>WOVY01002424.1:0-244462 GCA_013436015.1 Rhipicephalus annulatus
GAGGGACGTCTTCGCAATAGAACTTCTGCCTAGGTGTGAGTATTTTTTACCTATGTTATTCTTTTGCACATGGATTATTACCACTACGTTGACACAAACTGCTGAGAGTATAAAGGTGTTATTCTCGGGAAAATATACAGGTTGTCCCAACTATCATAAAACCCGATTAAAAAAATGAGTAACTCCGTTACGCGAAGCAAACCTAGTGTACATTGTTCCTAGTAATTTGGAGCAACCACTTATAATTCATTCATGCATGAGAATAAATTAATGAGTAATCAAAGTATTTATAATTCCGCAAGTACTCACCTGATTATATTCATTGGAGGGCATGTTTAGTTCAATTACTGTACAGCTTGAAGCTTAGAATATACTTACACATTTAGTTTCTCATATATGTATGCATAAAGTGTTATATATGTAGCCATTGATGAGGCTATTCATGTACGATAGTTTGTATGTATGTTCCCCTATGGAACGCCGGTGTCTCCACTACTATTGCTCTTTTTTATTGTAAATGTGCTTGCAATGATTCGTATGCTATAAACACATTTTCAAATTAATTTTTTAATTTTTTTTTGTAGAAGCCATCGCCTAGTTCTTCGTAATGTTATGTTCTTGCATTTCTTATTCCAATGCAGTTGCGTTGTGTGACGAATGTACTGTGTGGTGCTAGAGGCCTAGTAAGGTGACTTATAACGTCGCCTTTAGTATCCTGCGCCACGACAATCATCTACTGTCAAACAAACGAATAAATAAATAAAGTAATTGAATGTTGAAATTACATCTAACTGCGCTATTTTCAACAACGTATTGCATCCACATTTTTTTTTTCCTGTTGATAAAGAAAGCCCACCAAATATGAAAAGTGACGCGTAACCAGACTGCTGCGTACATCAGGAAGCAGTACCCTCAAACAGGCTCAATGGGAGGTAGCCAGCGTCAAGAAATAGATGCAGAAAGAAAAAAAAAAAATGTGCATGGCCCTTTGTGCCAATCCCCGGTCAAAGAAACACGCCGCTTTGAACTTACAGAGTCAGGCCGTAATCAGAACAGTGCTCCGGTCGCGTTATCAGTGGAACGGTTGACCGCTAGATATGAATAATTATAGTGACATACAGTTGAGCGAAAGGAATTCCTGCAAACTTGCAACGCATGTTGGCGCGCCCTGAACACCCTTGTCAAAATGCGGAACGCTGCTGTTTTCAGCGGACAAGAGGCAAAGCGGTTGCTTGCTGCTCTTTTTTTTCTTCCTCAGGGGGGCGCGCAGTCATATGTTATTTTCTGATTTCGCAGGCTTTTTTTATTGGCCGCAAAAATGAGAGCGCAATCAATGCGTTGTTGAAAATGGCGCAGTTGGATGTCGTTCGAACTTGCTTACTTATGTCTAATTGTTATTTTGATAATTACGCGAGTACTTGTCGAGTTATGAATTGAATTGTGACAACTTACTTAAACTACTTGACGAAGAAATAGTGGTGCGTACTATAGTGCACTGTCCACTGGGAATAATATGTGCGAGGTTAGCTTTGCGTACTACCATTTCTCCTTTTTAAAATCATGCTTCATGATAGTTGAGGTTTTTCTACTTGAACAACGTTTTGAGCAGTTGGGTTAACCGCGAGTTAACATACATTTATGGATAGAAAACGGAGCTGTGAAATTGTAAATCCACCTTAATATCAGCAACAATTCTTATAACCAAGGCCGATGATGCCACCGCAGTGGATCATTTGCCGTCACCAACCTTAATCTGAGAATGTACGTATATTGCCGCGAACTATGCCTTCTCGTTTGTGAGACCAGCGTTATCTGTGTGAACGATGTTGGTGGAGAGGATACGGCAAGGTATAAGAACGCTTCCACTAAAAGCGCAGGGACATTCGTTTTCCGCCGTCGTCGACCGGTGGGCTGTTTCTTCACCACCTGTGTTCCTTATCATTTTTTTGCACTTTTGCCGAGCACAAGTTCGCTCTAATAGAACTAGCTTTCCGAAAAACTCTGAATCGTTCCTGGCTACATGACAATACACATACATTGTGTCTTCGGTGACAGCAAGTGTTCAGGCGACTGGCCGCATAGCTGCATTGCTTGATGGCTAAAAAGGCATCTGAATGTATAGTGAATGAACGGCTCAAGGATTTTTTATTTTTTTCAGCCAAGCAAAGCCATGGACCGGGTGACAAAAACAAAAAGAAAAGAGAGCGGAGCTGAAGGACGCAAGAGGAGAAGGCTACAGGCGCAGGAAGCTGAGAAGTCAAAAAAGTTTTTCGCGCCATTTTTTGAAAACCTGGGGCAAGTACTTCATCATGTCCTTTGGAAGTAGCTCCATCTCCTGCCACTTCATTAATGTCCGTACAACTTGACGAAGGAGTCGTTCACGAAACTTCTAAACACAGTATGCTATGCGCAGACAATCCCGGGGATATTGCAGTAGAGGAGGAGGACAACGGAACCGACATTGGACTTCGGCTGGTTGAGCCTGTTGCTCTGAAGCTAAGCAAACTGGATTCCACGAAGCACCCTCAACCTATCATCTCAGAACTCGTTCAGAAGCATGACCTAGGTCTCTTAAAATTTGACACTGGTACTGGAAAAGCCGTTGTGTCTGACGCTGTACGAACGGAAATTGTTAAACTCGGGGCCATGTATTTCCAAAATCGGGAAGGACCTTTCTTGCCAACAAACAACCGATCAATGACTAAGAGTTGGTTTAAGAAGAAATTAGGTGATGGTCGTGGTGAAGAAGTCACCCGTTCGTGGCTGGCCTACTCTCCTGCCAAAAAGGCAGCATTTTGCATTTGTTGCCTCCTTTTTTCCCGCTCAGATCACCTATCATCTTTGGAACAAGAGGGGGGATTCACCAAATGGAAGGCACCCGAGAAGATCACCCTTCACGAGAATGCAAAGAATCACCGAATGTGTTTCTCACAGTGGAAAGAAATGGAAAGAAATTTGATGCATACTACGGGAATAATTGACGCTGACCTTCAGTCACAGATGGAGAAAGAAAAGCACAAGTGGCGTGAAATTTTGACGAGAGTCCTCCACTGCATAAAATTTCTTGCTACACAGAACTTGGCATTACGAGGGCATCGAGAGAGTTTTCAAACCAGCCGCGAGAACAATGTCGGAAATTTTCTTGGTCTTTTGAAGTTAATTGCCGTTTTTGACCCCGTTATGAAGCAACACCTCACATACGTTGAAAGTCATCCAGGGTCCACTTCGTACCTATCGCCTTCTGTACAGAATGAATTCATTCACATGATGGCTGTCACAGTTCGCGAGTCCTTGCTGCGAAAAATCCGTAAAGCCAAATATTATGGCATTATGTTTGACACCACTCCCGACCAGGCACACCGTGAGCAAATGTCAGAAGTTGTGCGATATGTGGAAGTTGACTTTGATAAAAAATCTGTTTATGTTCAGGAGTCCTTCCTCGGCTTTATCCATGTAAAGAACAAAGACGCCGAGAGCTTCGTTGACGTGATACTTGGCAAGCTGGAAGAGGACAGAATGAACTTACAGGACTGTCGGTCACAATGCTACGACAACGCTGCCGTGATGGCTGGACAAAAAAGTGGTGTCAGTCAAAGAATCGCGGAAAAAAACAAACTGGCAATCTTTGTAAACTGCGACAACCACTCACTGAACTTGGTTGGTGTACATGCTGCTAAGGAAGAAGCCATGATGATGACTTTTTTTGGGACCATCGAAGCACTTTACGTGTTTTTTTCTCGCTCAACGTACCGTTGGGAGAAATTAAAAAATGCAGTGCCTGTTGTTGTGAAATCAGAGTCTGAGACCAGATGGAGTGCAAGGGTCGAAGCAGTGAAGCCGGTCGGTAGATACCTTGAGAAGATACTTGAAGTTGTTCAGGAAATGTCAAATAATGACCAAGAAACGAGCGAGACGAAAAGTGATGCTGCACTACTGCAGAAGCGGATATTAAGTTATGATTTTTTGATTTTGCTGGGCTTTTGGAACAAGGTACTTGTTCGCATAGACCGTGTTCAAAAAAGACTGCAAGATCCTAAAATGAACTTTCACGATGCTGCCTTAGACATGAAAGCTCTCAGAGATCACTTTCATGAAGAAAGGGAAACTCTGGTAAGTGAGTCACTTGGTGAAGGGCTTCGTCTCTGTGAGACGTATGATGTCGACGTTGAAAGGCGTGCACGACGAAAAAAACAGATGCCTGGTGAAAAGTCGAAAGGAGAGGCGTTGACGGCTAAACAGGAAACAGAAAGGGTTATGAAATGCACACTCGATCGTCTTCATTCGGAAATCGACCAGAGGTTTACTCGCCTGCAGGACACCGACCTCAAGTTTGGCTTTCTGCTCGACATCAACAAGCTGTGCTACAGCGAAGACAAAAACGAACTAAAAACAAATTGCAACACATTTGGCAATTTCTACAGTTCCGACGTTAACGCGCAAGACCTCTATGAAGAGATTTTAGATTGTAGGCTGCTGCTTTCACGGCGTATTGACCAGACAGTATCAAGACCGGAGGAACTTCTTAAATTTATTGTGGAGTATGGTGATGATGGCGTATTCCCCAACCTTCGCGTCGCCCTTCAGATGATGTTAACCATTGGAGTTTCCATCGCTGGCTGTGAGAGGTCCTTCAGCAAGCTGAAGCTAATACTCTCCTATTTGCGTGCCACAATGGGCCAAGACAGACTTACTGACCTTGCGCTACTGAGTGTGGAAAGAGAAGAAACTGAAAAAACGAACTTTGACGTCATTATAGAACAGTTTGCTTCATCGAAAGCAAGGAAAGTGCAGCTCTAGTTTTTACGGAGTGTTCCAGTGTATAGTGCATTTTATATTTGTCTTAATATCCAAATGATGTAAATAAAGTGTTTTAAATAAAAAAACGGGTTTTTCTTGACAACAATTATTCACGATCAGCGTTACAGCACTGACGTCATAAAAGGCAACAATATGCGATAACAGGGAGACAACAGGGTTTGCCGGAACGAGTTTTTTAACGCATCATTAGCACTGATGAAAAAATGCAGGCATCATATGCAGATTTGGCGTACGCAATAATTAATTTTGAATGATACATTTCACGGTAATGTAGCGAGAAATGGTATGGACTATTTACATATGCCTAGTTCGTGATTCTATTTTCTGTGCTTATATGGATTTCATGAATTTCGCATATTTTAAGTAAAGCGAGATGACAAGAAGTGACCACCAAGGTCCATTTTTTGTTAAACTTTTTTTGCTACCATTGTGGACTTCTGGTGTGTTGTGTGATGCATGGACGTACAAGGCGGCTATAGTACACTGTAGTACAACAGCAAGAATAATAATAATAATAATAATAATAATAATAATAATAATAATAATAATAATAACAAACATTATCACGGGCATAATGAGGGGCGCGGAAATATATTTGCCCTGGGCGCCGTCCTATCTAGTTACGCCACTGAGCGCCATGCCTCCCTTTTTACCAAATAAGCAGCTGTGGCAGAGACAGTGCTAAGGTTTAATGCAGGAAATGTGAGAGCAAGTGCATCAATACTAAACGAGCTGAGCCTAAGCCCCAGCACACCGTACAGCAATCGTATGGCTGAAAAAGATCAGCGTCGCCTGGAAGCTTCAACTCGAAAGCGTGCACCAGCAGAAAAAATGCACTGAGCCCTGAAAAAACACCACTTAGGCGACAATGTGCAGACAGACTATGTGCCAGGGGGCTACTGATCATTTACAACTGGTAACTTGTAAATATTTCATGATATTCTGAAATAGATTGAGCTGTTTATATTTTTCGTGATTTTCTCTGAACAAGCTTTTTACTCATTTTGGTTGTTTGATATAGTGATATCTAAATTCCTAGAACAGCTACAGCAGTAATTTTTTTTATATGTGATGCTGAATGCCGAAAGCTTGAACTGCTGCAAGCAGATTATTTGTTTTCTCTCTCTACATTTTTTTATTTGCTTTTGTTCAAGTTCATTACTGGCTGTGACATAAACATCTAAGCTTTGATGAGCTCCTAAATTGCTAATTGTAGTTGGATTGGAAAACTGCTTGCAGAAGTTCAATCCTTATGTAATCTACTTTACATTGATGCACTAAATTTAACTTTCTGCTCAGGAGATTTTTATCTATTGTCTCACCAATTATTAGTAATTAATATCTAATTATTTCGGTAACTTGGTAAATTACTGAGTCACAGAAAAAATAACTGCATTTCTGAAATCAGCACAACAAAATACATATACCTGTGCTTTTAAATTCAATTTGGTTTATAAATAAAAAAAATAGCTCCAGGTACCATGCCCCCCTTAACCCATGCTTTGGTGATACACTGCTATTACATAGTGGGAAGAGCATGGTGAAGACCAGTGCTTTCTTCTTGCTGCCTTTGTGTTCTCTGTGAGGACCTTAGTTAGACAATGGCTCTAAGATCATGGCACTAAGTCAGCTCATGCCATTATGAAATCTTAAAAGTAATTATGTCTAAAGCCAGGGAGATGATAATCGGGGACGAGACAGCCCCCACTTGAAATTAAGCATCTGAATATCTTCTCCGCTGACAAAGACACTGGTCTTGTACTTGCTTAGAAAATGTGTAGGTGTTTGCTAATAACAACAGCATGGACATACAAGTGCACATGCCCTGACAAGTCTCTTACAACACTTCAATAAAAGACTGTCCAAGCATCGTTAAAACAAGAAATTCCCAGGCACTGCTGCAATTATTCGAACTTGGGTGCCACTATGAAAGCTAAAATCCAAAAAACTAAATAGTCTCTGCGCAAGCACACTTAAATCTGTTTAACTTTGGTGAGATTGTGCTTTTTCACACAAATATCACACCTCCTTACTTTTTTTTAAAGACCCCTCAAGAGGGCTTCACAGCCAGCTTTAGAATTCTTCTGACTAGCGCCATTGGGCGTCTGTCAAAAAGTCAGCGCTCGGACGAAGGGGCAAAGTGCCGCAATTTCTTGGAGATGGCTTATGCTAGCGTAGTCAAGCAAGCCATGAATGCTGCTGTGAATGCATTCTGGGCAAACAATGGGGGATTCGTGCACAGCCTTCTTCTGGGGCTGTGTTTATAGCTTGGGATGGCAGCCCTTCACAGGATCTCAGCAAAACCCCTGCATTTTTTAACTCAAATGCAGAAACGAAGATCTAAAGGTCTGCGTCTGCTCGAGTATGCTGCTTCCATCTCCTCTGAAATAGACATCCTCATCTACCTTCTCGGCCTCTTCCTCCTCACCGGAAGAGTCCGCTGACCATGTACAGTGCACTAGTGACCAACTTGCATATCTTGGGCTATGCCTTCACTGAGTGTATTGTGTGGTTACTTTACCCTTTCTCGTAGGCGGGGCACAAAGACAGCAGGGCGCCATACTGGCAGGAGCTGTTGAGTGTTGGCGCTGGGCTATAAAGGCCAGACTTCTGTAGAAATTTCTATTTCTTTATCTCTCTGATGCAATAACTTCTCTTCAAATGCCTTAGTGAATTTTATGAAGAATCAACCCCAGAAATTCTGGAGGTATCTCTCGAAACTAGAGGATCGAGCAACTAAAATAGAAATTAATGGCTCAGTAGTAACAAAAAGTATTAAAGCAAATATATTTATTAATTATTTTCAGTCTGTATTTAACCGTTGACCCATCATGAGCACACCTTAAACTGAGCTTTAAATTGTTATGCCAGAGATTACGATTACAGAGTCTAGTGTGTTAAACTTGCTCCAAGAAATCGACAACAAGAAAGCGATCGGTCCCGATAACCTATCTATTATATATCTGAGATGATATGCGGAGCAGTTAATGCCATTCCTGCACATCATATTTACTGAATCACTTATCAAAGCAACCTTACCCTGGACTGGTTACACACAAATGTTACCTCCATTCACAAAGACGAAAAAAAGAAAAACACTTAATACACACATAAATACATGCCGATATCATTAACAAGTTGCTGCTGTGAAATACTCCAACACATAATTAACAAACAAATCATGATACACTAACACAACTTCTTAGAAATAACTAAAGACTTCGCTTCAGCAATCAAAGATAGGTCCCTAATTTACACCATATTCATTGATTTCTCAAAAGCATATGACCGCGTGGTACATTTTGAGTTACCTTAAAATTCCGAGCAAGCGCCCCCTCCTAGTTTTGGAAATTTGAATTTGCCGCCCACTTTCAAACAAGCCCCCCTATCAAAACTGACGCACTTGCTTCGTCTCTATACATTGCTGGATCTAGCCATAGCCGTTACGAAGAAAATTGCGAAGAAAATTAAGGTGGTTCAGTGGTATCACCAAGGTGGAAGAAATGTGCACGCAACCTCGCGGCACTTCAACAATGATCGCAGGAGGATTCGCGAGTGGGACAGCAAATATGTAGCCTTGCCGCAACAAAACTTCGGCAAGTCGAAGTCACGACGCAAGCTGAGCAACTGTGCTCCTGTATTGAGCAAATAAGTCGACGATGCCCTCTTCGAGTTTTTTTGCAAGTCAGTGCAGTGGGATGCGTGCTGTTAGCAACAGGTTGCTCGCAGAAGAGGCTGTGCGTGTAGCCAGGAGCCTACAGCTTAAAAACTTCGTAGCATCGGGACCATTAAATTGCCAGTTACAAGAAGCGTTTTGGCATCTCCATGCGACAGGCAACGAATAAAAGCCAGAAGACGCCGGGTGACTACGCAGAAGCAGCGCATGCCTTTCGGTTGTCCGTGAATGAGCTGCGATTGATGCACGACTACACGCCTTTTAATGTGGCCAACGTGGAGCAGACAATGGTCCGCATGGACTGCCCGGCATCTCGAACAAACACCATCGGGAAAAGTTCTGTCCGGATCGCCAATATTGGATGTGCAAGGCGAGGACTCACAGTCGCACTCGCTGCCTGCGCGTCAGGCCACAAACTTCTGGCCTTCGTTATTTTGAAGGAGCCGAGCGGCAAGATTACAACGAAAGCTTTCACAAAAATCCGTGTACCAGGTGGGTTTCTATTTTTTTTTTTCCCTTGTTAGTGGGGGTAGCGAGATCACGCTATACTATTATTTTTTTCTTATAGTGAACGTCCATGTGACAGCATCGAAGAACAGGTGGATGACATCCGAAAAACTCCAGGAGTGGCTGTCACGGATAGGGGGTCCAAACACCGGCAACGTTAGGCGGTTGTTGTAATTAGACCAAGCTCCTATTCACAAAAACGCAGGCAGGATAGAATGCTGTGGAGGTGCGAGATACAGACATTGCATACGTGCCAGCTGGATGCACAAGCCTACTACAGCCAGCCGACGTGTACTGGAACCAGTCTTTCAAAGCCAGCCTTCGAAGCAGCTGGGAGGAATTCATGCGCATAGCGGAAAAAACTGGAAAGAAATCTGCGGGAACAGTCACGTCAGGATGTACTGAATTTTGTGGCCGCAGCGTGGGACACTGTACCAGAGGCGACCATTATTCAGAGTTTAAAGGGGTGCAGAATATCGAATGCACTAGATGGATCGGAGGAGGACCTTCTACATAGCCGGTTGTCCAGCGTTGGGGACATTCGTCCACAACATCCCGAGCAACTGCAGGCTGAATGCTACAGCCTGTTGTTTGACACCGACTCTGACAGGTTCTTTGATGGATTTGAAAGCGAATGAACGATCATCGAAAATTTCCCAATAAAGCTTTTGTTCACTCTGTATATCGCTGTAAGAAGCCTTTATCATTGTTTAGAAAAAAAAAAAACAACCGGCCGCCATCTTGAACTTTGCAGCACTTTCGTGCAAGCCCCCCTCCTCTTCACCGCGGTCATTATCACCACCTCCGGGAGGGGGGCGGGGCTTGTTCTGAATTTTACAGTAATTGAAAAACTTAGGTATATTGGTATTGAACCAAAATTATTAGCCTGAATTGCTGCCTATCTGGGCAATCGCACACAATATGCTGCAATTAATATTACTAACTGATTTATGTGAAGTATACTTGGCAGTACAACAAGGATCAGTGCTAGGACCACTATAGTTCCTTATTTATATCAATGACGTAAATCGTGTTGGTGAAGGCATCAAAGTGCACTTATTTACCAATGACCTGATTATGAACACCTGTGTGCGTGGTGTTGACGATCAGATGCTTCTAAATTCATCTCTAGATAAAATTATTGAATGATGTGCAACCTGGGGTACGAAACTAAACGTCAACAAAACAAAGAAAACAAAGTGCATGACTACTAGCCATAAGAGATTACCTCGTACATTCACTTATACAATGACGGGCTCTTATATCACGCAAACAGACTCTGTGAACTATTTAAGTATAACGATCACAAGCAACCTAAAGTAGATTGTTCGTATTGAAAACACATGCGCAAAAGCATTCAAAACACTCGGGGTTTCTGTGCAGAAAGCTAGCTGCCGCTCCTGCATCTGCCAAGTTAACAGACTATAAAACTATATATATATACATATATATATATATATATATATATATATATATATATATATATATATATATATATATATATATATACACACGAGCGAGGTGATGTAAAAACGTGGGTTATTATTCGAGAAGCGTAAGCCACAACAAGCTGGTACAGGCAGTAACTCGGCAAGCACGAGCCACACACAGACGTCAACGTCTTCTTTCACGCTGGCACAACTATGCTCCGGCACAATTACTCCCTGCGCAAAAAGGAGCCAACCTGACGACCTCGGGAAATGACACGACAAGGGGGTCATAGCACGGTTTGACGCGTGATACATGTGCTGTTTCATGCCCACGGCAGCGATGGTCCGAAGGTGAATCAATGGGCTCAACTTCATAGTTGACGGGAGATGATTGTCGCACCACACGGTAGGGGCTATGGTATTTCGACGAAAGCTTCGGGGAAAGACTGGGAGAGGTAGACGGGACCCAGAGCCAAACCAGCATTCCTAGGTTATAGTGGACACTAGAGGCAGAGGCATCGTGGTCAGTTTTCTGGCGCCATCGGTCTTGTGCGGTAAATGAGCGAGCGAGTTGACGACACTCTTCGGCATAAGCAGCTGCTTCGGAAACAGGTGTCGCTTCGGAAACATCAGGCCTGTAAGGAAGAATGGTGTCCAAGGAGCATGATGGTTCACGTCTGTACCGGAGGAAGACCGGAGGAAGAAAGGAGAAAAGCCAGTGGTTGTTTGTGGCGCAGAGTTGTACGCGAACGTGACGAAAGGGAGCACTTGGTCTCAATTAGTGTGGTCGTCAGAGGCATACATGGCAAGCAAATCTCCAAGAGTACGATTAAAGCGTTCTGTCATGCCATTGGTTTGGGGATGATATGCCGAGGTTTTCCGATGGACAGTGCGACATTTCTTGAGCAGCTCGTCGACGACGTTTGAGAGAAACACGCGTCCACGGTCACTCAGTAATTCACGAGGTGCACCGTGTCACAAAATGAGATGGTGGAGAAGAAAGAATGCAACGTCTTTTGCAATGATAGCAGGCAGCGCAAATGTTTAAGCGTAGCGTGTCAAATGATCGACAGCGACGATAATCCACCGGTTGCCTCGAAGAGTGTTGGGTAGAGGACCATAAATATCAATTCTGACGCGGTCGAATGGTCTCGCTGGGCAGGTTAAGGGTTGCAAAAGGCCAGCAGTGCTGTAAGAAGGCGCCTTGTGTCGTTGACACATGGTGCATGATCGAACGTACTGGCGAACGTGCCGATACATGCCGCGCCAGTAGTATCTTAGATGAAGGCGAGAGTAAGTCTTGAATACTCCAGCGTGGCCACACTGGGGGTCATCGTGAAAGGCAGCGCAGATGTCCGAGCGCAAATGACGAGGGATGACAAAGAGCCACCTACAGCCGTGTGTGACAAAATTGCAGCGATAGAACAAGCCTTCACGGACAGCAAAGTGTCTTGCTTGATGAGAGAGGTAGCGTGAAGTCGTTTGTGACGAACTGTGAGAGAGGACGTCGAGCAAGGAATTGATCCAGGGATCCTTGCGCTGCTCGGATGGCATGTCGGTGATACTCAACGATGGCGAATCGCAGATGGCAGTTGGTAAGCAGGCAAGGTCAGGAGGCAGTGGAGAATGGGATAGTGCATCGGCGCCCGAATGTCTGCGTCCTGAGCGATAAATAACACGGATGTCGTATTCCTGAAGGCGTAAAGCCCAACGAGTGAGGTGGCCAGTAGGATCTTTCACACACGCTAGCCAGCATAAGGCATGGTGATCTGTGACAACATCAAACTGGCGTCCGTAAAGATAAGTGCAAAATTTTCCTATAGCCCAAATGATAGCCAAACACTCCTTTTCCGTGACGGAATAGTTGGACTCTGCCTTCGTGAGGGTACGGCTGGCTTAGGCTACAACGTACTCGTCGCAGCCATTCTTGCGTTGAGCGAGAATGGCACCGATGCCGACACCGCTTGCATCCATGTGAATTTCAGTGGGTGCATTGGGATCGAAGAGGAGGAGAACTGGTGGAGACGTGAGTAGCTGGCGCAGCGCCATGAATGCGTCATCGCAGTGGGAATTCCAGCCAGAGAGGTCCGCGCTACGGGAGAGAAGCTGAGCCAGGGGGGGCAATTATAGAGGCAAAATTGCGAATGAAACGCCAAAAATAGGAACACAAGACTACGAAACTACGGAGCTCCTTTAGGGTAGTAGGCTTAGGGTACTCAACAACGGCACGCAATTTGGCAGGGTCTGGCGATATTCCTTCTTTTGAAACGATGTCGCCGAGAATCGCGAGTTTGCGGGCTCCGAAACAACATTTCTTGAAGTTTAGTTGCAACCCGGCTGCCGTAAGGCACTGGATAACTTGTTCCAGATGGGAAAGATGAGTTTCGAAATTCGCCGAGAATACAACTGTCGTCTAAATAGCAAAGACAGATGTGCAATTTAAGTCTCCTGAGGACACTGTCCATCATCCTTTCAAAAGTTTCAGGCGCATTGCAAAGACCGAAGGGCATTACATTAAATGCATATAAGCCGTCAAAGGTCACAAACGCCGTTTTTGGACGGTCTGGTTCGGCCATTGGCACTTGCCAATATCCAGAGCGCAGAATCAGTGAAGAGAAAAACTCTGCACCTTGAAGGCAATCCAAGACGTCATCAATGCGTGGCAGAGGATAAACATCCTTGCGTTTGATCTTGTTCAGTTGATGATAATCCAAGCAAAACCTGCTGAAGCCATCCTTTTTTCGCACGAGGACCACTGGGGAAGCCCAGGGACTGTGTGAATGTTGAATAACACCATGCCGTCATCCATGACACCATGACGTCATCACTCAACACATCTCCTCGATGTGTTGAGTGATGACGTCACGCTCAGCCTGCGAGACGCGGTAGGGGAGCTGACGAAGTGGATTATGATGACCGGTGTCGATATGGTGAGCCACAACTGACGTGTGTCCCAAGGGAGGTTGTCCGTGGTCGAAGGAGGCGCGGAAACGGTCAAGTAGTTGAATGAGCTGATAGCGCTGGTCTTGGGTAAGGCCAGTGTCTACGCTACGCAACAGAACGTCTTCGTCAGGTAGTGAGGACGCATTGGCAGCTGTGACAGCATCCACGGACATCGGCGTCGTATCAGAAGGGGCATTGAAAGGCAAGATGTGATCGTAAGTGTCAAGACTCCCAATACATTTGCCATGTAACAAGGTAGCGGGACAAGAGAACGGATTGCACGCGTACATGGCACTGGAGCCATCGGCAAATGTTATGACAGCAAACGGGACGACAAGGTTCCGGTGACGAACGAATTCTTGTGAATGCATAAAGAGGGCAGTTGAATCGGGAACGGAGCTGCACAAAAGAGATACCGTGGCGACCGAAAAAGCAGAGATGACTATGTCAGCAGCAACGATCACCTTTTTGGGTGAGCGAGGGAGATCTATGAATGTCGTGCTTAATGGAAACAAAACGATTGAGCACGAGCCGAGTCGACAACCGCTTGATTAGCGGAAAGAAAGTTTCATCCCAGGATGATTTCATGAGCCGCATGCGGAAGGACAACAAATTCAACAATGTAAAGCACTCCATGAATCACTACACGAGCAGTGCATGTGGCAGAAGGTTGGACGTGTTGCGAACTCGCTGTGCGTAAAGAAATTTCAACCAATGGAGTCGTCACTTTGTTCAGTTTGCGGCAAAACACTTCACTGATTACACAAATAGCGGCGCCTGTGTCGACAAGAGCAGTTGTGGCGAAACCGTCCACAAACACGGCAATCTCGTTAGGGGGCGAAAGATGAGGCCTTGGAAATTTCGTCGGTGGCGCAGCTCTTGCCTCAGGAACTACGACTGTTAGTTTTCCTCCTGGACGTGGTTGGAACGGCGAAGCATGGGGGAAGGAGACCGAAGACGGGGTGAAGGAGATCGACGGCTGAAGTCTGGTAGACATGAGCGGGGGTCATGTGCATCAGGTGTCGCATGCGATCCTGATTGCCGAGGTATGTTATCGGAATGCTGAGCATCATTAAAATAAAATCCACGGCGACAACAGTAGCGCACGACATGTACTGGAATACCGCAGTTGTAGCAGAATGGCCGGTTATCCGGAGTACGCCAAGAATTTACAGGTGCTCGAGGTGGTGAGGGCCGATTTACCGGATAAACCCAAACTGGTGACTTGTAGTAGTTGGTGGCTGGACTGTATGAAGGGAGCGGCGGTTGGGCAGGAGGTCGGCAGACGGCTTCTGGATAAGTCAGCGGTGCAGCAACTGATATAGGGGGCACGGGCGAAGGGAGAGCCTTGGCAACTTGCGTCTGAATAGCACGGCAAAGTGAGTGGTCCAGTGCTGTGGGGGTCTCAATGATGGTGGCGCCAAGAGAGAGCTATCGAGCAACTTCCTCCCGGATGTACTGTTAAATTTGAGGCATTACCACCCTGTAGTCTGGGCCACTGCTTTTGCACTCCAAAGCCGAAATATCCGCTGTTCGCGTATTAGCGCGACGTGTAGAAATTCGCTCCTTGCGCAGTTCATCAAAACTACGACATAGCTAAATCACGGCCGTGACGGTCTGTGGGTCTTTGGCTACAAGCATATGAAAAGCGTCGTCATCAATGCCTTTCCATTTATTCTTTATTCTGTCAGCCTCCATCATCCTCGCATCAACTCGCCTACAGAGGCTGATCACATCCTCAATGTAGCTCGAGAAGCTCTCACCATTTCGCTGAAATCGTCCTCGCAGGCCCAGTTCAGCGCGAAGCTTGCGCATGGCTGGACGACCGAAAAATGAGGTCACGGCCTCTTTGAAAACCGACCAGGTAGGGATGTCGGCTTGGTGGTTGGTGAACCATAGGTTGGCCAAATCCGTCAGGTAGAAGATGACATGAGTCAGCTTCGCAGGGTCATCCCACTTGTTAATCGCGCTGGCACGCTAGTACTTTGCCAGCCAGTCCTCGACATCATGATCTTCAGTGCCGTTGTATACTGGTGGCTCACGCAGACGAAGTACACCAGGGCACATGACAGGCGGCCACGTGGAAGAGGCTTGAGGGGGATCAACCAACACCACCTAAATGAGTTCAGGCCTCTTCACTCCGGCGCGCCTTCGTGTGACGTCATTCAACTTTGCCCGAGCCTCTCACGCCAACACCACCTAGCTCACGCCGTACCAGCAGCGTTTCGGCGTGTCCGGGCATGTTGACAGGCAAGGAGGAGGGCGACCTCTCTCGAGAGAGCGAGCACCGTGGTAGCCCGTAGCTTTGCGGCAGAGCCGTAAGTTGTCCGAGTCTCTGACAGGTAGCGGTAGCCGTGACAATTATTTCACTCTGTCGTTGAACGAGACCACGCGGCCACGCCGTGCACGCTGTTCCGTGTTGCAGTTACCACTTCCGCCGAATTTATTTTGTTGACGAATGTATCCTGAGACATGGGGCGGTGTTGTGTACCCAACTGTCGAGAGAACTATGACAATGGTCCGAAAGTCCGCTTGTTTTCTTTCCAGAGAGACGCTAAGCGAAGAGCGGAATGGCAGCGGGCTGTGCGACAGAGCGACGTCGACGTGAGGCTGTTGAAGGACCCCAAGGTAAGCTGCATCGAGCGTACCCCTTCAGAATTAACGAGATTTCTCGTAATTATCGCAGGAGATTCTAATTGGTGTTTTTTTTTGTTCCGGTCACACGCAGGTTTGCGAGCGTCACTTTCAAGTCGGAACACCTGCGCACAACGTCAACGTATACGGACTGCGATGGACGAACCATTGAAGCTCCTATGAAGTTGACACGGCTGACTCCAGACGGCTTCCCAGCCATTTTTCCAGACTGCCCTTCGTATATCTCGGATTCGCGCACGTCGCGAGAAGAGCCTGAACTGAAAAGGAAGCGGACTGAAAATGAGCTACTCCAGAAAGCCATACACGAGTCCCAAGCAGCGTTTGAAAAAGAAGAAAAACAGTACAAAGTTTGTAATCTGGGTGAACTGATTTCTCGGGTTAACGAGCGTCCAAATAAGAAGTTTTGGTGTACAACAGCCTGCGAGACGTGCCTCATCGTCGCCCACATCGAACCGGCGTTGCAAGCTCCGGAGATGCTTGTATCTGTGGTGGTTACAGAGGATCTGTTCGTTTCCGTGTATTTTAAGTGCGCTCCGTTGGTGTCGGATGATGTGTGCATTCCTGACGAAGTCCGTGATGTCCGTGTGCTGGACAACCTTCTAGATAGCGTGGAGCGATATTGTGAAAAGAAGGCCCGTCAACAGGAGGACAAGGTGGGAGGAGTGCTTAGGCTTGTTTTATCCTTGCTGGATGACATTTGTGATGATGAGCTGCATGATGATGAGAGGGCTGACGCACTAATCTTCCTGAAGGAGCAGTGCAAGCTGCTGACAAAGAAGAGTAATGGCGTGCGGTATTCTGCAAAGCTTTTAGTTTTTAGCAGTATATTGCACACAATTTCTCCACATGCTTACAAGTTTTTTCGCCACAGCAACAAGCTTGTCTTGCCGCATGACACTACCATCAAGCGAGTTTGTGCTGCACATGATGTGAGCCCATCGAGAGAGCAGTGCAAAGAAGGTTTTCTGAGGTACATTAAGCGCAGAGCAACCATTCTGAAGCCTCATGAAAAAAATGTGACTGTCATGCTTGATGAAATACACCTGCAACAGTTTTTTTAATATAAAGGTGGCTGCCTAACAGGGTTTGCTGCGCATTGTGCGGAACCAGCAAAGACAGCGCACGTGTTCATGGTACAGTCTTTGCTTTCATCTTATAAAGATGTTGCTCATATCCTTCCGGTAACTCGTATCGCAGCAACGGAGCTGCATGATGTTCTAAAGACACTAATCATGAGGCTTGAAAGTGCTGGTCTGCATGTTGTTGCGGTCGTAACAGACAACAATGCCATAAACAGGAAAATGATGTCTCTGTTTAGCGAGCAAAATGAGCCAGGGATTGTTTTTCCTCATCCTGCCAACCCGCAGCAGCCATTGTTTCATGTTATGGACACTGTTCACTTGCTCAAGTGTATACGCAACAATTGGCTCAATCAGAAGGATGATGACAAGTCGTTTTTGTATCCTCCTTTTGAAAGCTGTGGAAGTGGTGAGGACCAAAAAGCTTCGTTTACTTTTTTGAGGAAGCTGTACCAGAGTGAACAAAGCAAGCTTGCAAAGGTTGCCTATGGTCTGAGCTATAAAGCACTTTATCCAAGCCACCTAGAGCGTCAAAATGTGAAATTGGTGTTGAAAGTTTTTAACAGCTTTGTGTCATCAGCTTTGTCACTTGAAGCGCAGAAATTGCATTTGGCTGCACTGCAGGAAACGGCCACCTTTATTGATTTGATTGTCAGGTGGTGGAGCATTGTAAATGTTAAGACTCCAGAAAAGGGGCACAGACTACGTGATGTTTATCAGCAGCCTGTGAAGGATATGTCTTGTTTGCAAGTTCAGTACCTTGATCAGTTCATTACCTGGCTTGACAGGTGGAGCCGGAGGGGAACCACGGCTGGAGGTTTGACAAAGGAGACCCACTTTGCTCTCCGGCTAAGCACGTATTCATTGATTGAGCTGTCACGGTATTGCCTTGATGAGCTGGGCTTTAGGTACGTCCTTTTGGGGAAGTTTCAAACAGATTGCCTTGAGGCCAGGTTCGGGAAGTACCGCCAAATGTATGGATCTCACTACAATGTGTCAATCACAGAAGTATTCGAAGCGGAGACAAAGATTCGCTTGCAGGACATTTTAAAGCTGGAAGACATGCCGCTGTCATTGGCACCTAAGGAACAGGAGCTTGATGCCGAGATGCTAATAGCAAAGTATGCCATCAAACTCACCCAAAGTGACCTGAAGGCATCACAAACTGACGTGCCTGCGTTGGCATACATTGCAGGCTATTGTGCGCATGCTGCAATTAAACGTCAGCCATGTGAGGATTGTCAGTCACAGCTCATGATCACTGACCGAGAACTGCAGCAAAGTGAGCACGTACTCATTGACAGCATGAGCAGAGGCGGCTTGAAGTTTCCGCAGCCTTTTGTTGTTAATGTTGTTCTTGGCACTAAGATAGTATTAGAGCACCTTGTCAGTAAGGAACAGGAGCAGCGGTTTCATGCAGAAGCCAACCAACGGATGGTTTTCTTGAGCATCATGCAGTTCCTACTAAGCGACGGCGAGGAGTTGGACATGTGTGCAAGTGGCCACCATCCAGATACCGTACTCAAGAACATTTTAAAACCAGCTGTCAACACGCTTCTAAAAAACTAAGTCGCTTGCAGGAATGACAGTGTCATGAAAGAAAAAGCCTGTACAAAGCAAAGAAAGTTGCTAACGCTACAGTAAACTTTGCTAGTGGCCCCTTCGCTAAAATATGAAGCAAGCTTTACTAATGGCTAGTTTTTTTTAAGCTGGCCGGTTCGTATTTTCTTTTTGTCCCACAATGTGGATATGGCTTTGAATATGACTGTTCCAAATGCTAAATGTTTGTTCCTTGTGATACACTTTATACATTGTAATAAATACTCCAGTAGCTAGTTTCGTTCTAAGAGCAGTTGTGTTTTTCTGTTTGCCCCATAATGTGATTATGGCTGTGAATATGACTGTACCAGATGCTAAAAGTTTTTCACTGTGATAAATTTTGAAACATTATAACGAATAATCTAGCGCCTTGTTTTTTTTTTTTTTTGCTTAATCTTGTCAGTTTCGGTTTTTGTGTTGCACAATGTAGTCATAGATGTCAATATGACTGCTAAAAGCTGGAAGTTCGTATGTTCCTTGTGATCAATGGTACTTACATTGTAATAAATATTTTGCCAGGTGCCCGGGACTTGTGTACGTTTCTTTTAAGTGCAATCTGAAGCAGTTACGTCCGCCAAGATGGAGCGGAACAGCACTATTTCATCTTGATGTGAAATAACGTTCGTTCAGAAATTTTATATTCTATGCCTATATCGCGGCAATGCAGAAATTAATGTTTTACTCATCTGTAGTGGCCGCCGCGCGGGAACCGTCCGCGCCGCAGCGGCTCGCGCGCGCGCGCTTCGACGGGCCAGGTGCGTGACGTCATGGCGGCAGTGAAGAGGCCTGCCTGAACTTATCTAGGTGGTGTTGGATCAACGCGCTCGGCCATCGCGGACTCAGATGGTAGCTTACGGCTGCGGAGCTCCAGGACGTTACCCAGCACGTTTACACAAAATGCAACGAGTGAGGTTACGTAAAAACACATGTTAATATTCAAGAAGCGTTAGCCGCAACAAGCTGCTACAGGCAGAAACCCGGCAAGCAGGAGCCACACACGGACGTCAACGTCTTCTTTCACGCTGGCACAGAGCTGGCGCCACTATGCTCCGTATATATATATATATATATATATTCTACCCAAGCATAGTTGCGCCAGCTCTCTGCCAGCGTGAAAGAAGACATTGACGTCTGTCTGCTTTAGCTGTCATAAATGATGACTAGTTTGGTTTAATGTACATTGCAACCCTTCCCTACCTGATTATATGACTTACCACGCTTTGTTGTTTTAGTTATTAAGACTGTCTAGTATGATTTCTCGTACAATGTACTTTTCTTGTGCATCTCTCGACCCACTCCCTGTAATGGCCTGTGAAAAGCTGACAGAATTTGACAAATAAATAAAATAAAATAAAATAAATAATCTCTGTCATCTCATATTAAAGCATTTTCTCTCTGCAAAGTTGGACGATGTGTCCGGCGACACGGGCCAGCTATCAATGACGAGACCAGCCAGACCTGGGTACCTAAACAACTGGTTACCGCTCTGATTTGCTACTAATCATCGAGTTCAAACAGGGCCGTCACATAAGGGGTGGGTTTATAAAAGAGCCTGTGATTCATACCTGCCAAGTTCAATGATTCTGAGTCTGGGAGATCTCTACAACGGTGAGAGGGGGGGATTGCACTAAATTATTTCACGTCGTTTTTTTTCTGGCTTCAAGAAAAAAAAACATCGCAAAAAAAAAAAGAGGGGGCGTTACGTTCTTATGGTGGCTTGGAGTGGCCAAACACACAAAGGTAGAGTTTCCCACTAAGGTGAGAGTCTCAAAGGATCAACACAACTAGCAAAATCTATTTCCATCAAAACAACTCGTATATGTCTTTCTGGGTCACATGTAAACGGCGCACCTGGCTGCCGTAAAAGTGCGGGTCAAAGTTTTGCTCACTACTAGATTCTTTTGCAAAGAGTGCCAAACATGTCTAGCTTTTTATTTGTTTAACATCTTTACAGCCTTTGACCTACCGCTGTGTTAGCTGCGTGCCCTCGGAGCTTGTAGATCGCTATCGCGTCACCATTACCGCGGTTTTGTGCGCGGCGGCTGCGGCAAACGGTACCTCCTTTTCCCGTCCCCGTACCCTTTGCTGCGCGTGTGGCTTGAAAACTAAGGCCATCTACAATCGCATATGCTGCGGTTTCGTCCGCAGAGTTTGCGGAGAGCAGCGTTGCTTGGACTGGTGGAGCGTTGGACACACACATACTATCGGGGTTCTGTCAGTTACATTGTCACCATGTATGATTGTGTCAAGAACGACCTCGTTTTGGTCCACAGAGGTTGTGGCAACCTCTGTGGCAACCTCTGTGGCGGTTGCCACAACCTCTGTGGACCTTAAATACCTGCTCCTGGCCTTAAAAACGCTGCTCCTGGCCTTCATTCGAAGGTTTCCCTACTAAAGTTAGTACATTACCCCCCCCTCCTTATTAGGAAATCTGTTTGGGAAATTCGAATGTAGGCCTAATAGACCCTAGAATTTGGCTTGGGAATTTTGTTAATTCGTATCTGCTGCAGTTTAACATCACTGAGATTCTACTGTACATTGAGATGAACGCTTCTCCAATTCTTTTACAATAAAATGGAGTAAGTTCGCAAAAAGCCTGGAGTGTATAGAGCTGCTTTTTCGTCGATGCGGCGTGATCACGCACAGAAATTTCGATTTCCTGGAGATTCTCATGACAACAGTTCAAACAGAATAAACAGTCGAAATACGGGAGTCTCCCGGGCAATTCGGGAGACATGGCAGGTATGATGAAGTCATTCGGAAAAAAATATATCATGTTGTTCAAGCAATTGAAGAGGCTTGATCGTGCACAAACTCAAAATTTCAAAATGAAAATTATGTCCTTCTTGAACCTTAGGACAAATGCACTTTTCGACATGGCTGAGTGACATGGCTGAGTCTCACATGCAATAGTTAACAGTTTTAAGTATGTATATAGTTGTACATAAAGGTATGTTTATATGTGCACATAGTGACCATTTTTGTTCAGCACTTATCGAACCTACTTTTGCCCAAATGTGGCAACTATGTGAAACACAAGTACATGCTGCTATTTGTAATAACATTGTATAGTGTAGAATTATTTTGTGGTCAAGAGAACTGCTGCATTGATGATACTGCATATTTCATAGATTTTTATTTAGATCGTGTGCGGCTGAATTAGCCCCGTTGCTGTTAAGTCCAGCACGAGAAGGATTACTTCAGGAGGCAAACCTACTAAGATGAGTGCAGTTCAATACCGTATAAATCGGACGATAGGTCGAGTGGGAATATAGGTCAACCCCCCAAGTTCAGGTTACTGAAAAAGAAAAAAAAAAGAAAACAACCCAAAACTGCCGAACCACATTTATTTGGGAATTGGGCGCACCGCACACCTATCGTCAGAGCTCCCCTCAACCACCATCCCAACTGCTCCTATTTGTGCGACGAAGCACCACTGTCTTCTGAAGACGAGAGTTTGTCACTGGCCGCCTCCCACAGTGCGCTGTCTTCAGTGCAATCCAGCGAGTTGCTGATGCAACATTTCTTGAAAGCATTTTCCACCATGGAATCCGGCAAGGAGCGCCAGGCGGAAAGCACCCAGCCACAAGCAGTCACAAGCCGAGGCCTCTGTAGGCGGCCTGTCGGTGTCTTGAGGTTGTCGCCCGACATCCACTCTTGATAAGTCAGCCACACTCGGTACTTGAACGGCTTGTTTAGCACAACGAGGAGCGGCTTGTGGGTGGACGTCATACCACCTAATATCACGGCCAGTCAAGTGGCCACGAAACGCATCCAACACCAGCATGCTACGAAGACGCAGCAGTGAACCTGGCCGACAGTTCCACGCCACTCGTATCCATTCAAGCATGATGGCCTCGTCCATGTATCCCTTTTTGTTGAAGCGAACTACAACACCGGGCGGGAACACTCCCTTCGGCATTGTCTTGCATTTGAAAATGTCGAAGGGCGGAAGCTTTCTACCATCTGCCATGCATGCAAGCATGACGGTGAAGCGCGAGTGCTCGTTGCCAGTGGACAACAGCTTCACATCCTTGGCGCCGCGCTGCGTGATCGTGGTTGACGAAGGCATGTCAAACCACACGGGGGTCTCATTGGCGTTGCCAGTCTGCCTCATCATGTAGTCGTTCTGCTCCCGAAGCCGGTTCACCAAGCGCTGAAAGTTTATGAGCTTGTCCTTGAACTCCTCGAGCAACTTTTGACAGATGGATGTGCGCCGCCACAGAAAAAATCCTTTGCGTCGCATAAATCGGCGCACCCAAGAGTTCGGTACACGAAACTCTTCTCTCGTGAGCCCAGCTTCTCCAGCGAGTTCCACGGCTTTCTTGCGAATGGTATCTACGGTCACTGGCAGCGAGCACGCACGAACTTCCCGCACAAAGTCCGCTAGCTTATCTTCTAGCTGCAGATGAAGGGCACTTCGTCCACGAAACGACATTTTTCGAGGATTGCACATCTGCAGCTTCCCTTTCTGCACACTCCAATAGCGCAGGCCTTTTTCCAAAACACCAAGGCGGCACTGAGCAGCCATATTCCCGTTAGCTTCTGCGAACTCAACAACATCTAGTTTAAACGCAGCTGAGTACTGCCTCCTCGCACCGCTACACATATTCAGTGAACGAAAAAAAAAAAAGCCCACTAAAAATGCAGCGCAATGTCAAATGGGGCGAAAACTCAGAACAGATCGGAAGCAAATCGCGAACAAAAAGGAAACAGACAGAGAGGAAAAAAAAAACGACTGCGATTGAATTTGGATATGGCCGCGTCCGGCTTAAGAAGCACATGTTGCGAGGCAGCGTGGCCCTTTCGGCTAGACACTGCTATATAAGACTAGGTGCAACTTTAGCTTATTATTTCATTGAAAATATCTTGACTTATATTCCGGTTTATACGGTAGTTCAGTGTTGTCGGTGTGGTGTTCCCTCGGTGTGGTTCTGTTGTGGTGTCGCAAGTGGTGAAAAAAGCAGTGGTGTAAAACAACAGCAGCACCACACAATGGACACGTGCACAACGAAAAGAAGGACGACGTAGGCAGGGCATGACACATGATGAGCGTATGAGAAAAATCGGTTGAAAGCCAAAGAGAAGCTGGCACACAGACAAAGAAGAGAAAGACAAAGACAGGCTGGAATGTGAGGAGTGAGACCCGGAGAAGCCAGAGCGCCACGATGTTGGTGCCAGGGTCCAAACAGTCGACCTTTGAAGGCGAGTGCAAACGCCCCGGCAGCATCGAAGGGTCTTCGCAACCAGTCGTCCGTCCCGAAGAAGGGCCTGCTACCTTCCTGCGGTTGATGCACGTGGACGAGATCGCTGGCCTACCGTGCCTGCCTGGAATGCTCGGTCCGCGATGTCGTAGACTGCCTGCCTCCTTGTCCGCCTCACGAGTGATCATGCCACTGACTCAACATTACCACACCGACTGCTTCGCCCTCGGCCAATGCAAGTGTGACAACAACTGGTGATACAGTAAAAGCTTATTTATCCAGACCTTGTTAACTCATAAATTCGGTTAACTCGGACTTGCGGCACGGTACCGGCAAAACTGTAATTTCAATGAAGTCAAATGCTTATTAATTCTGAGGGATTTAGCCGCGCACCGGTTATCTCGGGCAACTCCGGAGAGGGCTACCGGGACTCCAGAGTCGCGCGACCTTGGCGGCTTGGAGGCTCAAGCCCCACTTGCCATAACCGACGGCAGAACCGGAGTTTCGGAGAAACCGAAACCGAGCGAACTGCAGCAGAATATAACCATGAAGATAGTGAATGAGGGGGAAGTGGCTAGGTGGCACTAGTCACCACCCGGCAGAAGCGCTTGGGCCATCGGCACATTCAGTGTCTACTAAAAGCTGCTCGCTACGCCCATGCTACGTCTACTGGTGCACTTCGCGTCTTGATTCTTTGTGTTGTGACTTTGCATGTTGCGGCTGTGTTTGTGTGCGTTGGCGCCGCCGTCGCACTTCATGGCAACCGTCACAGGAGTTAAGCGGCCACAGCAGCCAGCAAATGATCTTGCAAGAAAGGTTATGATATTGAGAGACGTGAACGCAGGTGTTTCTCGACAGGAGATAATAAAAAAGTAGGATGTTAAGAGAATTGCCTTAAGCGACTATGTGAAGAACAAAGAAAAAATTTTCGAGGCGTTTGACAGCAGCAAATTCACCGGAAAATGAAAACGACTGAGGACGGCAGCACACCCGAAGCTATAGGCGCACTGCTGCAGTGGATAACAGACATGAGGAACAGCCAGCTTCTCTTGAGTGGACCGTTGATCTGTCAGCAAGCTGAAAGATATGCACTGAGAATGAACATAGAATCTTTCAGTGCATCTCGAAGGCTGGTTTGCCCACTTTAGAGAAAGGCACAAGTTGGTCTTTCGAAACATGTGCGGGGAAAAGGCAGCAGTGGATGAATAGCGTATTGCTGACTGGAAGACAACTGAGCTTCCCTAGTACTTGGCTCATTATAAGCCTGCCAACCTCTTCAATGCCGATGAAACGGCTGTCTTTTTTAAAGCCTTGCCGGACAAATTGATCACATTCAAGGGCGACCCGTGCGTTCGAGAGAAGAGGAGCAAAAAAAGGATTACTGTGCTTCTCGCTTCAAATATGTCGGGCACCGAGCGCCTGCCCCTGCTGGTCATTGGGAAGGCACATAACCTAAGGTGTTTTAAGACATTCACGACTTTCCTGTGCAATATCGCGCCAACAGAAAGGCCTGGATGACTTCGGATATTTTCTAAGCTTGGCTGCGTCAACTCGACCGTCGATTCTTCGCAAAGTTTTACTTCTTGTTGACAACTGCAGTGCGCATACCAGAGTGACAGGGCTGGAATGCATCGAACTTGTATTTCTACCTGCAAACACTACGGCTGCTCCGCAACCGCTGGATCAACGGATACATCACAGTTAAAACAAAAGCATTTAGCAGCCTTGACAGTTTTTCAAAAACGGAACTCTCACTGAATGCTTACAAGAGTGGTTGAGATTATAAGAATGATTGAGATAGCATTCATTGCTGCGCTACACCGACAAACTGAATTTTTTTTTTTCACAGAGCAGTTGTGCAAAACAAAACCATGTGCACTCACGTTAAATTACTGTTTATGAACGGCGAAGTTTGTCAGGTTGACAGCGATCTACCACATTAAGAGAGTTGAAACGTTAATCTGGGGGTGCACTGCTCAGGAAATTCAAGGGTTTTCAAGGATCAGAAAAAATTCCAGGACTTTCAAAGGCCTTGAAAACTGTTTTTCAAATTCAAGGGTTTACAAAATTTTGAAGGACTTGAATGGGTGGAAAAGCAAGAATGTCATAAGAGCAGCGCATAAAGGTAAAGATGAAAAAAGAAATTCTTACAAAACACATTGTACTAACCTTCAAATCAACAACACTTCCCACTAAAATAGCAACAATTTATGTTAAACTTCCAGTACGACCATACAGTCCTATCACGCGGAGCTGTTATAAGTGCAAGCAGTATGGCCATGGCTCGCTAAGCTGTCAAACCCTGGCAGGAGCCAGGGTCGCACGCAAGCTAAGGAGGTTCGCTTGACCTCAGGGCCTGATGGTGTCAAAGGCTTCGTCTATCGTAGCGAAGCCTACCCTTCGTGAACATCGCTCAGCAGAGTGAATATTCGTTGTCTTGACAGAAACGATGGACACTGCCAACGCACTGGCGCAGGGTGTGCCTAAGGAGCGACGAGATGCCCTCGACCGCTCCAACAAAGACAAAACCCTAATTACAGGTCTTGATAAAGGCTCTGTACGATAACTTTCCTCCCTTTCGACACACAGCACTTACAAGCTTCTTCAATATGTACGGAATAATGCAATGGAACACCAGAAGACTTCTGCATAACCTGATCAATGTACAAGAACAATTAAGTGATTTCTGTTCGAAGAGACTGTCATGGCTGAGGGTATACGAAATAATAAAAAATCATCACACACAGAATTCCTTTATCCTCCCATCCCCATATTTTTTTCTTTTCCTTCTCTTTTTCAGAGTCTTACAACTTTCCACGCATTTCCTCTCGCACTCGAAGATCTTCCTTCAGACTTTCTACATCTGTCGCTGTCATCATTGTCCCATAGATCGACCAGTACAAAACCAGCGCCAACCAGTTTGTCGATCTCGTGAATGTCCTTACCTACCTCCAGTGCAGTGCCATGACATGCTTCTTCTGAAGTGGACATGCCATGCACGTTCTCCTCGATCAATCGTACTAGCAGAACAAGTTTTGACTAGAGCCACCATTGCTCATATTTTCCATGCCTCCGTGATACAAGATACAAAGTTCCTAAACATTGGAACTAACTTTCACGCATATAACCAGTGAATAGCTAGATAACAAAACTTGCCAAGTAATGAAGTTCAGCTTCAGCTAAACAGTATACATGTTGTTTAAATCGCACCACCCACCATGGAGATTTCAAAGCCTACAAAGAAATAATGAACATCTCAAACGCGATGTTTCTGCACAGTTTAAATTGTGATACTAAAACAAGCAATGCCACGCTTAACATAAATTAGAATAAAGGAGTCTTCGTTTTACAGTTTCACAAAATGAAACAGGGACATTTCACTAATATTTAATGAAAACATTTGTACTTTTTTGTGCTATGAAACTTTTGCTGGCTGGTTTCTTCCATGTCTGCAGTAATCATGGCAACTGTGACTCAAATCAAAGGATGACATGTCATCGTGTTTACGGTAAACGGCAATGCTTCATTTGGTGTCTTGTGTCAACGAAATAAAAGTGCACCTAGTGACATGTTGGGTACGCAAAGCTTGTGGGCATAGAGTTAGCGTTCGTCACACAAAGGGAGAGTGCAAAAGATAGGCTTGCGACGCTTGTTTTAGAACGATTTGCTTTTGTGTTGCGCTGTTCTGAAACTCTCTAAAAACCGAACACACGCATAGCCGAACTTCATCTACGTCTAACCGACATGGACCCCTTTTTCCGCTACAGATCCCAATGAAGTGACATAAGAACAAGACTCTTCATTTGGTGAGTAAAGGAACGAACACACTGGCAGCGCAGCACTCTCCCATGTGCTGCTAGCGAGACGCCACTTTTCGCTCATTTTGTTGCCGAGAGTGAAGGATTTTTTCCCGCCGACCGCATCGTTCTTTGCGCTATTCCTGTAGCTGCCGCCCAAGCAAAGTGCCAATCAGCGTCATGCGTGGTAGTCACCATAGCAACGCACGAGGCTTTTTTTTTTTCCGCACTGTCGTTTTCTTCAGGCCATCATTTTTCGAAGCGCCAGTTCTGAGCGTTAATTATACGACTACGGCACCATTAACTCCTAATGCTTTTTAGAGGAAGTTAGACTTCAACCATTCCTGTATGATAAGACAATGGCCGACTACAAAGACGAGGAGGCAAAAATGAACCAATGGGATATTATGGGATTTATGTTTGCATTAACCAATAAGTTGCAATTGCGCCGCTTATTGCATATTGAGCGCGAATGAATTGTATATTATTCACTCAATCGTGCAGGAACACAGGCCATGTTGAAGTTCAAGAACATACGGGACAGATGAATGATGCTTGTGTGGGGGGTAGAGGCGTCAACCCAGAGCGGTGTGCCAGGCAATGCTGGAAAAATTAAGTAGCCTATATTTGCAATAATTTACAACACGCTTAGGCAGACACCTCATTATGCAGAAAAGTGAGTGATCAATGATGTGCTGTCTCATAATGCAGCATACGCACTATACCTGTTTCATGCCTGCCAACTTTCTTGATTTTGCTGGGAGACTCCTGTATACTGACTAACCCTCTAGGTCAACGTGCACATTCCCGAGCTGTTTCTCAAATATAACTACTTACAACTCCTAGACGAGAATTTTTGTTTCTTTTTTTTTCTTTCCCATCATGCAGCAGCACACGCTGTCCATGCGAATACCGTTTTAAACACCACAGGCCATAAAATGAGCCTGTACGTAAATTAAGCGTTGCACGTTGATTTCTCGATTCTGCTTTTAGCAATGAAGTCGTGCTACAGATCGGTTCATACTGTAAAGTCATGCGGTGAGGCCTACAATAACGGTGAGGGTCCGTCAGCTGTTGCGAGACCCAGCACATGTCATTGCATAATTGTAAGTGAGTGTTGAGAGCACCTATACTCTGCGCATAATGAGAGGTGCGTGGTAACAGCATGGTAACGTTGAGAGGATATTGTCGTCTGTCATTTTCCTCACGATTGCACTGGAAAGTTGGAGAGCTCAGAACAGACGATGAAAGCAGCTCCGACACTGCTAGAGACTGTTGTCAAGTGACTCCCGCAAATGGAGCCAGCCGGCTGCTTTTCACCACGCGACGGCAAAAACGAGCGTCATGCCTCAACAGGACGCTTCCCGCCAGTGTGTTCATACCCTTACCTGCAACGCCTCGCCGCCGACTTCTCTCTGGTATTTACCACCAGAGTGGTAACACCCTCGGCAGTGTTGTAAGGCAATTGATTTTCAATTGCTACATAAAGGTGCGGCACTGGAACCCAAGCATGGCTGAAGCTTGCGACACTGTCGCTGACCTGGTCATTCCAATAGAGTGTAAAACGTCGACTGACGGTGTGCTGTCCACACCACGACAGGTGTGTCCAGCACGTGATGGCAAGGACTGTCAAACGAAGTTGTATGACAACTTCACAAAGTGTGCCCCGAGGACATGCGTGCACGGTTTCTTTCGGCGATATGAGGCGCCCACATCCAGAAAAATTTACGCACATTTTCGTTCGTGAAACAACTCGCCTGACCTAACATCATGGACGATGCGGCGCCTGTTGAAAGAAATTGGCTTCAGGCACGAAAAAATAAGCAGAAACTCCCTGCTTTTTGAACAGGACAAAACAGTTGCTTAGCATCAGTTACTTGCGTGACGTCGCCATGTACTGAAAGGAGGGCCATCATATATACTCAGTGTTGCCAAATGTCGGCCTGCAAAAATAGCTAGATGGCAACGTGAAAGTAGCTAGAAGTAGCCAAAATATCCAACAAGGAGCTAAAAGTAGCTCAATATTTTTTAAAGCGCTTCTTTTACACATTCTGAGTGTACAAAGCATTTATTGACAGCTGTTTTATCTGAAAAGATGAAACGCAGCTCTCAAGTTATGTTGTCTTGGAGGCAACTACGCAGAACATGTATGCACGAATAATAAATGTGCTCCTATAGTTAAACTGAAATAATTTATGGCTGGCGTAGTTTTCGCAATGCGTAAAGGCTTGCCCGCTCAGAAACGACGAGCTCCGAATGCATCAATGCTCTGTAAACCTGTTAAAAATGAAATTATTGGGCGTAACCAAAGGCCTTATCGAAACTGAAATTCTGTTCGATATACAACTGTAAAAAATAAAAGAAACAAAAATTGCTTCGTTACAAAGAACTTCTTTAATCAAGTTTAATCAAGGACTGGTTTGTCCTTTTAGCATGATTCTGAACGTTGCATTATGACACTGTTGTTTTGGCTACTTGGAATTGCAATAGTTTTTGTTCTTCTTGGATTGTGTCGGTGCCTTTCTGTACGTGACATCATTGTTTGTATATCCTGCGTACCACTCCTGCTTGGACCGAGAAGGTCTGATATATACTTAAAAAAATAAATAAAAAAAAGTATAGAATTTTCAGTGCCTGTTGTATAGCCTTACACGAAGCATTTCTATATTGTTTTTTTTTTGTTGTTGCCATATGCAGTAGCACGTGCACGACCAGACAGATGAACACAAAATTATGCACGCAAATGAGCACAAAACGAACGAAACAATCCAAAATAGGATTTTATGCATTATAACGTACAAAAAGAGATTTCAGCGCACTTCTAAAAGAACAATCATCCACATTGGCGAATGAAAACAGAACCATCTTTTAGCAATTCCAGTAGAAGGCGTAGGGCAAAACAATTTATAATCAATGATAGTACACACAAACAATCAGTCCTGCTGTACACACAGTTTTTCGATAATGTCTGCAGCTTGCAGAGTATCGTCCTCTGCCGTTGAGTACGATGCCATCGTACGAATTTTGGCCACCAAATCACTTCGCAAGCTATATTCATGGCATTTTTTTTTATGCCTCCGAAGCCCGTTCCTTACAGTTAGCAGCGCATTCAGTGTGTAAATGTCCAACCTATCACGACGCTTGCTCTTCACTGATGCTCATATCGCTGAAGCATCTTTCTACTCCAGCGTTTGAGAAAGGCAACGAAAGCACTGTCATGGCGAGTGTATCCAGCTCGGCAAAGGGGTTGTCACCATGCGCGTCCCTGTAGGAACCAACTTCGGCCCAGAAACCATCGGTTGTATCAGTACAGCACCATTTCACGTGCCGCAAATTCCTTCACTGCGTTTCGCAAGCGGACACGGCTTCCACGGAGAGAAACTGTGCCGCCAATTCCGTAATTGGCACCTGTGTTGCTTTCAGTGCGTGCTCTACAGAGAGCACAGAAGCTTTTTGCAAGCACTGAATGTTCTCTGGAAGCCGCTGACGCAGCTGGTTGAAAAGTTCCACAATGAAACGTCGGGCGCGAAGACGCAGCTCATTTTCATCATCACGTGGCAAGCATGCGTCTCGGAGTGCTGTTTCGAACCGGTGACCGAAGTACGGATTCGGGTCGACATACTCGTTGATATTGACAGTTAACACATCGTATCGGGAAGTTGGCAGAGATACTTTTGCGGCGGTAGATTTGACAAGGAGCATGAGATCCTCGAACAATTTCATCGGATCTTGTTTTTCCGCTTGATAGCATTTGTTCACACGCTGAACTTCTGCTAAAACCTAGTCCAGCAACAGTAGGTAGCATTTGTTTTTGGAGTCACTGTACATTTCAAACAGCATCATTGCCGTGTAGCAATTTTTTTCCCTCTGTGCTTTCTCAAAAACTTCCTTCAGTTCAGCCCATTGGGCAAGTATCCTATTTACGGCTGTGTGTATTGACAACCAGCGTGTGTCACAGGCTTGTGGTATAGTAAATGGTGTCTCTCTGTCGTTCATTTCGCGGTATAAGCTTTGGTATTCCAGTTTCCTTGTCGAGGAGTGAGCAAACCATCGGTATGTCTCTCGCACCAGAAATTCTATGTTTCGCGGCAAAGTAACCGACGCATGCGAAACTGCAAGCTGAAGAGAATGGCAGACGCATCGCACCATAACAAGATGAGGAATTTCTTTCCGTAGTCGAGTGTACACGCCACTGTTCACGCCCGTCATGACGTTTGCATTGTCCACTCCAATGCCAACAAGGTTTTTCGGGTTCAAACCCTTGCAACTGCAATCCTTCCAAAAGCGCCGAGGCGATGCCTGCAGCATTGCACTGTTCAAGTTCTTGCAGGGTGAAGGAAAGTCGAAACAATTTCGCCGTTTGACTTGGAAAAATACCTGATGACGATGCCGAGCACCTTGACGACACTAATATCGGTCGATTCGACGATAAGAACGCTGTATTTTTGTTTGGCAATATCTTTCCGTAACGAATTTTCTAAATGTGGTGCAAGGACGTTCTTTACAACGTTAGTACCCTTTGTGCGATGAATCTTGATATTAGACGCGACCTTGCTATCTTGAAAAATCCGCTTGCAAGCTTCTCCCAAGTGGTCGGTGGTGTTCATCGCGCAATGTTCGGCAACAAAAAGAGCAAGAGTGGCTTCTGCTTGTTGCACAGGACTTGGCATTGCACATGGCGTGACATCAGTTATAGCAGGCTGCTGAAATCCTTTGCGTGGCACACATTCCATGTGTTTCGAACACGCGGCGTGCTTTATCGATGCTCGTTTTCTTCGCCTCGATAGAACACTTGCAAAATTCGCAAAAAGCTTTGAAGGGTTCCCCGGACATCGCCATAAGCAACTCCTTGTACTTATCGTCTTTAAGCCAGCAGTCTCTGAAGCGCTGTTTGTACGTTTTGCTCTTGTCTGCCATGTAGTCTGATACTCTAAAAATCCTAAAGTATGGGTACGCCGCGCTTTTTGCAATCAGAGCAAATAGAAAAACGAAGTTCCAACCACACACAAAAAAGTTCGATGATAGCCAAAGCACTGCTACACATGCGAAACAAAATCTGGCGGAAAAGACAGTCCGAAAAAGCCGTTGCAACAACTGCACACTACGGAGCTAAATACGCAGACGAAAAAAAAAAAGTTTTCACCGGCCACTCCGAAAGTCCGATAAGACCACAGGATCACGTGTCACCGTCCCATAGAGAAGCCTGTGTTCCCTAGATGGCTCGCTGGCGGTGTGGAGTGCGATTTCGGCTGCTGTCTTACTGTCCGAACAGCGTACGCATGGCTGCGCGCCAGTCTCGGCGAGGCCTAGCTGGCCTACCGGGCGATATATGGTCCCTAGAGAGATATGCTAGTCTGCCGTCCGCCGGCCACGAAAGGACTCCTCCGTGATGCATGCACCGGGGGCGCTGCACGCAGTCAGAACGCGGCCGGCTAGTGTCGGCGTGAAAAACTGTAGCAGCGGACGGCGCTTTGCTGTGGTGCATTCGTAGGCCGCTTTCAGCCGATTTTAACTGCGCGTTTTCTTCCTCTCTTCGTTTTAGTCCCACAAAACAGATTAGCTAAACAAAGTGGTTCCTACAAATACGAAGAGCTTGTTACCGAAGCCTGAATTGATGGAGGTAGCGAAACGCCTACTCTCGTTGCTGCGGTTTCATCCTTCGCTCTCGCTCGCGAAGGTAAGCAGCCGCAAATAGGCTCCGTAGCCCGATTCGCGAAAAACTCAGGCCGCGAGATTAAAAGGTATCATGTAGTTCTACCGCAACTTCAATTGTGAGCTGATGTGCCTAGAGCCGTTGGATTTCACCACTCTAACTGGCCGTCAAACTCCCATGCGCGCTCGCTCTCCGCAGCCGTAGCGCGCGACACAGGCGCACAGGCCGGCCGGCGGCCGCTCTCGTTCGGGAGGCGCGGACACGCCTCCCCAAAGAGAAGGCGCGCGGACGGCAGACTAGCAAATATTTCTAGGGACCATAGGGCGACGCAAAGGGCAGCGGGGCCAGCAGCAGAGCGGCGGGAAGAAGTCGAGAGGGGAAAATTATCAGCCCCCTCCCCCATTTTGAATTTTCTCTGGATGTTACCATGACAATTAGTACGCCTTCAAGCTGAAGATGGCGGCGACGTTGCTTAGCTGAAGCCAAAATAGCTAGATTAAGAGCTAAATTTTGAAGGCAGTAGCTAAAACAGCTACTCGTAGCTAGATTACATTTTCGGTAGCTAGATGAGCCCAAAGGTAGCTAGATCTAGCTACAAAATAGCTAAATTGGCAACACTGTATATACTATTTGGACAAAACATGGGTGTGCACCGGGTATCGAAAATGTGGACTGATAGCCCCGTGAAATCCTCGCACGACGCTTTTATGTGGGACCTTACCACTGCACAGAAGCAGCGATTAACAACAGGTCAACGCTTGATAATCAGCCACATTAATAGCAAAGACGGCTTCATTGATGGCTGTTTGGGCGTGTTCTGGGAAGAAAGATCGGTGATCATCATAAAGAGATGGACGGACACTGTTTTGTAGGAAACTTCCCGAGGGAAGTGTCATTATGGATAACGCTCCCTATCATTCATACAAGATCGAATCAGTGCCAACCACGGCCTCTCGCTAGGGTACAATAGTACGGTGGCTCACTGAAAGTACCCAACGATGCCGGTATGAGGAAGAAGGAGCTGCTGGACATTGTGTCTTCGCTGAAGCCCTGCTTTCATAAGCACTTCATTGATACAGCTGCTGAGAGTGCCGTATGTGTTGTGCTAAGGCTTCCTTCTTACCATTGCGAATTTAACCCCACTGAACTCACGTGGGCGCAGATAGAAAATGGCGTCCTAGCAAGAAACAGAACATTCAAACTCTCCGATGTGGAGGTCTTGTTGAGAGAGAAAGTGAAAAAAATCACTTCATCAAACTAGCCCAATGCTGAAAGACATGTCCGTGAGATTGAAGCATCGTTCTTTCAAAACAGGGGCACTACCGACCACTTCAAAACTATAATTATTATGCTTGATGTGAACGATGCAAGCCGAAAACTTGTCAGGAAGTGAACCAAGCTACAATGAAGACCCAGTTTCTCACAAAAGCAAGATTGCCCCTTAACTCTTTCGCAACGAACCCATAGGCCATCGGACACGGAGTTCCGATGATTTCAAATCTCCCGCAAAAACTGAAAACTCGCGTTTCACGGACATGTAGCGCCATCTAGCCTAAGCCTGGGCAACTCACTTTTCATTTTCACCTTTCTTGGTTTACATTTCGCCCGCTGGGTCGCGCCCTCGTGTGCAGTTTGAATGGAATCCAGTTCCGTTTTACGTGAGAATGGCCGCCACTGCCCGTCGCCCGCTGCGACAGCCAATTGCTGTTGCAAGCACTTCGGCCGCTTCTACCGACGATTTTTTCGAGCCGAGTAGTGCAGACGACTCGAGTGATGATTTTGAAGTTTCAGAGTCGAGTTCCGACGATGACACTCCAGTCCAGACGCCTCAGACTTCCACAAGTACTACCAAGTTAAGTATCGTTTTTGACTTCGCACTGCTTATGAAGGAAAAACGCACTTGATATTTGACGATAATGGTATCCTTTCCTTGCCTAGGGTCTCAACAACGTACGGCAAGGATGTTTTGCCAAATCCAGCACGCCGTGTGAAGTTTTCACCCGTAAGACAGCCTGGTGCCCATCTTGCCGCAGCGCTACGGAGTGACGTGCGTCGCTTCTCAAGGGCGCTTGATTTTTTCCTTTTGTTTTTCACAACGGAAGTGCTCCAGACGTTATGTGACAACACTAACAAGTACGCCTGGATGCGTATTTTGGACCGGCAAACCTACGCTCGCCGGGACGGCTCCTGGGAAGAGGTAATGCCACTGGAGATGCTGAGGTTTATCGGACTTATCATCTACATGGGGGTTGTTGATGTACCACGGCTCCACATGTACTGGCGGACGACGGGGATATTTTCAAGCCTTCTCCCACCAAATATTATGAGACGGGACCGATTCTTTGCACTTTTAGCTTTCCTGAGCGTAGGGGACCCGGAAGATCTTGCGGCTGCAGCATCTGATGGGAAAACTTGGAGGGTGTCATGGCTCCTGCGACACATAAATCTGCAGTCACAAAATTTGTTTCAACCACAGCGCAACCTTGCCGTGGATGAACGCATGGTAAAATCAAAAGCGAGGTCAGGAATCAGGCAGTACATTCGGGACAAAGTGACGAAATTTGGATATAAACTGTGGGTGCTGGCGGATTCGAATACCGGCTATACAATAAATTTTTTTGTGTACACTGGAAAACGTGAGGTACCTGGACCCCATGGATTAGCGTTTGACGTTGTGACTCGGCTTTGCACAGAGTATCTTCATCAGGGATATAAAATTTTTATGGACAACTTTTATACGTCGGCAAAATTATTCGAATACCTCCTTGAGCACAAGACGCTTGCCTGTGGAACCACTCGCAAAGATCGTCGGGGCTTCCCAAGAGAATTGAAGGATGCTACGTGGGAAAGAAGGGCGCAGCTTGGGGACGTTCGCTGGATTCGGGAAGGCAACATCCTTTTCATGGAATGGAAGGATCGACGTTCTGTGTGTCTGATGAGCACGATGCACACAGCAAATGAACATGTTGCTGCTAAAAGGAGAGAGAAAAGGGGGGGGCAGTGGGTTGTGAATACCATAAAGAAGCCCCTGCTTGTTCATGAGTATAACACCGGAATGCTCGGCGTGGACAAGTCTGACCAAATAATTGCCACGTACAACGTACTCAGAAAGTGTGTACGTTGGTGGAAAACATTGTCTTTTCATGCTGTGGACATTGCGTGCGTAAATAGTTTTATTTTATTTCAGGAGCACCAAAAAGAGAATCCAAATGTCGAAGAACTATTCAGAAACAGAAACTTCGACCAATTGGCGTTAGAGAAGAATTAATTCAACAGATATTTCAATATGATGAAGTTTCTCAAGGACACGCCCCTTTCTCACCCCCCTTCTCCCCTCTAGATCCTGTTCGGCACCAGCCGAAAAGAATGGAAAAGAGAAGAAACTGCAAGCTTTGCTATGAAAAAACGAAAACACAAAACAGAACGAACGTATTCTGCTCGACCTGTAATATTTAACTTTGCTTCCTGCCTTCACGAGACTGTTTTGCCGAGTGGCACAGCCGTCGGGGCCAGTAGGTTGATGGGCCGAAAAAAATTGTTGATATGCTGCACTGACTTTGTGTTTATCTAGAATGATAGCTAAGAGAACTAGTAATAAATTGTATATTTCAGATTTCTCAAAATAATTTTTTTGCTCTCTGCATTCACTAACTTGTGAAGTGCTTGTATAACTTTTTGTAATGTTTTTTGTTATTTAACAATTAAATTTTCCAATTCTATAGGTTTCATACCAAAGTGTTTTATATGTTTAAAAAGCCAAATCAATAAGCTACCATTTCATATATTACAATGCTACATGTTCCTTTTTTGTCAAGAGTAACAAATTTTTTTGTAAAAGCACAAAATAAGTGCCGTTTTTCCGCCGTAGCGAAAGAGTTAAAAGCGTTTCTGCATACAGAGCAGACGGTCATTTCTCTGTAGCTCGGAATTCAACTAAAAACCACGACAGTTTGTACTTCTGCAAGCTAGCTCGGTTACACACTGCAGCATTGCCTGACATGGTTCTCGACAACATAATGTTGTGCCAGAGTTGCCCTTTTCATCCAGTCAAACACCTTCGACCAGTTCAGGACCGAACTGCATGGACCTGCTGACGTCACCCCACACACCTGCATGGAGTTGCACAACACGTCTCACCCGCACACTTCATTTAAGACCGTGCCGGTCCATTGTTATAGTAGTCGTCCAAGTCAATTTGATCGTGCTGGCAGGATTTATACTGCTACTACCAGCTGTATCTACTACACCTTATTCAAATATTATTGCTGTTTTCAGAACGTTTGCCTTGTACTCTGATTTTAAAAGAAAAGTCAGATCTTCGGTTACATCGGCTCGCCAGCCTCCCAGCAATGACACGCAAACACCCGTTCTTAAATGAGAATGGGTGCTTTCACCCGTTCTTAACTGAGAAAGGCTACCTTCATCATGACTGCATGATGAAAGCTGCCTTCTCGTGCGACATTTACAAGGAAATGACGCTATCCTCTGTGCAGTGTACGTGGGGCCCCAGTAAAACACAGATACTTGTGTAACAAAACTTTTACATATCCTTGTATTGGCAGAAGTAAACCCTTGACCTTGCAAACATGCACGTAATTAAAGTCTATCATGCCCTTTGGAATTGTACATGTACAGAACCACACATTACAATGTTGCCTGAACAGCACGTACGTGTGATTGCATCACTGCGTTACGTGTACAACATGCCCCACTTCCAAGAATGCAACCACACAATAAACCACTGTGACAATAAAAATATTTACAATGTCGTGCAATGCTTCAAGCACGAAATTCTTTTAACAGCTGAAACACTTGAAAACTGTTGAAAAGTATACTATAACCCTTATGAAGAGCCCCTTTATGATTAATATCATTAAGTATGATTCAAAGTCATGATACAACATCATTAAAAACAACACTTTTTTTCAATCAAGGATATTGTTATCAGTGTCGCTGCAGTAATGATCAGGATCGATTTAATCAAAAGTTTCTTTGTCACAGCGATATTTCAGAGCGCGCATCATTTAGCAGTTTGCAGACGGTTACTTCAAACAGTGTTCGTCATTCAAGGCGTTCACGCTTCGAGTGTGAAACAATGACTTGCATAACGGGCGCTTGTTACATTATTATAGGCTGGTGGAATATCCGCTAACATGACACAACTGCCTCAATAAGGACACATTACTTAATCACACACTCCGTATGACCAAAATTTCCTTCCTATGACCAAAATTTGCTTCAGAAATACACATCACTGCATCATCTCTACACCTGGTTTGCTTACTTTCACTATGTATCCAATGATGGGTTAGGTTGCTCTCTTTCTCCCAAGCTTCATCCACACGCGCATATCACAAAACACCACTAAGATTCCGACGTTGCGAACTCGAACACACACACAAACGCGCGCGCACACACGCACACACACACACATCCGTGGCAATCCGGCTGCCATGACCTTCGTGGGCGGTCACCCTCTGCATGAAGTTTGCAGCGGCAGGTGCAGCACGCCAGGCCGCGTCTGCTACAGCACCGGCAATGCGGGCGCTTTGGGCACGTCTCTGAGGCCTGCTCACATGCCGGCGCCTGCATTAGATGCGGCTGTCAACATCCCGCTGCCACTACCTGCCGTCCCCACTGTGTCAACTGCAGAGGGGGGGGGGGGGGGGGCATCCTGCTGACACGCCTACCTGTCCTCGCTGGCAGGAGGAGCGGAAAGTGGGCCCGAGGTTCCCTCCTATGCTGCTGCGGTCGAGGCCAACCTTCCGGAGAGCTCCACCCAAGAGCCCACGCTGCAGCACACCACTTCGGCGCCGCGCCGATGCACCCTGCCGCCGGTGAGCCGGTCTCCAACGAGCCCACCCCCTGCCCCGCCTTCTGAGCCTGCTGAGCATCTGTGGGACGCTCTCATTGCCTCTCTGCTCGCTGCACTGCGCGGTAGAGACTAACTTTCTCCGGAACACCCGTTGCACGCTGTGTGTCTCGCAGCACGAGACGGGCAACTCGAAACCAACCAGCTCACCTAAGAGCCATGCTGCTGGGGCCGATGTGCCCCCCTACCATCGAGATGTTCCATAGGACTCTCGCCCACTACTGACTGCTGTTGCTGCTGCAGCAGTTGCCTTTTCGTTCCTGCATTGCGACCTGCGACCTTATGACTGCTTGTATTCCTATCTTCTACTTTCCCAGCCTTCTACAAGACACTGTGCCGTGCTCCCTCAAAGGCTGCGCCGATAAGAGTATTTTTACTCTTTCACCTCCCCACTACATAGAGGTCCACAAAGGAAAAAAATAAAAAATAAGCGCAGGGAATGGGGGTATGGGAATGAAAAGGACAGAAAAAAAAAAGGTAATGGCAGAAAAAAAGGCATTCGATCTGCCCCATGTATACGCACAAAAACACCCGTGCGCCACACACAGTCCACAGAGATGGCCCCCGAGAAAGTCAGGAGTACAATGATGTGCGCGTTCTTCTGCGTACAAAAAAAAAAGGCGAACGAAATATCGCAGGAAGCCCACATATCTGTGCGATGAGTTCAGTACCACCGTTGCCACCGTACACATATGCATTTTTTTTAAATTCTTTTCACGATGAAATGCGGGGCAGAAGATAAGTCAAACTCAGGAAAGGCTGACACAGCTTGGCCCTATACATTGCATTTAATGACCACGTATAGGTACAAGTAAATGCTTAGTAAGAGTTCAGCAGAAAGCTTTCATCGATGGATTTCATGCATGACAGTGCTGTAACAAGGGTCTGGTTATTTTATAGGAATAGCATGTCTTTTTTTTTCTTTCAAAATGAAAATAAACACCCTCTTCCGACAGCCGATAACGCCACGTAAACCATCGAGACAATGTAAAAAGGATGAGATTTTTATGGCAACTATACACTAAATGTAAGGCATGCCATCTGAATTATTTTGAACGTATAGACTCTTTAAAGATTTCTTAAATCTAAGCACACGGTTGCTCATGGCAACCCTGTTTTAAGTACCATTTAAGACCTTAAGTGTCACAGTTTGTGTGATAATAATGTTTCTATGCAGTTGTACTACGGCCAGATAACCAGAACTAAGGCTCCTCGCATAGCAGATAAAGTACTGTGCCGTAGATTCACCTACCAACAGCTCGCAAGAGAGTGGCCTACAGCCTTTTTTTTTTTCTTTAGAACCTGGTCGCTAAAATGCTGCACTCACGAAATTTCACAGTCCCCATGTCTTACTGGATGCCAAGGGCCTTTTACGATGCGCTTGAAGCAGAAAGCAGAACCCACTCTGAAATTATTTTGATGAATAGAGGGTTCGGTGACAATACACAATACTGTGGAAAGTTGCCTTGCACTCACCGATATGATTACAATGCATTACCGGCCGAGCAAAAATAAATGCTTTCGTACTTGGTTTCAGGCATATATACAAGCAGTTCCATACACGCTGAGATAATTGGACAAAACAACTTTTTAGGAAACACCTTTTTAGGAATGTGCATGACATACTCACACATAAACACGACATGGCTAGCAGACGACGCAATCCACAGAATCACGTTGCAGACAGTTGCCACCAGGCGACGAATCCGCTCGTTTTTACGGCCAATAAAGGAACATGACACAGTTTCAGAGTTGCCATACCTGTTCCACCATAAACACTACGAAAGACCAAACAAAGCAGACTACACTACTGCTATTCTACTTCTGGTGCATGCGTCTTTACTGCTCCCATTGTAGGGTTTAAGGACATCTTTGGCAAATCCCAGTTCTTGCAGTCAGAAAAAAATTTGAGAACCTCGACACAGAAGTTCCTCATATTTACAAAGCTCGAAGTGTTCGGACAAGTTAAATTTTCGAGATAGAGGCTGGCACCGTGCCACGTGTGTACATGGTGTTTGGGCAAGATGTTTTTTCTTTGCACTTCTAGCTGATAATGCCCTGTTTAAAGATCCATGACATACATACAAAGAAGAAGATCAGCGCGCCACCACAGAACACCTACCAGTTGAACCGGTGCACGTCGTTACAGCCACTCGCCTTTTATCGGGCTGAGTTTTCGGAGCATTGTGAGCAATAGTGCTACCGGACCTACAAGGAGAACTGCTGCTGCTCAGCCCAGATAAGACGGATTTACGCCTCGAGCCAAGAGTATCCCACATCAGCTGTGTTGGCGCGTGGAAGATGAGGCAACGCCCACATTTGCGAGGACTGCCTGAAGTGCCGACGGCTTAAAAAGGGCCAGCGCAACGAGAATTCCACACAGTTCGGCAGCGGTGCGCGCCTGAGCAGCACCTACATATTGCGCTTGCTTTTACAGGTAGGCAGCATTCTTGTAAAGTCCTGTTATGCTTTAGAGGTGTGCACTGCTGCCGAACAATTTTTTTGTTTGCATAGTCGTTGCTGTTGGCTTGCTGTTTGTTTTATTGTTGGTTTGCTGTTGTAATGGCTGAAGAAATGACAAAGGCCTTCGAAGATTTCAAGCGTGAACTTAGGCTAGAAATCAGAGGCTTAAAAGAAAAATTCGAGGGCATTGAGGAAATCACGAAGCAGTTACAGGAAGTACTGAAAGAAAACAAAGAACTTCGTGCCCAAAATGTGAAACTGACAAACAAACTAGAAGAGCTGGAACAATATCAGCGTTCCAACAATGTTGAGAGAAAGGGCATTCCGCTTGAAGATGACCCAGTCACTATAATCAAACAAATTGGTGTAGTCATACAGGAGGAAGTAACGGAAGCTGATATTGATGTTTGTCACCGTGTGCCTACTGCTCGGCACGACGAATCAAACATAATAGTCCGGTTCATTCGTAGAACAAAAAGAAATGCTTTCCTCAGCAAAGCGAAGAAATCAAAATTAGATGCAAAGCAACTTGGATTCCAATCCCCTACCAGAGTTTATGTGAATGAACATTTAACCCGCTATGGCAAGTACTTCTCGGTGCCACAGTGCAAAGAAAAAAAGAACTGCGATGGAAATTCGTGTAGACTGCAAGAGGCAAAGTGTTTGCAAGGAAAGATGAAAAACTCACCAGTGTTGAGGATTGCATGCATTGGCGACACTGAAAAGATGAACGAAAGAACGTAGTACGCGGTCTTCCGGGTGTACTTGTAGAGTGCCGGATATGTAATGGACAGACCTGAAGCATGTAGCTATTACGATGTTGCCACTTTTAACGAAACCTTCTCATGCGATTCTAAACCGTTTAAAATCCTACACCTAAACACGCGTAGCATTAGAAATAAAGAGCAACAACTTAGTGACTTGTATGCCTCGATCACCCACAGCTTTGATATTCTAATGTACATGGAAACCTGGCTAACAAAAACGAAAAAACCGCCACATTTCCATGGTTACTCATATAATGGTTTCGTGCGGACAAGCGGTAGAGGTGGTGGCAAAGCAATTAATGTTAAAACCTCATTAAGGTGTGAAATTATTTCTGAGTGTTCAGTAATAAACAGCAGCGTTGAATGTATGTCGGTTCGTTTACAGAAATTAATAGTTGTAGTAATATATCGATCACCAATGGTCAACAAAATAGACTTTTTTGAGTATTTAGAGCTTATGCTTTCTTTTCTATGTCGATTTTCGATGCCTTTTGTATTAATGGGGGACGTCAACATAGATACGTTCATTCATTCATTCATTCAGTTACCCTCAAGGCCCGAGGGCATTACAGAGGGGAGTGGGTACATACATACATGTACAGCATACAAAGCAAAATACAAAAACAGAAAAATTGCAATCATCGCTTGCTACAGTGTTGAACTGTGGCTACGTACAAATAAAATTAGCGACGGCAATTTTAAATAAAGCAGCATCTTTTGTACGTTATCGAGTAACACTGCAGCTAAAAAGTTTATTGAAATCATACACTCCTTTGCATGCACCAATCTTATCACGGAAGCCACAAGATTAACAGAAAAAAGTGCAACTTTAATCGACATATGTGTAACAAACATTCATTCCCGAGACTGTTTTTCTGAACTGCTAACGGCTGACATAAGCGACCATTTACCAATTTTTTGTTTACTGCCAAATGTGCAAGTCAAACGCGAAACCACAGTGGAAGCCTCATCTCGCAGCATTAGTGCTGCAGGCTTGGAAGTGTTTCGCTCACATATTCAATCAGTCGATTGGACATGCGTGTTTGAGAAAAGAAATCCGAATGCAGCATACGAGGCATCTTTCGAAAAACTTAGACTATGTTATAATCAAGCATTTCCAATGACCTTGCGAAAACCAAAACCCAAACGTGCAAGGAAGCCGTGGATTGATGAAAAGCTATTGAAAATTATTAAAACAAAAATACAATGTACCACACATTTGTTCGGTCACGGAACTTGGAGGCGTTGGCAGAGTTTAAAAAATACCGAAATAGGTAGAACACTGACTTAAAGCGTGGGAGGGAAACATATTATGAAAAGTTATTTACGAAAATAAAAAATGACTCTAGGAAGGTGTGGGACGAGGTTGAGAATCTAATGTCAGAGAAAAAAGAGCCACCACCGCTATGTTTTCATGCTAATGCAGATGCCTTATCTGATAGTGACGCAGCGAATAAGACTGAATGATTACTTTGTCACCAGTGCAGAATATAAAGACGATAGCAATATAGCTCCCTGTGTTACATTAAAGGAGTGTGGGCTTATAAACTCCGTGTCACTATCCCCAGTGACATCAGAGGAAGTAATACAATTGATAAACCAGATTAAAAGTAACGTAGCCGCTGGCTTTGATGAGATCAAGGCAACTCCGCTAAAATACGTAGCTGATATTATAGCTCCAATGATTGTTTATATAATAAATAGAATGTTTGGAACTGGTAGTTTCCCAGACAGCCTAAAAATAGCGAGAGTATGCCTAGTCTTCAAGGGTGGTGATAAACGGCTACTCACAAACTACAGGCCAATATCCGTTCTTCCTGTTTTATTTAAGGTATTTGAAAATGCAATAAACGTACGCTTGTACAAATTTTTTGACAAGTACAATGTGATCAGTGAGGATCAGTATGGTTTTCAAAAAAATAAATCTTGTGAAGCAGCTTTGCTAATTATTAAACATGAGCTGATCACAAACATCGAACATAGACTGTACTCACTAGGTTTGTTCATAGACTTTAGAAAGGCGTTTGATTCGGTATGTCATGAAGTACTAACGGCTGAACTAAGCAAGTATGGTTCTTGAGTTAATGAAAAACTATCTAACAAACCGCCATCAATATGTTTGCATAAACAAAAGTGCATCCACTTACTTAAACATAGCAAGAGGAGTACCACAAGGGTCAATTCTTGGTCCTCTATTGTTCATAATTTATATAAACGACCTGTGTGATATCCCATGTTCTCCCAAGTTAATAATGTATGCAGATGACATTAACATATTCTTTAGTGGCACATCCATTCTAGAGCTTGAACACCAGGGTTAATAACTACCTACGAAAGTTGTCCGCGTATCTTAGTTTGAATAAACTGCAACTAAATGTTAGTAAAACGAAATACATTGTCTTTGCCCCACCTAATAAGCCCCGTAACTATAGTTCAACTGTTTTATTTGAGGGTAAAGAGATAGAGCAAGTCACCAGCCAGAAGTTCCTGGGTGTATGGTTTTCTGAGGGATTGACATGGAACACACGTATGGAAAAACTAACGGTAGAAGTCAGTAAAACCGTTGGATGTTTATATAAGTTCAGCCCAGTCTTACCAAAATGGTTACAAATAGAATTATATTACGCCCTTTTCTACTCTAAAATGACATACGGTATTTTGGTATGGGGTGTATCATGTTTAGGCGCGCCTGAGCGAGCGCGCGTGCGCAGGCAGTCTACTGCGCATGCTATCTGTTTCCTTCTCTCCGCCTTGCACTGTATAAAACGTGCGCACAATAAACCAAGGTGATTCTTCGCTGGGAGACGGCTGGCATCGGTTCTTGATAAGCACGAAACATGGTGTCAGAAGTGGCCACGGGCGAGTCTCGGCATTGAAAGACGCTACCACGACCACGGCGGAACTGGACGGAAGCGGTATGGAAGTTTTGCTGAAACCGCCCGAGCTTCTGCGGCTGAATGGCGATATTAGCAAGAATTGGCGCCTGTTCAAGCAAAAGTTTGAGCTGTTTTTGACTGCTTCAGCGCCAGCGGCATCCAAGGAAGCGCCAACGCCGGGTCCCAACAAGCTCGCATTGCTGCTCAGCATAGCCGGCGACGATGCTCTCGAAGTGTACAACAACTTCTCCTTCGACCAAGGTGAGGACCGGAATGATTACGCCACAGTAATCAAGAAGTTCAATGAGTATTTTGCCGAGCAGCTAAATGAAGTGCATGAGCGCTAAGTGTTTCGTCAACGCGTTCAAGACGAAGGCGAGCCTACGGAACACTTTCTAAGAGACCTGAGAAAGCTGGCGCAGTCCTGCAACTTTGGCACAATGACGGAATCAATGATTAGGGATCAGCTTGTGTTCGGAACAAAATGTGACAAAGTACGCAAAAAGCTTCTTCGTGACAACAAGCTGACCTCTTGCGACAGCAGAACAGCTATGCAAAGCTGCCAAAGTCTCCGCCGCCCAAAATGACGTGGATGCGAGAGCGACAAGTCGACCCAGTTAAGGCGAGGCCTAGAGGCGCTGAACAACCCGCTGAGTTTAAGTGCCAGAGGTGTGGGCGAATGAATGGTCCTCGGAAATGCCCAGCATTTGGAAGCATGTGCAGAAAATGCGAAAAAAAAAAATCGCTTTGCCGCCCGTTGCAAAACCAACAAGCAGGTCGCTGAAGTTGAGGACAGCGACGAAGATTTCCAGATTCTGGAAGTATCTGTAGATGCCATTTTGCAGCAAAAAGACTGGATCGTTTAAGCCCATGTCGGTCATCACGTACTACACCTAAAGGTCGACACTGGCGCCCAAGCAAATCTGCTGCCGTACAGTGTGTATAAAAAATTGCAGCTCAGGTCGCAATTAAGGACCAGCAACTCTGTTCTACGTACGTATGACGGAGATATCATCAAACACCTGGGTATTGTCACTGTAAAACTGGCGCTCTCCACCAAAGCAACCGACATCGACTTCTTTGTCGTTAAGAAAGGACGTCAAGCTCTGTTAGGACTAAAGCAAGTGAGCTGCTCGGCTTGTTCTCACGCTCGGTGAACGCAGTTTCTACGACTACAAGTGAGCAAGTCGTCAAGCAGTTCCAAGAAGTGTTCAGCGGCACGGGATGTCTTCAACGGCAATACCGGATGGTGCTGCGGGACGACGCCGTTCCTGTCATCCAGCCACCTCGACGGGTGCCCCTGGCACTACAAAAGGCCCCTCAAACAGGAACTCGACCGCATGGAAAAGGCAGGCATCGTGGCCAAGGTACAAGAGCCTACGGACTGGGTGAGTAATTACCAGGAAAAGGGATGGCAAATTGAGAGTGTGCATGGACCCCAGAAAAATTAATGAATGCCTAAAGCGAGAACATTTTGAAATGCCACGCCGAGAAGATATTGAGGCTGAGCTTGCGGGCGCAACCATTTTTTCTCGCTTGGATGCAACTTCAGGGTTTCATCAAATACCGCTGCACGAAGAGACTTCAAAAATATGCACGTTGGCCACTCCATTTGGGCATTATCGCTTTCTGCGACTTCCCTTCGGAATAGCCTCGGCGTCGGAAGTTTTTCAAAAAACGGTTAGTCAGATTTTCGAGTCCATACCAGGTGTACGCGTGTACGTCGACGACATTCTTACTTGGGGCGCGACGAGGGACGAGCACTATGAAAGGCTTCGGGCTGTCTTGGAAGCAGCGCTAAAAGCGGGGCTAACACTCAATGCCGCAAAGTGCGACATAGGAGTGTCCGAAGTTTGTTTCCTCGGCGATATCATATCCGCAAAAGGAATACAGCCAAGCCCTGAATCCATAAACGTTATGCGGAATATGCCACCACCGACTGACAAGCATGGCGTACAACGCATGCTAGGCGTGGTGAATTATTTTTCCAAGTTCGTCCCAGCACTAGCCGAGAAGACTCTGCAAATGCGACAGCTAGTGAAAAAAGATGCCGCGTTCGAATGGAATGCCAATCACGCCAAGGAATGGGAACAACTCTGCGCCTGTTTGAGCAAGAAGCCGGCGCTTGCAATTTTCGATCCTGAGCGAGACACAAAGATAACGTCCGATGCGTCGAAGAATGGCATAGGTTCCGCGCTAATGCAGCGTTATGATAACGCGTGGAAGCCAATCGCTTATGCCTCGCGCGTGTTGACCGAGGCCCAGAAAAGGTATTCCCAGATCGAAAAGGAGGCGATGGCTGTTGTTTTCGGGTGCGAGAAATTCCATTACTTTGTGTACGGGCGTACCATTGCACTTGAAACGGATCACCGCCCGCTGATTGCTATCGCACAGAAAGCTATCGGCGACATGCCACCGAGATTGCAGCGTTTTTTCTTGCGTTTGCTGAAATAGCGCTTCCACCTGCAGTTCGTCCCCGGTAAAGAATTGGTTTTGGCCGACCTGCTGTCGAGGGCTTCCGTTGGACCACCAGACGAGGAGGCGGACGAAGACGTCGAGATTCATGCCGTTACAACTGTGCAGGCAGCATTCTGTGCAGGCAGAATTTGCAGCATTCTCAAGAAAGTTTGACTTCAAGCATACCACATCGAGTCCCTTGTTTCCGCGATCAAACGGTCTGACAGAGAAAGGAGTGCAAATAGTGAAGAGAATTCTGAAAAAGACGAAGGAAGGAAACAATGATTTCTGGTTGGGACTTTTGAATTACAGGGCCAGCCCATTGGACGACGGCCGGTCCCCAGGAGAGCTGCTTCAAGGTCGGCGGCTACGCACGCCCCTGCCCGATTTCAACGAGGTCCCACACATGGCCGTACAGAAACAGCTGTGCACGCCGAACGGGTCATCCACTCAAGCCATTAGCTGAAGGGCAAGTCACCCGCATACGTGGTAAGAACTGGGCAACAAAGGCCAAGGTGGTCAGCATGACGCGACCGAGGTCGTACCACGTCGTCACGGAAGACGGCAACGTTTTTCAGGCGTAATCGACAGCGCCTGCTCGCAACTACTGAGCCCTTCCACCCCTCCGCCGAAGACTTGGCCGATGAGAACGCCGATGCACCGATAGAGCAAGCTCCACCTCTGGTCCCGCGCTCGGAGGAGCCGCAAGTGCTTAGAAGATCGACCCGAGATAGGAGAGCACCTCGTAGACTAGGCTACGATGACAATTTTGTGCAAATTCCGTAGTTACGTTCTCTCTTTATGTTTATTTTGTTTTTCCTTCAGAAAAAGGAGGATGTATCGTGTTTAGGCGCGCCTGAGCGAGCGCGCGTGCGCAGGCAGTCTACTGCGCATGCTATCTGTTTCCTTCTCTCCGCCTTGCACTGTATAAAACGTGCGCACAATACACCAAGGTGATTCTTCGCTGGGAGACGGCTGGCATCGGTTCTTGATACTACTACACAAACAAACTATCAAAAATTACTAGTTCTGCAAAAAAGAGTTTTGCGAGCATTCGAGCAATACCATGGTATTATCAGGGATTTGAAAGCTAAACCACTCTTTGAAAAATACGCATTACTAACAATAACAAAACTGTATTATTTCAAACTTCTGCAGTGGATTAAACAAAACAAGCCACAGTGTCTTCAGAACCCGCCTGACAACACTCATTCTACTATGCGTCAGCAACGCTGGAAAATCCCAGCAATCTTCAGAACCCGCCTGACAACACTCGTTGTACTGTGCGTCAGCAACGCTGGAAAATCCCAGCCATAAGGAGAAGTTATGGCAAGCAACACGTTCAGTATCAAATACCCGCAATGTTAAATCGTTTACACGGTCTCATAGATTTCAATTCCGTACCTTCAAACACCATCATCAAGTCCATCCTAATGAACCATAATATTGAGTATGCTTATTAAAGTTTCTGTACTTGATTTGTTACATCCTATCTATCAATTTGAGTTATGTGTTGTAGTTGCTTTTCTTATGCTTTATTTTATATTCTGTATTGAAGGTTCTTTTCAGATGACGCTTTTGTGATAAAGTGATTTTTCTAATGTTTTCCCTGAAATAGTGTGACAAGACCATGCTAAATTTTGTTGTGCTATGGTTTATTTATTGTGTTATTTATTTATTTCTGTGTGTTACTTGTTGTGTTATATATTTATTTATGAAAACAAATGCGACAGATTGAGCGGCCTGCGTGGCAAACTGTATTTAGGAGCAGAAGCCCCTGCGTGGCAAACTGTATTTAGGAGCAGAAGCCCCATGTCAGGCTATATAGCCTTTAGCCTCTGCTCCCGATCCTGTAAGAATTTCAGGACAAAATAAACTTCAATTCAGTTCAATTCAAGAATGCATTGTTTTCTTATAATATTGGTACAAAAAAGTGCACCAGCAAGTGGAAACTAAGAGAAGCTGCAGAAGAAGAGGAGAACGATGACACTGCTTCGGTGGTCACTACGGTCTTTCAACTTTCCCCTTTTAAACTTTTCCTGAGAGGGTTACAGATTGATGGAAGGTGCGGAGTACGACAAACCTGACGATGGAAGCACTATTTAAAACCTGGACTACGCAGCAGCTGCCGCCTTGCCAGACTACTGAAATCGCCTATCAATATGTGCCAGGACCAGAGCTCAGGTTCTTCGAGGACGACACTGATGGGCTCCCTGCCATCTTACCGGATTCCACCGAACTTTGGCGGGACGTCTGCAGAAGATGTTATTTACTGGCTGAAGAAATATAAGAGAGTAAGCAGAAGCAACGACTGGGACACAACAGAATAGCTCAGCCATGTTCACATCTTAAGATCGCTTTGTTGAAGTAAAGAAGTGCTTGGGGGATTTCAACGCGAAGGAGCGGGTAGAGCAGACAGTGGCTCAGGCTCAGGTGACACAGCTGCCAGGAGAGACATGTACCACATACATAGAAGAAACATGAAAGCTCTGCAATACAGTGAATGCCGGGATGCCTGAAGAGGATAAGGTTGGACACGTTTCGAAAGGTATAGCGGAGACGTATATTACAATTTCCTAATTAGAAAAAAGAGCTTGACCTCTGTGTTCAACGTGGTGAAGCATGGTCGCACATTTGAAACGCTGAAGATGCGACGAATAGCATCAAAATTCGACCGCCCCTTTAACAGTTCCTAATGTGGCTAGTTTCCACATCATGGCGCCAGATGATCTCGCGTCGACAGTACGGCAGATTGTAAGAGAAGAATTGCTCTGATGCCAGGAAATCTCCCACGTCCCTAGAGGCCTCAGCAACTTTCAGGAGGGCTATGTACGAGGCGCACAGCCCGCACGATTTCCGGCTGTTCTAGTTCCATAGCAACCATCGGTTAGTTCGGCAGATTCCAACCAATTCCGCGGAGGCACACGGCAATCTGGTTTTTCGTACCGGCCGCCAACCAATGACAAACAACGCTTGCGTCCACCTTGTTTCACTCCATGCATGTCGGCTGGCTACACTACCCGTTGAAGAGTGCTACTACCATCCTCGGCCCACTCAGAGGACTGGTTACCCTGTGCAGCCACAAACGTCTCGACCTCTGTGGTGTCGTGGGCCATATACATTAAAAGCTCGTTAATTAGAACTTCAATACATCGAATTTAACCCTTTAACCCTTTAACATGGGAAAACTATCACCTGTGCGCCAAAAAGTATCTTACGGAACTACAAAAAGCCAAAGATAAATATTTTTCATGTGACCTACTATCTATCCTCCGCTCAAATCCCACTAAATTCTGGCGCATGCTCTCTCACAAAAATCGAAAGTACCAACATAGATCTTCTAGACCCAGACGGGGAACCAATAGACGCAAAACACGTTGCCTCCGCTTTAAATGATTACTTTTCATCAGTATTTTCTACCCCTAACATTACACAGTCAACACGAATACCTACCCGTTCCCCCGGCGCTGTATCCCCCGAAATAGCATTTAACCCTGAAGGAATCGCTAAACTAATCACCGGTCTTAAGATATCTTCAGCGCCAGGTTCTGACCAAATAACCCCCAACACTTTAGTTAACACCGTCACAGTGGTTAGTCAGATTCTTTGCCTCATCTTCATGCAGTCCCTTAAAACAAGCGAAATTCCAGACGATTGGAAGATAGGCCGAATAGTAGCTGTCTTCAAAACAGGAGAGCGAACGAATCCAGCAAACTACCGTCCTATTTCCCTCACAAGCATTCCCTCTAAATTACTAGAACAAATTATATCTTCTCACATTCGCGACTCACCTTGAATCAATAAATTTCTTCTATAATCACCAGCACGGTTTCCGAAAGCACTTCTCATGCGAGACCCAATTAGCCGAATTTACCCACAACCTACTAAAAAGCATGGATGATAACCTGCAGATTGATGCCATATTCCTAGACTTTTCCAAAGCTTTTGATCGCGTACCACACAACTTATTACTTAGCAAAATTAATTCCCTTGGCATTACACAGAATGTTGTCTCCTGGGTTAAACACTTCCTCTCCAACCGTAAACAATTCCCCTCTGCTAATAATCATAACTCCTCTAAAACTCACGTATCATCAGGCGTCCCTCAGGGTGCGGGCTTATCATCCTCTTCTATATTTAATATTCATAAACGACCTACCAACAAACATTCAAACAAAACTTCGACTATTTGTAGATGACTGTGTCATATACTCCCCCATTCAAAACTTTGAAAACAGTACTAAACTACAGCAAGACCTCGACACAGTTGCGCTATGGTGCCAAGACTCATCAATGCCGTTAAATCTAACCAAATGCAAATCGATGTCATTTTCCCGTAAACGCACCACTGTTCATCATACCTACTTTATCAATTCGCTTCCCCTCGATTCGGCTTCGTCATACAAGTATCTCGGAGTGCACATGTACCCATCTCTTTCATTTGCACCGCACGTGCAGTCCATCTGCTCAGACGCCCTGCGTACGCTTGGTTTTCTGCGCCGTAACCTCAAATCAGCATCTCCTGACGTTAAAAAACTAGCATACTTAACATACGTACGGCCAAAGCTCGAATACGCATCGTCCATTTGGAATCCATCCCAGGTATACCTCGTTAGCGAACTAGAAGCAGTTCAAAACCGCGCTGCCCGCTTTATAACCTCACAGTACTCCAGAGAAATCAGCGTCACCGCCCTAAAACAATCAATTGAACTGCCATCACTCGCGTCGCGCCACCTCATCTCGCGCCTATGCCTCCTCCACAGTTTCTTTTTCCGACCCAAATCAAGACACGAACTTTTACAGCCCCCAAACAGAACTTCTTCCCGCATTAACCATTCAAACCCCATTGCACGAATCAACGGCCGTACATCCGCAATGAACGACTCCTTTTTCCCCCAAGCAATAACATTTTGGAATCGCCTTCCCGACACCATTGTTGCCACACCTGACCGCACATCATTCCGCGCAAAATTGGAATCCCACTTTGATTCCACCCATTAACCCGTGGCTGTAAATATATTCTACCAACGTACTGTATGTATAATTTGCTTGTGCCTAGTTGTTTGTACTCTAATTCCCAGCCAAAGCGTTTCTTTTGTGTGTTATTTGATTCATTCTTGTTGTCATTTTTGACCAAACTGCCATATTAGAACTGTACTGTTTATAATAATTTGTTCAACTTGAATTATACACACTCACAGCGTAATCTTTGCCCCCCCTTATGTAATGCCCTCGGGCCTTTAAGGATGCAATAAATGAAATGAATTTATGAATAATTCGAACTGTAAGTTGTGGTCCGGCCAAACTCCATACGAGCCTATGAATAAAAAAGCCCGTTAATTCGAACGCGAGCAGGTTCCGCCACGAATAATTCGACTACGCGCCGCCGCGCCGGCGGCTTGGCTAGTCACTCGATAGGGCAGCTGCCGAGTTACGAGGCGCATTTACAGGGAGCGTAGAGAAAAATGGAGAAACCGGCACGGAGGCCAGAGTGCAGAAAATAGCGCGGCTTACTCTTCACCCCCCTCCCCCCACAATCTCTCTCGGCGGCTGCCTGCTCTCCCTGCTATGTAACCTCCAAGATTTGTTTTTTTTAAGTGCCAATCTCCGAGCCTTTAAAAATCCTGCGTAGTTGTCGCTGTTAGTTGACAAATGGCATGACCAGCATGCAGCAAATCGGGTGCGTCGTAGCTTCGCCAAGCCTTCTCTGCAGTCTCTGTCTCGGGCGTGCGTCGTACACCTCGATTGTTTGTGCTGGCAGTAGCTTCAGACTGTCGCGATTTTTTGTGTTGGTCTTAGGCCTCGACTAAGGTATGTTGCGGTAACGCCGGTAGTAGCTTCCCGTCTGTCGTAATTCTGCTGCTCCGACTTGATGGCGTGTGCCTGCGGCAAATACCTTGCCAAAACACTTCCTTCCAGCAAACACGACAGCGGTAATGCAGCCCATGGACCAGGGTATAACTAGAAATTTAAAATCATTATATTGGCATCATATGTTGGAGCGAATTATTTTGTGCAATAACTCCCAAGTGACTCTCCTAAGTGCACTACACATGTTTGCGCGTGCTTGGGAGCAAGTGACAGTGCTCAGGATAGCAAATAGCTTTCCCCACTAGTGGCTTCAGCACCGAAGCTCTGCAAGCTGACGAGCCACCAGTGCTCGAGCACGGCGTCACCGCCCCCATGGCGGGCATTTTGGAAGACGTCTGCTTTGCGAACTACGTCGATGTGGACTCAAGTGCAGTGGTGTGTGGTGCACTCATGGATGGTGACATATGTCGGGTGAGAAGTGCAGAACCTGTCGCTGCCAGTGACAATGATGAGGAGGACGAAGCACCAGTGCGGCCCTCTGCTGCCGAAGTCATGGCCGGATTGAATGCCACCCGTCTTTTCTCTCAAGTTTTGAAGAAGGCGGAGAAGAGGCCTTCCACCAAATTTGCTCGTTAGAGCAAAAAGTGCTGACTGTCGCCTTCAAGAAAAGAAAGCAGACCGCGATCACAAATTTTTTTCAAAAAATATATTGTTAAGCCCTACTCGCAGTGTACTATTGTTGTTCTTCATTTTCGTTAGTTCCAACTTTCGATAATTCGAACTGAGACGGCTTCCACTTGCGGTTCAAATTAATGAGCTTTTACTTTATTATCTTTTTGCAACAATCCCCCTTATGGCGATCACTATGGTCTTTTGTGCCTCCACTCTCAATTTCCCCTTTAAACTTTTCCCGAGTGCGTAACGATACTGTGTTTCTTCCTGACATACATTCAGGCCAAATGACAGTCTTTTTTATGCCATATGAGACTTTTTATGAAATAACGAAGAAATTCTACACAAAAGCAAACAATATTCTTTTTATTCATGTTACCGTTTAATTTTTATGTTAATTTGTTTTACTTTGCATGTTACTACTGCATGTTACAATGCCAAAATCATCGCTCTTCCTGTGAGATGTTACCTAGTAAACACACCAAAAAGAACAAGCGGCAATACCATTTAGAAGTTCTTCACCCACTCAAGACTCGCCGCTAGGGGTCCAGAGCGAACAGACGCGTATCACATCGCTTTGGTCAATTGATGGTTTCTGTGCCCAGTTGCACCCTTCAGAGGACCCACCAAGGCTCTCAACGGATCCGAGAAGGTGCACGGACACCACTAGCTATCATCATTGGGATGTGCCCAGTGATCTTCGAGATTTATTCAATGAAACTGCCTCTGACATCCATGCCGTCGCACTAAGCCTCGCCTCTTTGAGGCGAGCTTCACACGTGCGCAGCGTTCCTTATTGCCCAATAGCTATGGTAAGGTGGCTAGAAGTGGAGGGGTGTCGAGCGCCGCGGCCAGCCGTAGCGGAGGGTGGTCCTCTTTAGCGTGATCACCGCTACGGCAAAACATAGCACTACCGTCTGGAGCGCCGTCAGCGTTTCCGCGAAAAAGAGGCCATTCCGGTTGTCAATGCCTGGCCACTCTGGCCTGGTCGTCGACTTGTTGTGTTTTGCTGCGGACTGCTGGCGAGTGCTTCTGATAGCATGGCTACCGCTGATTCACGAGTGCTTTGTGCTGGCAAAAATGGCCTGGGAGTGTGCATGGCAGCAGCGCACTAGGCGCTTTCCAGCAAAATGCTAAGCCCCTTCTGCTTTATCGTTCAGGTGTCCGCTGCATGGATCTACCTACAACCGATGCTGAACATCTGCATGGATTACAGTGGCAGCGTCAACGTTTCACCGAATACACGTATCTTCACTTTATGTGAAGTCACTCTGCCGAACGCACTGGAATCTGCGCATGCTCCTTGCTGGATAACATATCATCACGTGGACAACGCTGCAGCTTTAAGAAGACCAACACCACAAGCAGCGACCAGTGTGCATGGAAGCAGCGCACTAAACGCTTCCAGCAAAATGGTAAGCCCCTTCTACTTTATCGTTCAGGTCAGTAGATACTTGCCTACCCATTGCTTCAGAAGCGATAACCGCTTTTTGCTGCTGCTGCCATGCCCACCGATTATTCAAAAATTTGTTATAGATATTTACACGTTTAAAGTTAGCCTTTTGTCATGTGGTGACGTTGAACCTAACCCTGGCCCGACAGAAAAGGAATTGTTGATGCAGTTACTTTCAGGTCAATCTATCATTTTAGCTAAACAGGGTCAAATTGAAACCGACATTATCAAATTAAACGACCGTATTGGAAATTTGGAACATCAACTAGTCCCATAACTTTCACTTAAAAATGAAGTAGACGAAATGAAAAAACAGTTGCTAAACTTAAAGAAGCTGTAGGTCTTGCAGCGCAAAGAAATGAAGAACTTGAAAATAGGAGCAGGAGAAATAATCTAGTTATATATGGCACTGAAGAGGCCGTCTCTGAAACTACTGAAAGTCTAACAACTACTATCAAAGAAAACTTGTTCTTACAAAAACTTGGAATTACTGTAAATGGCATAGAGCAATGCCACAGACTGGGTAAAAAAACGCTAGAAATCGTCCGGTGATAATAAGGTTGTTGGACTATCGCGAGAAAACGTCAATACTTAAAGCGTGTTTCAAGCTAAAGAGATCTCCTGTTTCGGTCACTGAGGACTTTTCTGCCGGTATTAGCGAAACCAGGAAGAAATTGTGACAAGCGGCAACGCATGAAAAGGCAAATGCTTCAAAAGCAAAGCTGGTATATGATAAGCTGTATGTAGACGACATTTTGTATGGTTGGGATGAAACCAACAATAAAATGTATAAAATTTAAAAGCGTAACAAATGACACCAGAAAGCAAGTACCCGTAATCTATCTATTCTTAATGTAAATTGCCGTAGCATTGTTAATAAACCTGTCTTGTTTGAAGCCCTGTTTCTTACTCATGAACCAGACATTGCTGTGCTTACAGAGACTTGGTTAAACGATGAGGTATCCGACAGCGAATTTGTTCCGAAAAACTACGTCTGCTTTCGTAAAGACCGGGACAGGAGAGGTGGCGGGGTTGCTATATTATTTAGAGCATATTTAGAACTCGTTAGAATGCCTAATATTCCAGGTGTTGAAAGCATTTTTTGCACTACATATATAAATAAAATGCGATACATTCTCGGAGCTATTTATAGGCCTCCTGACTCCTCTGTCTCGGTTCTAGAAAATCTTGATTACATGTGCTCTTATATAAAACCAAATGACAGGTTAATTCTCGCAGGTGATTTCAATTTCCCGAGAATAAATTGGAATACTTTTTCCACACAGTCTCAGATCTAAGTGACATTAAAATACTAGACATGATTTTTAATTATGATTTGCTACAGATTTTATCTCAACCTACTAGAATTCAAAGTGCAATTTCAATCCTAGATCTCTTCTTTGTTAGCAGTACTGTAAAAAATCATGTATTGTGTGATGTTGTACCAGGAATATCTGATCATGAAGCTGTCATATTAACCTTAACTGATGCTTCGTATGTTGATTCCACTGTCAAGCGCCAGTACCCAAACTTTTTCGCGCTGATGATAAGTCAATCCTCGATTTTCTGGACCTCTCCTTCAATGCTTTCTCAGAAAACACCAGCAATATAAGCGATCTATGGCTAACTTTCAAAGACATTGTTCAGGAATGTATAGCACGCTATGTACCACTAATAACTAAAAAATCAGCTGGTAAAAATGCTTGGACCCCTCGACAAACTCTCCAGCTACAACGAAAACGTAAGAGACTAAAAAAGCAAAAGGCCAGAAATTCGGTTTGTCCTCTACTTGACGAAGCCATTGCTACATTAGCAACAAAACTACAAACTCGGGAGGACAAGGCAAGGTACTATGGTATATCACTTCCTTCCTTTATTAAGACGTCTCCAGAAAAGTTTTAGAGGTCTATTAAGGGGGGGGCGCGGCAAGTAAAGTGCCGATTTTGGTCAAAATATGCGATTTTCTGATTTATTTTTTTTCGTAATCTTCAGACCTGCAACTTCCTTGTTCTAAAATATTACAGCGAAACGTGCGCTACAAATCCCGCAAATAGTGTTTTTGCCGAGGCTAGTCGCCGAAAAGTGCGAAAAAAAAGCCCCTGAAACGGTGTTGTTCACGCCGCGCAAACGCGCCAAGTTGTTGACCGTGAGCCGCCATTTTGGCAGCTTTGGAAAGAGGAGAAAGCCGGCTTCCCGGTGGTCGCGGTCTCGTATTTCGCCGAGTGAAAATAAAAGCGCGAGGAGCAAGTAAAAAAACGAAAACGAAGAACGGCAATTGGCTGCGCGGGTCACGTGGTAGCAGGCGCGACCTCTTACTGGTCAAAGCTGCGCCGCGCACCTTGGCAACCTTTAAAGCTCGAGCGCATCTGCGGCCGCCGCGCCGAGAATCATCCGGCGTGCGCTTCGTTTTTTGCCAGTTTGCTGTTTTTGTGATAGTTCGCGTGCTTTTTTTTACCAAGCTTTGTTTACATCGGTGGTCTCTTCTGAGTGCTTGCTCATACCGCGGTGCTATGTTGCCGCAAAAAAAAGTTCAGGAGCGTCCACAAGTACGGCAAGCGTCGGAAAGCTTGGAACAAAGGGCAGACGACTGCGGCTGCCGTCCCAGTCGCAGTTCTGGACGGAGCATGCTCTTCAAGCGTCACGGAGCCTCTACTCAGACCCTTCGCTGATTTTTGTGAGGCCGAGAGTGTGGAAGGTGCCACATCGTCGTATGTCGGACCGCCGGATGCCGTCGACCGTGATGGACGCTCTCGCCAACCCGATTGCGGTGGCACCGCGTCGGCAGCCGTTGCGACTCCGGGCGTTCGCGCGTTGAACATTCTATCGCAAGTTTTGGCCCAGATTCCGAGCAGCGAAAAAAATGGCGCAGCGGGCGCTGACAAGGCGATTGTTTTGGATGCCGTAGCATCGAAGTACGCTTCAAAGCGGAAGCTCGAGCTTCTGAACGAAGGCTGCGACGAAAATGACGGCGGTAAGGACTCCACATTCTTCATTGTAAATAAGAAGATGCTGAACGGTCTGCTTTCGTCAGCAAAGTGCAACAAGTACGACGAAGGGTCGATACGCCTCGAGACTATGCACTGCCTTGGACTCGCGGCGAGGATGGAACTTTTTTGTAACAATTGTGGCATAGTGAACAGTGCGTGGTCGTCCCCGACGTGCTCCTGGCAACAAAAAACGAACCCCTTTGAGGTAAACGTGCGTGCTTTGAGGGCTGTGCAGTCAGTTGGCAGAAAACAATCTGCCATAAATGACATTTTTTCTGCGATGGACATTTCGCATCGAGCACTGCACCACAAGTCCTACCAGAGACTGCAAAGGAAGTACAGTCACCCTACCACCACATCAGCTGCCACCCGCATTGAAGCAGAAAGTGCACAGAAGGTGCATGAGATTTACAAGGACCTAGGAGGAGTGCCAGGCAACATTGACGTCATTTAGGACGGCACGTGGATGACGAGGGGGCACAAAGGTCATATTGGCGTGGGCTGTGTAATCGAGCTGTACACAGGCTTAGTCTTGGACCACTGCGCCCTGTCCAACTACTGCCAAGGCTGCGCTGTTAGCCCCAAGCCTGGTGACGACAACTATGAGGAGTGGCTTGAGAAACACAAGTCACAGTGCCAAAAGGACACCGATGCTAATGCAGGCCAAATGGAAGTAGAAGCAGCTGGGATCATGTTGAAAGATCGTTTACCAAGAACAAGCTTCGATACATCAATGTGCTCTGCGACGGTGACAGCCATACGTACCTTGCCCTCACGCAAGACAAGGTGTATGGCTACATGGTGATCAAGAAACAGGAGTGTGTGAACCATGTGAAAAAAAGAATGGGCACTTCCTTGCGCAACCTTCTTGATGAGCACAAATCCAAAAGCCGAGGACTGAGCATGGGTGCCAAAGGCCGGCTGACGCAGGGCCTGATAAAGAAGTTAACGAATTACTATGGCTGGGCCATTAGGAGCCACCCCAACGATGTTCCTGGCATAAAGAGGGCCATCATGGCCACTTATTACCATGTAACATCCACAGACCAGGATCCACACCACGACCTGTGCCCAAGTGGGACCGACTCCTGGTGCCCGCACCATCAGGCATTGGCCAAGAGAGAGCCGCTGCCGCCTCACTAACATAAACTGCCCCCTCACGTGCGAGTGGCACTGCTGCCAATCTACAAGCGCCTCTCGAACAAAGAGCTCCTTGAAAGGTGTGCGCAGGGAAAAACCCAGAACTCTGTGGAGAGTAGGAACAGCGTCATTTGGTCACTCCAGTCCAAGAGCCAGTTCGCCTCCCTTCGGAGTGTGGAAAGTACAGTTGCAGATGCAGTTTGCAGCGCACTCTTGCAGCCGTTTCAATGGTGGCTGCAAGAGTGCGCTGCAAGAGATCACTGCTCAACTGGGCTTCAATCCAGGAGACTGCTCTTTGCGGCAAGCAGCCGAAAAGGATGCCAAAAGGGTAAAGAGGGCTCAAAAGGCGCATTGTTCCACGACAAAGAAGCGCGAAACTGGGTTGCGCTCTACAGAGGCCAAGGCCACAGCATCTCAGGATTACTGCCCAGGCGGATTCTGGGTGTTTTAGGCATGTTGTGAACTTCCAAACAAGAGTGAACTTTCAAAGTCAGTTTTCTCAACTCTTGATTTTCGCCTATGTGCCTTCGCTAGAACATCTGTCATTTTCTAACAAAGACTGATAGAGTCGTTCCGTTTTTTGCACTAGGCTCAGGAGGCCTTTAGCAGTGCAATAAAGCTTTATCTCTCTTCTTACTCATCATTTAAAATTTTTAGAACACATTTTATAATTACTGCGATGTGTGCGCAAAACAACATCCATGTTTTGGAAAATTTATTAATGGTTGAAGAACTAGAAAAATCAACTAATAGCTTCCTTGCACAAGTTGATACTTTGGGAACATAATAATATGAAAAAATAATTTCATTTAGCAATAATTATCTCTTTAATTGTGAAGAGCATTAATTAGTATAATTATGCTTGTAACTCAAAAAGTACAAAAGGTATTTGAAAACGGTTTTCATATTTGGAATTCTCACAATCATCCTCATACACACACCAAATTTCATCACAAACAGTACATTAATAAAAAAATTAGTTTTACTTGCCACGTCCCCCCTTAAACCGAGTTCATGTGGCACTACTTCATTTTCTCCTAACGGAAAAGTCATAAGTGATGACACAGCGGCGTCCAATGTCTTCAATAATCATTTTAAATCTGTATTTACAACAGATAATAACTTCCTTCCAGTGCTTAGTATGTCTTTTCCACCTATGCCGGATGTAGAAATTTCCGAGCAGGGCATTTTTAACCTTTTGCTTAAATAAAGATGCTAAAAAATCTCCTGGCCCGGACGATATCCTAAACGCCTTCTTAAAAAGATATGCAGAGTGGTGTGCAAAGTATTTGCTTATATTATTTAAAAAATCTCTGAATGACGGCGCATTGCCGGAGGACTGGAAAACCGCCAGAGTCAAACCACTGTTTAAATCTGGTGATAAATCCAACATTGCAAATTATCGGCCTATTTCGTTGACATCTACTTCATGCAAAATCTTCGAGCACATAATTTATAAGCACATAGTAGATTTCTTTGAAGAGCATGAAGTCCTAACAGATGTACAACACGGCTTCAGACGTGCGTATTCTACTAACACACAATTACTTGGAATTGCACATGACTTTGCCGAGGCTATAAACAAAGGAAAACAAACAGACACTATTTATATAGATTTCAGTGAGCCGTTTGATAAAGTGTCTCATAATAAATTACTTCACAAGTTGGGCCTTATTGTAACAAATCATATGATATTAGCATGGATTAAAGCTTACTTGACAAATTGGTATCAATACGTTTCCCTAAATAGCACCTGCTCCAACCGAGTTGAAGTTGCTTCTGGCGTACCACAGGGGTTGGTGCTTGGGCCTCTGTTATTTTGAATTTTTATAAATGACATCACCACCAACATTAATGTTAAGACTAAACTCTATGCAGACGACTGCATGATTTATGAAACAGTCAATTCAATTCAGGACCAGGTTAGGTTAAATGAAAACTTCCAAAAAATCATTTCATGGTGCCAACAGTGGCAGATGACTATTAATTACGACAAAACGGTCTTTATGCGAATAACGCACAAAAAGAAGCCACTTTTATTTCACTACGGAGCTAATGGAATAGGCCTCTCGGAGGTTGCTGAATATAAATACCTGGGTTTATGGTTCACAAATAATCAGTCATGGTCAAAACATATAGATGTCATCACAAATAAAGCATTACGAAAATTATTCTTCTTGCGACAATATTTAAAATTAGCAACTCCTTCTGTACGCTTCCTTGCATACCAGTCAATTATATGTCCCATGCTTGAATATGCCGTGCCAATTTGGGACCCTTACATCAAAGCAAACATCAACAAATTAGAAAGAATACAGAAAAAAGTAGTGCGTTATATTTATAATTTTTATGGTCGTTCGTCAGTTACTGAGGTCATCAAACGAAGTGGGCTCTCCACAGTTACGAATAGAAATAAAATTTTTCGACAAACTTTTGTACCAAATAGTTAAAGGACATTACAACATAGATACCTCCCACATTATCACTTTTTCTGGGGGATACACTACCAGGCAAGGACACCTCTTCATTGATAGCTCCTTTATTTCCACAAAATAATTGCTTTAAATACTCTTTTTTCTGTTGAACTATTGCTGATTGGAACAACATAACTAATAACATTGTAACACAAGAAGCACTTTCATTGTTTGAAAAATGCTTACAGTAGTTCTTTAACCCTTTGTTGGACAGCGGGACATATACGTCCCACTTATTATTCCACGCTCTCGGCGCCCTAGCTCTTTGAGAGAGCTCATGCAATCACATACAAGCCACTAGCGCCATTTATTGAGTATGCTAGAACATTCTGTATGCAATTTCGTGGCGTTTCCACTAGGTGGAAGCACGCAACAAGGCAAGAAGCAGTTTTTGTTTTTTCACTTGCGCGTTGCAGTTTTTCGGTGTTTTTGTGAGGTTCTTTCAAGCAAGAAAAAAATGTCTGGTGAGTAAATCTTGTCTTTCTTGCACTTCAGTAACCACTTACAAACAACTAGCAGGTATATTTTGTGATGTTTAGCAGTGCATAGATAAACGGAACCTGTTTTACGAATAGTAGTGGGAATCACCTGTTCCACGTTAGGCTTAGCGTTGCGCAGCAATAGCGTGGGGGCAGCTCGGTCCATACTGATTGCTTCTTTTCTTTTTTTATTAAGATAACAAGAAACGTCTCACTGCTGAAGAAGCACTTGAATTATTCTGGAGCTTGCCAGAGAACTCTAACAACAGTGATGATGAAGAGTTCGAAAGCAGTGAAGATGAAGTTTGGGATCTACCACCCGATGAGTCCAGCGAGAACGAGAGTGATGTTGAAAACGCTCCCCCCGCTTCGTCGAGCATGCTGAAGAAAAGACGGCGTCCACCATATGCAGGCAAAAGAAAGAAAAAAAGGAAAAGTGCTGTTTCGAAAGCCGACACTGAAAATGATTCAGAAGGACCTCAGTGGGATACGTCGACTGTCTGTATGCCTACGCCTACGAATCACAGCTTCACGATCTCCCAAAGACTCAGTCCGACAATCACTGCCCTTGACGCGTTCTCCTTGTATTTCGATAATGAGGTGTTGGACCATATTCTAGAACAGACAAATCTCTATGCTGAACAGACACAGCGAAAGGGATGGGTGCCGCTGACACGCGATGAGCTTGAAGCTTACATCGGGATGCTGATCCTTATGAGCGTCAACCGCATGCATCAACTTCAAATGTACTGGTCTTCCGATAGCTTTTTCTACGTGAATGAAATTGCCAAAGTGATGACATACAAGCGGTTTCAGATGATATGCAATTGTCTTCATCTGAACGACAACGACAAAATGCCAGGCTATGGTGACAAAGATTTTGATCGCGCATATAAAGTGCGTCCTTTGATCAACATGATGAACAAAAAGTTTCAGACGGAGTACAGCCCATCGACACATGTTGCAGTTGATGAAAGCATAATTTTGTTCAAAGGACGCTCAAGCTTGAAGCAATACATGCCTATGAAGCCCAAGATAAAGAGGGGCTACAAGGTATGGTCCCTCGCAGACTCCGAAACGGGCTACCTGCTCCAGTTTCAACTCTACGAGGGGAAAAACGCTCAAAAACCACTTGACCGCACATTAGGTGAGCATATTGTTCTCTCACTAGCAGATGGTGTCGTGCCCACTGGTTCTCAGTTGTTTTTCGATAATTTTTTTTCATCAACAAAACTTTTGCAAGAATTGCGGGACATAGGCATTTTTGCCTGCGGAACTTTCCGTACAAACAAGAAAGACCTTCCGCCTGAGGTGAAAACTGACAACAAGATGGACAGGGGTTCATACTTGTGGCGAAGAAAGCGGGACGTCATTGCCTACCAGTGGAGGGACACAAAGAATGTCCACCTGATGTCCAATTACCACGAACCAGAATGTCGCGTCGATGTTCAAAGGACGCTGCCGAATGGCAAAAAAATATCAGTGGAGTGCCCTCAGGTGGTCAAAGATTATAATGCATGGATGGGTGGCGTCGACAAGTTCGATCAAAGAGAGGAATGCCTACCCTGCAGACCGGCGGTCTAAGCGATGGTGGAGTAGAATTTTCTACTTCATTCTTGATGCGGCGATTGTCAACGCATTTATACAAGCCAACTCCATCGAGAATGTTGGATACCTTCACTTCCGCCTCAAGCTTGGCAGACAACTCATCGCACAAAGGAGCTTCCGCAAGCCTCGGAGGACCATCACTGCCTTCAAGAATAAGCGAGGCAAGAGCAACGGTCGCGCGATGACTGGTGTTCCGGATGAGAGTCGGTTCTCCGGAAACACTCACCACCCAAGCTTCACAGGCACGCGACGGCGGTGCCGCTGGTGCTCAACCAGCAAAAGAGAAGTCCGCACGAGGTATATGTGCAAAGTGTGCAATGTTCCGCTGTGTGCAACTTGCTTCGCACCATTTCACAAGAAAGTGTGAACTGCCTCAAGTGGACAGCGGGACATATGAGTCCCACTTTATCGAAGTGACCTAAGTGGACAGTGGGACATATAGGTCCCACTTTTTTCTTTGCAATAAAACACTTCTCGACTTTCAGATTTGTTTTCTTGGGATCAAGAAGTGATAAATAGCTCACTAAAAATGTTTTAAACATGATAACTTTTGTTCCCTCGTTGTGTCCAACAAAAGGTTAAGTACCATTGATTATATCTTTTGTTGCATTTGTTCCTTTTTGTGTGTCACTTGTAAAATTCGATTATCAGTTAAACGGAATCTTTTTTCCAGCGATGTATCTTCTGTATATTCTATATACTTTACTTGGCATTTCACTAATTACTTCGAATTTCGTTTCGCATCCCTATTTGTGTTGCTTTAACTCTTTCAAGACCGTGCCCATAGGCCGTCGATCACACGTGATCGATGGTTTGGCGCGCCTCCAGAATAAAAATTTTTGCTCAATGGAACACTTGCCGCCATCCGTGAGATAGTTTGACAACTATAATTTTTTATTTTGTGAAGTTTGCTTTTTTATCGCCAGGCGGCGACGCGTCAGATATTTTTTTTTTTTTTTGACAGCGCGGCGGCGTTGACAGTAATAAACATGGCGTCGCGCTCGCACGCAAGCGTGATAAGAAAAACACTTCCGCCTCGCGTACCTTCGGCTTCCACAGTAGATTTTAGCGATGAAAGCGGCAGGGATGACTCGAAATGTGAAGTTACGAGCTCAGATTTTACCTCAAGTGAGGATTCAGGGAATGATCAGCCGGGAACTTCAAGCGGGGCTGGAAGGTGAGTGTTGGTTTCGCTTTCAGTTGGCTCTCGAGTAGCTATGTGAACTCGGTATATGTTCTCGCTGATTTATATCTGTTCCCTAGGGTGTCAACCACCTATGGTGGTGATCTCCTGCCACCAGTGCAGAAGCGGATTGAGTTTTCGCCATGGCCCTGAGAAGCGGGACGAAGAAGTTTTTGACTGCCCTGGATTTCTTCTGTTTTTTTCTGCAGAAGTTGTTGCAATGATTTGCGAAAACACAAACAAGTATGCATGGACCCGCATTCTTGAAAAACCGACGCACTCTCGGCCAGATGGTTCGTGGGAGGAAGTCACCCCCAGTGAACTGCTGAAGTTCGTTGGGCTGGTGATTTACATGGGGATTGTGAAGGTTCCAAGACTTAAACTTTACTGGAACGTAGGAAGTCTTTATAGTGGTCTCCTTGCACGACGCATCATGCCCCGAAAGCGATTCATCGCTTTGCTAGCGCTCCTCCAAATTGCGGACTTCGATGATCCGAACCAACAGTCAAAAGGAAAGCTGCGATACATGTGGTGGCTTCTTGAGCACATCAAACAAGTGTCAGCACAGCTCTTCCAGCCCAATCGAAGATCTTTCCGTGGACGAGCGCATGGTAAAATCAAAAGAGAGGTCTGGAATTCTTCAATACCTAAAAGATAAGGTGACTAAATGGTGATACAAGCTGTGGGTGCTAGCTGACCCTGACACAGGATACACTGTGTAGTTCAGTGTCTACACTGGCCGCCGTGTGCAGCCGGGGCCTCATGGCTTGGCTTTTGATGTAGTGTGCGATCTGTGTTTCCTCATACTTTGATTAACTATATAAAATTTTTACGGACAATTTTTACACTTCGACGCACCTCTTTGATTACCTCCTTGACCATAAAACATTGGCTTGTGGAACAACGCGCAAAAAATCGCCGAGGATTTCCCAAAGAACTGAAGGAGCCGCGTTGGGAAAAAAAAAGCCAAACGTGGGGACATTCGATGGATGCGAGATGGCAACATCCTTTACCTTCAGTGGAAAGATCGGCGCGTTGTAAGTATGATCAGCACCATCCACACTGCCAACGAGAAAGTTGTTGCAAAAAGACGAGTGCGGAGTGGTAACACCTGGACTGAAGTATCAGTGCCCATGCCATTGCTGATTGACGAATACAACTCTGGAATGCTAGAAGTAGATAAGTCGGATCAAATGATTGGTTACTACAACGTCTTGATGCGAAGTGTGCGGTGGTGGAAGACGTTATTTTTTCATTGCATCGACATTGCCTGCGTGAACAGTTTTGTGCTTTTTCAAGCACATCGTGCATCATACCCGGAGATCCCTGAGCTCAGTCGAAAAGCCGGGTATGATCATCTGGCCTTCAGAGAAGAGCTTCTTGAGCAGATTTTTGGCTTTGATGGCAAACAAGCTCGATCTCCTACAACACCCACTCCAAAACATGCGGACCACAAACCTCAAAAAGTCCAAAAACGTAAGAACTGCAAGTTGTGCTACGAACGCACCAAAGTCGAGCTCAAAACAAACGTTTTTTGTGACACGTGCCAAGTTCACCTGTGTTTCACCTCAGTCCGGAACTGCTTCGGCGAGTGGCACACGCGTCGTGCAACGCCAACCTAGGCACGTGTGCAAGTGCTGGTACCTAGTGCCAAAGGGCTCACACAAAAAAAACCGTTACTCTTAGCCACACCAAACTTACGATCAAGAAAGAAAGCATTTTGCCACATTTTGTATATTCTCAAATAATTTTATTTTTGTTGAAAATTTCTGTGTTTACACTTTTTTAAACTTTTTTATGTTTTTTTTTCTCTCTAAGTTCTTACTTTCAGATTTTTTCATTTGTTGTGTGCAATGTTTAGGTAAAACATTTGTTTTGCATGTTAAAAACCATTCAAAAACCTGCATTTTGGTGTATGATAAAGTAGTGTAGTACTTTTGTTTCATATAATAAAAAATTTTTACCCATGCCTCTCTTTTTCATCCCTTTTTCGGGTGGTCCCGAAAGAGTTAACTGTATGCATTATATTGTCCGCGTTATGCATTTTCTGCGCGCTTATTATTTTGCCCTTTAAGAATATTCTGTACCTCTGTCTCACACCTGCTATAGTATCTGTTCGAGACTGCAGTATCAATAAATAAATAAATAAATAAATAAAAAGATGCCGTCTACTTCAAGGAAAAGAAATTGGGGGACTCTAAAGCTTCGCTATAAGGAGACGCAACACTTTTTTCATGATTGTAAAGCTAGCTTTCCCACTATGCAGCTTGCCCTACTGATGGCAGGCCAGTCACTTCCTGCAAACAGTGTTCAAGCGCAGTCTACTTGCACTAATACATGGAAAATGTTGGTTTAGCTATCTCGACATGAATGCATGAAATAGACGAGCCCCAGCGTGTTTTACAAGGCCCTGTTCTCCATTTGTAGGAGGAGAGGTGCCGCCTTTAGTAGGGCAAACATGGAGTACCGAGAAGCGCACTTCCGAACTATGAAAAGGGTTTATAGTGACATCCTGTTTGTAGTGCGCACCTTAAACACTTAGTGCACGAAGCGTTTTGAAATTGGCTATGCACCCACTATACGTGGTCTTTAGGGAATGGGTGCAGTGGTGTGTGCATGCTTCTTGTATTGGAGTACCGGCTATCAACCAAGGAGCAATTAAGATAAATACATAATCTGATGCCTGTTGGCAATGGACGCTTGTCATGCATTATTACTGCAATATTTCACATTGCATTGTGAAGCATTTAGGTATACTGGACGCGTGAGTTTGTAAACAATGGCAGCTACTTTCGGAGCATTCCCAAGCAGATGAAGTTTTTTTTCACCGTTTTTACAGGCAGATGCGTAGCCGTTTGGTAGAAATATCCGCTTGCCATCCAAACGACCCAGGTTTGATCCCAACTCAGACCCCAACAACCCTAATGGGGTCTCCACGCCGCTGATGATTTTTCAGCTCACAACCAACAACACCGACACCAACACCGGACTTTCTGCGAAGCAATCTCTTTAACGCTGTCGCATTAAACTCGTAGATAGTGCGGCAGGCAAGGGGAGCAAATGATCACCCGACTCCTGCTCAATTCATCGTTCACATGAGGCACTTTTATATATTTGTATACACATGAATACTTGACCGTAAAAGTATTTCATGGTATGGTGTCTTATATTTTCGACACTTGCAGGTGCTTGAACTTTTCTGTCTCAAGGTTTTTCTGTCTGACCAGAATCCACTTGCTTTTGAAGGGTCTGAATTAGGAAATGAGCAATAAGAAATGTAAGAGAGTAAAGCCTTGCGTGATGTGAGAGAAGCCACGAAAATAGTCAAGCGCATTCTGATGTATGCAATAAAGTTTGTTTACCTTGTAATATGGTGCATTTATTTATTTTGTTTCTGAATTGGGAATGAAATGACTATCGAACGTTGGATTACCACACATGCTTGGCTTTAATACTGATTTGGCTGGTGTGAACCAAGTTATCTCCTTTCACGTGTAATGAGGCCCACGAATGAAATAAGCAATGCACACAGCAGCATAATTAAACTCCAGTTTCACACTAGTAGTGCATCAATGAGGCATTCCCAAAAGGCTTGTTTGCTTTCCGTTTGAAGATAACTGTATACCTCGTATTTGAAAATCCCACTGTGTGCGTGCGATGCTGAAGAACTGCATTATAAGCTAAAGTTGTATATAATTCGGTAACACCTTTACACTGCAGTGAATGCGTTGTCCCAGCCGAGCGCACAGAACAGCCGCGATTCCTGACGGCGCCCCCGACCGCTGTGCTATTTCATGTCATTCACGCGAATGGCGGCCAACTTTTGCTGCCCGTTCACCACACCTCCCGGTCTGGCCACCATAGCTATGGAGGACACAGTGGATAAAGAGACCATCAACCAACAAGACAACCACTTTTGTGAGTGGCAAACTGTGCTTCGTGCTTATCGCAATCGAGCCCAGAGTTCGAATTGGGCCTCAAAACCCCTTTCAGCAGCCTAGACTCCAGCACAGCCAAACACCAGAAAGGCCAGCGCACTGCCAGACACGCCGTCTGCAACCACTCGAACCACACTCAAGGAGGCGGCGCATCTGCGAGCACAACGCGCTCTGACGAGCAAAAAAGCAAGCGACTCACCGCACTGCCGGCAGGCACAACCCTGGTTGGTTTTCGCCCGAGAGGCAAGCTTTCCTTGGAAGAGCAGCCAGTCAAGTCTGCTACAGGCAACGCATACCACTGTTGACGGCTCAACGCTGGGCGAACTGCATATAAAAATACATCCCACAAACAATACTTTCACAGTGGCGCCTGCAGAGGAAGCAACAGATCTGTTTCTAGTGAAAGTACAGGCGATCGCTTAAAATGGACAGCAATGCCCCATAACCGCGTACATTGCAGCCCTCCCTACCGCCCTCAGGGGCGTGATTTGAAGGGTCTACTTGAATAAGACGTCTGAGCAGATACTAAATAACTTGCGCTGCCGCGATCCGGACTCCAACATCATAACCGCCAGATGCATTAGAAAATCAGGCTGAATTTTGATTACCTTCACCTCTGATCTTGAACCCCACACCATCAAGTACATGTGTGTGGTACACCGTTGCACCAAATACAGGGGAAGCCCTGATGCCTGCACTAAGTGCCGGAAGCATAGTCACAGATACGGCATGGGCCTCCAAAAAGTGGACTCCGCCCACAATGCAGGAGAAAACCAAGAGAAGCAAGAAACCCCTTGCACACCCACACGCACCCGCTGTGGAGGCAGCCATGTTACCGACATAGGCCCCTGCAAGACCATGACGCCCTAGCCTCGACAACACACGGACGTTGTCGAAAGCTCAGCCACCAGTGCACACTACGAAAAACTTTCCGCCCCAGGTGCCTCATCAACATCACCAGGCGAGCCTGGATCAAAACCACCAGTGTGCACAAAACATCACAACTGGAAGAAGACTTAGCACTCCTGTGCGAAGAGGTAAGGCACCTAAGGGCAGTCATTAACTATGACACACAACGCCCTTCCAAACCCCCTAACACCTTCGACCTATCCCACAACCTATCCACTCCCTCTACCATAACCACCCGAGCTTTCTGTACCCAGTCCTCAAAAGAAACGCCGGCCAGATAACACTCCAGACGAAGACTTAGACTACCAACTTAACGTGTTTGCCAACTAAACGCGAATAATATGGCTCTGACGCAGAAATACAGTGAAACTGCCATCCCAACGATCACAGAGAAGATTATAAGTCAGGTAACCACAGCCATTTGGCAACAACTTCCTTAAATAATTGCTGGAATGCCTTCGCAAGGCCCTACTGCAAGTACCATGGCAGCTTCCATCCTTCGCCCTCCTTCTCTACAATATGGCGTGGCTGACGGCCAATTATCAATACCTACACATTATGCAATGGAACTACACGTAGTTTCGCCGCAAACGAGACCCCCTGTAGCAGCTACTCTCTGGTTCCTCTACACTCTGACTTAACAGCACTCCAAGATGCCGGTACGAACGTGTCACTGCCCAGATACACTTTCGTGCCTTTCGACTCAACTTCGAGCCCGAGGGATACTATGTATGTTTACAATTCTGTGCCATACACTTGTAATGTAGTAAACTGTCAGGTAGCTCAGACATTCTTCAAATTAATACCATTCAATCACAGATGTCATCCCCTCTTCATCCTCAACTGTTACTTTCTTCCGAAACAACCGGTCTCAGAACTTATCGCGGTCATTGAGGTCGCCTCTACCATTGCAAAGAAGAACCCCTTCATTATCTTAGGGAACTTCAATTGCGCGCTTGTAGACTGGGGATATATACATACCAACAAGAGAGGGGCAGAATTATACAACACGTTTCATATGCAATGATTTCAGTACTTCATCTAGAATCAGAAATATTGTCAGCGCCGACACTAGTCCAGACCTTACTTTTGGCCGCAACGTTTCCAAGCCAGTCTGGTGAAATTCAAATAAAACCTTTGGCAGTGATCATTCCGTGATTACTATAGAGCTTGTCTTCACAAACAGCTTTGCATCTATCATGTCCGTCAGACTCTGCTGGGATAATTTTCGTACGCACAGAGAGGCCAAACCAGTCGAGTTGCCTTTTCAGCTTCCACACGTGGATGACAGAGCTCGAACAGAATGTCCAGGCTTTTACACAAACATTCGACACCACCTCACTAACTCCTACAATAGACAGTAGGTTAGCGCATCTACTCTCAGAGCAAGCTAGTTTACTCAAACGATGGAAAACACAAAGACTAAATAAAGACTTAAAGGGGCCCTGCAACACTCTTTGAGCATGATCAGAAAACACTGCCTATCAGTAGTAGAGGCTCCCAATAACACGCCAGCCAAATATTATAGCACAGCATGCGGCCTGGAATTCACAATAAATAAGCTAAAAAATTGCTTTCTCTTCTCTCGACATAGATACTCAAAAATCACACGTAGCAAACCCATTTATCAGCCATTCGCTGATTTGGACATGGCGCGCTCGTTCATTACAGAGATCACCATGGGAGGCCGCGACCTGTCCACGTGTACGCGTGCGATCACCCTGAAAAATCCGTGCATTAAAAGAAAAAAAAAGAATAAAGTGCTCGAAGTCGCAAGGCGCGCATGACGTATTTATTTGCCGTTTTCAACCCTCCCTGTTTAGCTTCCAGCGCTTTTGTCGGGATGAGAGAAGAGAGAATGCGTTGGCAGCGAGTGACAACTCTTTGTAACTCTGCTCGCACAAAACGACTTCTAAAAATTTTTGCAGCATTGAACTCGTGAGGCAATAAGCTCTTCCAGTGCTTTCATTCTATAGTTACTTGAAAAAGTGTTTCAGGGCTCCTTTAAGCTTAAAATGGCGTAGCTTCAAAAAGAAAGTGAAGCGCACAGTGCCGCTCTTTGTAAATCTAACTAGATCCAAATATGTGATGGACTGCGAGGTGATCTCTCCTCATCTAGAGCCTGGCATCTTCTTCGACACATGATAGACCTCAGTCAAAGTAAAAAGCAAACGTGGCTTACACTCAAAAGACTTGCCAACCAAGTTGACAGAATCAACAGGCACTGCTAAACAGACTCAAGTCAACTTATACCACTGTGGGCCAAGCAATATATCCCGAGTACATTGTTGCCGATCAACCTTTCATCGACTCACCGATATAGGAGGCCGTAGTCATAGCAGCGCTTTTTAAGCTCAGGATCTCAACCCCTGGCACGGACCAGATCACCAATGTCATGCTCAGAAACCTAGATGATTGTTCCATTTCTGTTCTCACCAATTCAATGAGTGCTGGGAAAAAATGAGCGCTGGGAATGAAAGCACACAAAAATAACTTTCATCGCTAAACTGAATAAGCCAATTAATGTCAACAATCTGAGTGAATCGAGAATATGCTGCCCCGTCCAGGCAAAAGTATTGTACATCTATCAGTTCCTGCACTGTGTTCTTCATTCAAAATTTCAGTCTATCTATGCTTGTATTCTTTGGGAGATTATGCACTGCCTTGGTAGTCATGTGGATTAAAGCATTTAGTTTATTTTTGTGCAGGAAAGTTCAAGAAAAGAGCATCATATAGAATGCGACGAAGTACAAAGGCATATCGCACTTTGTGCTTCATCCCGATACGTATGGGGTGCCAATATTACCAAGGGAGCAGGGCGGCGTTTGTACATCATCAATGTGCAGGAAGGCGGTGCGCCCACTGAGGAAAGCCCGGATGCAGTTATAGATTCTAGGCCCTAAGCGCAGCTCTTTGATGCTCAGTAGAATCACACTTTGCGTAACCCTGTCAAACACTTTGGTGAGGTCTATTGCCAGAACTGCTCTTTTATGATGCACCGTTCCATTGAAGACTGTGAGTGAAATCTGCAAAGAGGGCGTCTTGTGTAGAGAGGTACGATCGATTTCCTCCATGCTATGGCAATATAGTCTATGCCGTTCCATGCGTAGCGTGAAATGGGCAAAGATAACATGCTCAAACAGTATGCCCAAGCAAGAAGTCTGATATAGGAAAGATAGGGGATCATGGTTTGAGAAATCTTATTAAGCAGCCTGGCCAAGGTATGACAACAGAGTTGGTAATTCATGATGTCCAGCTGACATACAGGTGCTAATGTTCCAGCCTGAATTCCAGCAGGAATACTTTGACAGGTCAAAAGTGATGCTTTGACTATACGATGACGCCAGTTAGGGCACATGACCAAAAGCAATGCCACGTGTTGCAGATGCTCACGTGTTCTCAGGAAGTGTTGGTTCCCTATGTGCTTCAGTCATGCAGCCCAGCCTACCGAATAAATAGGGCTCTATGTTTTCGGATAAATCTCCAACATGACACTCCCAGGTAAATTTTTTAACAATTTGTATTTGTTGAATAAGCTCATATTTTAAAAGGGCATTTTCAACAATTAAAGGGCGTTTGGAAAGCTGACAATCATCAATCTAAAAGAGCGCACTTTCATCAGGGGCAGTAACCTTGTAAAGTGTGCTCGAGTCCGCTAAGACAAGATTTTAGGGTAATTATTGTATTCAATTAATTGTGTTAGCATGCATATACGACACCAAACCTTCCAAATATAACTTTCCAAACATTGTAAAACATAACCTTCCACACATTGTGTCCACACGTTTTTGTGTAGATATAAATTGATATAAGATTTGAGAGCATTCAAAATACTAACAATTATAATAGGTTCTTCATTTTGCACAAAGACGACCGAAGCTGGGAGAAAGAGCTGAGGAGTAGCTCGGCACCAACACTCTCCACAGGCGCAGTTCTTGTTTAGATTAGACAAGCGGTCCAAACACGCGCCTCTAGAGTGGGCGAGAGATTCGGTGTTCACTCACGTGAGTCGGTCAGCATCGAAGTCGACGTGCGGCAACACCCGGGCGAGCTGCAGGGCCATGTGGTCCCCGACAAGGTCCGCGCAGAGAACACTTGTCAGAGCACGCATCCCCGGGGTGATCGCGCGTTATCGCGACCACGAGGCAGCAGCGAGGCCCGCGAAAAGTAGAAAACTTCCAAAAGCGTACGAGGTTGGGCAACTCGGTGTTGCATAGTTTGAAGCGAACGGCAGCGCGTAATGACAAGGGCGCAGTAAGAGCCCTTCAGCGTCCTTTTGTTCAACTTCTAACGAGCTGCCGTCCACTTCAAACGCTGCTTCGCACGCCCGCCAGCGAAGAAGAGACAGCATGGAGGAATGAGTGAGAGTATTCCACACGACCGCAGAAAAAGCAGTCACAGAGGCGGCCACTGCTAAATCTGCTCAAATTTTGGTTTTTAAAACAAAAAAAATCTACAAACTTTAATCATTGAACACGAGACTAATAGAAACGGTACTTCTTGTTTTTTGAGAAAGCATTAGAAATGGCAAGTGGTCTCGGCGGGTCTCGGCTATTACTCCGCCCGCGCGCAGTTTAAAATTTTAAAGCATTCCATGCAGGCCAAAAGTCACACAGTCAACGCAAGTAGCACCCTTGCGGTGTACCCACATCGAATTACACAACTGTGCGTGATTGACATCCGAAGCTCCACTGGTTTGTGTCAGTTGAAAAAAAAAACAAAAGAAGAAACAGGGGATTAGCCAGATATTTTTTTTGCGGGGGAGGGGGGGGGGGGGTTCACACTTACACCGACCCGACTGAGATAGGGGTCGGGAGGGGGACACAGGCATCACCCTTTTTCTGTGACGTGACTATCAGCGATAGTTTGAGCAGATTATGTACACGTATATCTAAGTCATGATACCCCCTCCTCCCCTTTCCGATGCGTATATGCATGCTTGTGAAGATAGTAAGTAAAAGTAAAGTAATAACACTAAGATACTGCAAACGACAGCTGCAGTGGTCATTTAAATGAACGGCCTCTCGTCGCATCATTGAATTGACTAGTCTTCGAAAACAGATGCGACAACCCGCCCGATCAGAAAAAAAAAAATCATTATTCTCTTATAAGCGGAGATGACCTAGTCCTCGTCGGGCGAAGTGCGCTTCACAAGTCAAGCATGGCTCCAGCGTGGAATGAGAGTGACTGCCTGCCAATGGGGACAATTTTTACTTTCAGCTCCATATGTCAAACATCCCTGACGCAGCGATAGCTTTTAGTAACTTTTTTTTTTGTTTACTGCCAGCACCCGCGCATGCTGGCAATACATGACAAGTCATTTTTTTTATTTTTTTTATTATGCTGCACGTCAGCAACATGATTTCGCACGCGTTATTTTTCAGGCAGACTTTCTTGCGACCATCGTCGGCATTACAGTTGAAATGTGCATTTTCATATATCAATGAAGTACTGCCAGTAGCAGAGGGTTTATAGCGCAATCTGTGAGGGCAGAGGGTAAATCTTGTTTGAGAAATGTTCACTTGGTCTCAATCAAAAATGCATCTGGAACCAGACTACCACATAGCAACAGCTTTGTCACTGCGTATACGCGCTAGAAAACTGAAATACGCGGAAGAACGTGTAATGTGCTCCGTTTTTATTTTGAATGCGAGGTATTTCTTAGCGACCTCCGGTGACTTTGAGCGTATCTATCTATCTATCTATCTATCTATCTATCTATCTATCTATCTATCTATCTATCTATCTATCTATCTATCTAGCCGTTACGACTATTCACTTTCCTGGCCGTTTCAATAATGGTATCAATATCAAAATTTGTGTGCCATAACACGACTGTATGGCGAGCATAACTGACTAGTTATAACATGAAAATCATTTTAATTATGTGTTGAATGTCATGCTTTTCATTTTGTGGTCTTGCTGCTCTTGCTGTACTTTCATTCGCATGACATTTTGGAAAACTTGTATGGTGTGCACAAGTGGATCCAGCCACTCATTTTAGGGGGGTCGCTTAAGGTAACCCCGGAGAGAAAGGCGTGGTCATTATTTTTTGTTTTTTTTTTCTATCAAAAATACTATATCATAGAAAATACTCAATGTGTGTTCAAAGAGATCCCATTCATTTGTCTTATTGGTGATATCAGGTGGACGGCAAGCACTGATGAGGGGGTAAGGGATACTGACAGGATTTGAGGGGGGTGCGCAATCACTCCTACTGCCCCTCTTATGGAACCGCCACTGATTGTATAACATGACTGCATGGCGAACATAAGTGACACACCCTAACGTGGAAATGATGACATGCCCGCCATGATTTTCATGTTATGACTAGTCGGAACTACACGCCACGCTCATAGTGCGGTCCCGAACGTTTCGCTAGTTTCACATATACTAATTGCTATAGCAATTGCTATATAATTGCTATAGGGGACGTGAATGGATTACGAAGGTATGTGACTGGTGCTAACATAATAATCATGAGATGCGTATCATGTTAGCGCGCTCACAGCTGTTTCCCTAGCTCCACATTTACCAAATTTGGTATCACGTGACGTGAATAGACGACGAAGGTAAATGACACATCCAAATGTGATAATCATGACATGCATGTGATATGAAACATTACTACATGCTACCATTGTACCGTGCTCATGGCCATTTCGCTAGCTTCACAAATACCAAATTTGGTATTGCGTGACATGAATGGACGACAAAGGTAAATGACACGTCTAAACATGATAACCATGACATGCGTATCATCTAAAACATAAGTACATGCCTACGCGCATAGCGTACTCACAGCCGTTTCGCTAGCTCCACATATACCAAATTTGTTATTCCGTGACGCGATCGGACGACGAAGGGAAACTACCCGTCGGAACAAGATGATCATGATACATGTGTCATGTAAAGCATAAGTACATGCTACGCTCATGATGCGTTCAGGGTCATTTCGCTGGCGTCACATATACGAAAATTGGTATTACGTGACATGAACTAGCGAAACGGCCGTGGCCATTTCGCTAGCTTTACATATACCAAATTTGGTATTATGAGACGTGAATGAACGACAAAGGTAAATGACACGTCTAAACATGATAATCTTGACATGCGTGTCATTGTAAAATATTAGTACTAGCTACGCTCTTAACGCGCTCACAGCCGTTTCGCAAGCTCCACATTACCAAAATTGTTATTCCGTGAAGCGATCGGACGACGAAGGCAAACGTCACTTCCAAACATGATGATCATGATACATGTGTCATGTAAATCATGAGTACATGCTACACTCATGATGCGTTTACGGCAATATCGCTAGCTTCACACATGCAAAATTTGATATTACGTGACGTGAATGGACTACGAAGGTAAATCACTCGTCTAAACACGGTAATCATGACATATGCGTGTTGTGTAAGACATTAGTACAACCTACGCTCAAGATGCGTTCGCGGCCATTTCGCTACCTTCGTCTATACCAAATTTTGTATTACGCGACGTGAATGGACGACGCAGGTAAATGACACGTCTAAACATGATAATAATGACATGCGTGTCATATAAAACATTTGTACTTTCTATGCTCATAGCACTGCTCACAGCCATTTCGCTAGCTCCACATATACCAAATTTGGTATTACGTGACGTGAATGAATGACGAAGGTAAATGACACGTCTAAACATGATAATCATGACATATGTGTGTCATGTAAGGCGTGACTACATGCTACGCTCCAAGCATGCTCACAGCCGTTTCGCTAGCTTCATATATACGAAATTTGTTATTACATGACGTGAATGGACGGCGAAGGTAAATGACACGTCTAAACATGGTAGTCATTACACACGTGTCATGTAAAACATGAGTACATGCTACGCTCAAGGCGCTTTCATGACCATTTCGCTAGCTTCACGTGTACCAAATTTAGTATTACGTGTCGTGAATGAATGACGAAGGTAAATGACACGTCCAAACATGATAATCATGACATGCGTGTGATGTAAAACATGACTACGTGCTCGCGGTGGTTTCGCTAGCTTCACATATGCCAAATTTGGTATTACGTGACGTCAATGGACGACGAAGGTAAGTGACACGTCTAAACAAGATAATCGTGACATGCGTGTCATGTAAAACATTGGTACATGCTCCGCTCATAGAAGGCTCACAGCCGTTTCACTAGGCTCCACATATACCTAATTTGTTGTACCGTGACGCGATCGGACAACTGAAGGTAAACGACACGTCAGAACAAGATGATCATGATATATGTGTCATGTAAAGCATGAGTACATGCTGCGCTCATGATGCGTTCTAGGCCATTTCGCTAGCTTTCACGCAGGGGCGTCTGCGTTAAGTAGGCGTTTGGTGTGTAGCGACACCACGGACCCGAGCTAACGGGGGCAGTTTTGACTCCACCCCACAGCTAGCCGTGCGTGGCTTTGCCGTGTCCAGGGGAAAAGGGGATCCTGGGGGTTGCGCCCACGCTGGGTGATTGGACCTTTAAGGCCCCCCGGCAGAGGCAACACAACCCTTTGGCGCTGGCTTCACGTAGACGGCACTCCTGGGCTCATCCCACCCAGGGGAAATCGGCAGTCGCCTTTTCCTATCTCTCTCTAAATCTTCGTCTTTATCTCTCACTTTTTATCTGTCATGTCTTCTACTCTCTTCTGTTTACTTCCAAACTTCCTGGCGGCTAGGGTTAACCCTGTGCAAATAGCCTACCTTGGTCTAGGCGCATTTGGTTATAGTTGCGTTGTACGGCTGACGTCTGCAGGTTTTAGCATCCGCAAACTTGTAGCATCCCCTCGTTAGGCTCCGTTGTGGGTGGCCGCCAACGCTTCTGAAGGAAAATAAACAGGCATGCATAGAGCTTTTTCCTTGCTAAGGTGGTAGGCCACCTTCAAAAGTCATTTTTTTTTTCTCGCGAAATAAATTTTTAGGAATTTTGTTTTTTTTTTGCTACGTCCCAAACATTCACATATATGTTGCAACAAAAATTGTCCTCCCAGCATCATTAGTTTGCGAGTTACAGCAAGTTTTCTATATACCCTATGCTTCTATAGCAAAACTGAATACACATTTCCAACTGTCGGTTTCGGTTTCAAAAAATCGCTTTGAAAAGCAAGTGTTCGGTTCGTCTATATAATGCTTTTCAAAATACTTTATGCATTTTCTTGTGACTGTTATATAAGATGACGTCATTGAATACATTGATGATGTCATTAAATACACTGAGCTCACTGATGCCCTCATTGACCGCCTGCAAAACTACTATGGCGTCGCCATAAGGGCTAATGTGGGGAGCCTTTCTGCAATGAAAAAGGCTACCCTTGCCAGTCTTTTTCGTTGCAGCTCTACCGAAATGCAGCCGAGACATCGGCCTGTGTCCACTTGGACCGAAAGCTGGTGCGGATACCAAAGCGTCGAAGCACTCGGCCAAGGAAAATATGTACACAAAGGAGGACTTCCAAATGATGTGCTCAACAAAGTTAAAACTGGCTACAGTGATCTGTGCTTCTGATGAAGTTCTAGTGAAGTGCCTTCATGATAAGACTCAAAATGCTAATGAGTGTTTCTATGGTCTAATACGGCAGTGGGTACCCAAAGAGGTCTACGTCAGTTTGCCTACAGTAATGTTTGCCTTGCATGATGCTGTGGCAACTTTGATAATGGCAGTGTAAGCGCCCTAGATATCCTGAGGCAAGCTGGCATAGAACCAGGGTACCACACGAAGAAAGCTTGCATCGCCAGGGATCACATGCACATGCAGAATGCTAAACGCAAGTCAGCGGATGGGACAAAACAGGCCAGAAAGAAAAGACGAGCAGCCACCCGAACAAAGGAGACAATAATGCTTCCGCAGAAGGGCCTAGCTATAAATCTGGTGCATTTTAGGCCTGCATGCGAAGATTGTGACCCTTTTTACAAGCTCGGAAATCTTTGTTTACGTTTTTCTGAAAATAACAATTTGCTCCAAATGTTGCGACGCAAACTTTCATAACGTATTTCTCAGCATATACTTTAACTGAAATATTGCACAATGAATTACAACATATATCTGTTCAGTGAACTAGAATGAAAGAAATCCATCGAATAGTTTTCAGTTCACAGCTGAATTATTCAACAGGTTCAGTCTAAATAGGCTCTTTTTCACCGTTTTTTTGGCTTTTTTTAGCCTTACTTCTTTGATATTCACTGCGTAATATTGCTACGTCGCTGACATATCAGGGGTCAGAAGACGACAACGAGGAAGTGGTCTGTCGGTTGGGCATGCTGTCCTGAACATTATCTCATTTATTGTAATAGATTCTCTGCCTTACGTAAAAACACTTTAGGAGCCGTTTGCCACCTTTCGGAATAGATTTAAATGCTGAAAATGTGCTTTCTTTCAGGGGCTTTGTGTCTGGGCCACAGCGACGGGAAGATGGTGGACGCATTGCAGGAGTTCGTCAAAAGTTCAAAGAGGTTTAAGTGTTGAAATCATTGTTCGGTAGATTTTGAAATTTCCAAATTCATATTAAATCAAATACGACGCTTTATTGCATTACACTACAGATTATTTACAAATCAACCATCAAATTTGTCGTGTTGCATCTTTATTTTATGACTCGTAAATGGATTAATTTTAATCTGTTATTGAACAAGAAATTCATGAAAACTATCCGGTTCTTGGCCAATCCCCCAGCGTGGGTATGTGCCACATCGTCAAGGATCTTGACTTGACTTGACGGTCCTCCATCGTAGTCGACGCCATACGCATCAGTTTTAATATAGATATTAAATAGACATGCCTCGTGTTATTTTTACGTAACATATTTGTGGTGGTCGTGCTGGGTACTTCCCCGTCTTCATCACGAAGCTGCCCAACGGCCGCATCATCACAGGTCTAACCATGTCACAGGTTGAACAACCATCGTCTTCACCACCTGCCCCTTCCGTGAATTCTACATACGTCGTTCTACCTCCTGCTCGTGATCCCGGTGTATTTTTCGGTCAGGATGGCGTTGACGTCGACAAACGGATCAACCGGTACGAACGGGTCGCGCAAGCTATAGGTGGGACCCGACTCTTATGCTTGCCAAAGTGCTTTTTTGCTTCGATGGCCCACCGCGAGTGTGGTTCGAGACGCACGAAGCGGAGATTACAAACTGGGACTTCTTTAAAGAGAAGATCCGCGACCTTTTTGGCGACATCGTTGGGCGGCAGATCGCAGCGCGGAATCAACTGGTGGCTTGTGCACAGACGTCGACGGAGTCGTACATCGCGTACATTCACAACGTCCTCGCCCTATGCCGCCAAATTGACGAGCACATGAGTGAGTCTGAGAAAGTGGCCCATGTGCTGAAAGGCATAGCAGACGACGCATTTAATCTTCTAGTTTACAACAACGTTGCCACCGTCGACGCCATCATTAAAGAGTGCCCGCGGTTTGAAGAAGCCAAGAGCCACCGTATTACTCAGCGATTCACCCGGCTGCCCAACACGGCAGCAACCTCATCGTGTGAAGCCGCCCGCCAGTCCCCCACGTATGACAACGTCACACGCATTGTTCGTCGGAAAATCGAAGCCGCCTGTCCGGCTCCTCTTCAGTCTCCCGTTTTCGCAACGGTCGCCTCTGACCAACAACAGCCGTCAGTGGTGTTAATACAAGCTGTGGTCAGGAAGGAGTTTGCGAACCTTGGCCTTCCGTCAGCATGTCCCTTGACTCGCCCTGAAGTCCCGTCTTACTTCCGAGGACACGCTCGCCGTTCACCTCCAACAATGCCCTTCCGTAACCATTCGGAACTGGCGAACACCCGATGACCGGCCTATTTGTTTTTCCTGCCACCAGCCTGGGCACGTTTCTCGCTATTGCCGCCGCCGTTGGTCAAACCAACCACGTCAGACTTTCTCTACCTCGGCGCTCATGCAACCGACGACGCCTCGACGTTCAGTCGCCGCACCCTTCAATTTCTATTCGTCGTCATCTTACGAGCCTTCCACTGAGGCCCCTTTGCCCAGTCGCCGCAGCTCTTGCTCCCCATCGCCGCTACGTCACCAATCCCACTCTCCGCCACCTCGGCGCTTCTCCTCGCCGAGCTACCTCTGGACGACCGCAGCAGGAAAACTAGATATTGCAGCTTATAGAGGTGAAGCTGGCAATACCAATGACGGCCGAAAATCCTCTACTGACGCTTCCCTCACACCACACAGCCTGCTTGAAGTACAAGTCGACCATGTTCCTGTGACCACCCTCATTGACACAGGTGCGCACCTGCCTATTATGAAGCGCTTCTCTATCGCTGCCGCTTACAAAAGATCATGACGCCATCTACGACGCAGGTAATACGTGTTGCCGATGGCGGTACTAGTACCAGTAATCGGAATATGCACTGCTCGTGTCAGCATTGCCGGTCGTCACGCCGTGGTCCTTTTGCCGTGTTAGCCTGCTGCCCTCATGACCTCATACTTGGCCTTGATTTCCTTTCGGCACACTCAGCCTTAATTGATTGTTTGTCTGGTACCCTTAGCCTTGATCTTCCAATCTTTGCCGACTACTCTGCAAAGCCCTACCAGCCGCTTGAGCCCAACCACTTTCGTTCGCCTGCCACCTCGAGCCGACACGTACGTGTCTTTGTCATCGACCCCGTTCCTGACGGTGATTATATCGTTACGCCAATTACTGACGTTCGGCTGACGCGCAGTGTTACTGTGCCCTATACCATCGCAACCATAGCGGATAACTGCTGTGTTACTTCCGCTCCTTAACTTTAGTTTCACCCTCTCAAGTGTTGCCCTGCCAGATGTCTCTAGCCCAGCTAACTGTCATAACAGAGGACGATGTCAGTGTTGTCGCTGTATTTGCTCTTGATCGAAGCGCAGTCTCACGGTCACCCAGCTCAGACGACTGGTATTTTTCGAAACATGATTGGATCGATAGCTGTCGCCTCACCAGGCCGACTGCTCTCTGCCAAGTTTCCGACCTCATACAGTGACATTTTCGACACCGACGATCGTCCCTTGGGCCAGACTAAAATTGTCACTCACCGAATCAACACTGGTGACTCTGCGCCTATTCACCGTCGGCCGCACCGCGTGTCAGCGTCTGAGCGAGAAGTGATTCAGAAAGAAGTGGCCAAAATGCTTACGAAAAACGTAATCGAACCATCAACGAGCCCTTGGGCATCTCCCGTGGTATTAGTAAAAAAGAAAGACGGCTCAGGGCGTTTTTGCGTTGATTATCGCCACCTCAACAAAATTACCAAAAAAGACGTGTACCCTCTATCACGCATTGACGATGCCCTTGATTGCCTCTATGGCACCACCTTCTTTTCATCTCTCGACCTCCGATCTGGCTACTGGCAAATTCCTGTAGATGACATGAACCGAGAAAAGGACCGCCTTCGTTACCCCTGATGGTGTTTACCAATTTAAGTTCATGCCATTTGGTCTCGGCAACGCTCCATCGACCTTCGAGAGAATGATGGACACGCTCCTACAAGGATTTAAATGGTCGACATGTTTGTGTTACCTGGACGACGTGATCATTTTCTCACCTACCTTTGCAACCCACCTTGAATGCCTTTCGACCATTCTATTCATATTTCGACGGGCCGGCCTGCAGCTCAATTCCTCAAAGTGCCACTTCAGTTTTCGTCAGATTACCGTATTGGGTCACGTTGTTGACGCTGCCGGCGTACGGCCAGACCCGGCGAAAGTACGTGCTGTAACAAGCTTCCCAGTCCCACGCTCTGTCCATGATGTTCGCAGTTTTGTGGGCCTCTGCTCCTACTTTCGCCGGTTCGTGAAAAACTTTGCGGCACTCGCACGGCCACTAACCGACCTTCTCAAACAAGAAGTCCCATTTTGTTGGGGCCCTCCTCAAGCTGACGCCTTTCTCCCAGCTAATCACCGCTCTAACGACACCTCCTATTCTTGCACATTTCGACCCCCGATGCTTCTACAGAAGTGCGAACAGACGCGAGTGGTCACGGAATTGGTGCAGTTTTGGCGCAAATTCAGCGAGGCAACGACCGTGTAATCGCGTACGCAAGCCGTCTGCTTTCTAAGTCTGTACGCAATTATTCTATAACAGAACGGGAATGTCTCGCCCTTGTTTAGGTGGTTTCGAAATTCCGTCCTTACTTGTATGGCTGCCCTTTCCGTGTCATCACAGATCATCACGCGCTGTGTTGGCTTTCTTCTCTGAAGTACCCTACTGGACGACTTGGTCGTTGGGGATTACGCCTACAGGAGTATTCCTACTCGGTTGCTTATAAGTGTGGACGTCTCCATCTGGACGCCGATTGCTTATGCCGCTAACCTGTTAATCAGCCCGACGAACCAGACATCGAGCCTAGCCTTAGCGTCATGTCAATGTCCCGCTTTCTTCGGATTGGTGATGAACAACGTCGTGATGCTTCTCTGCGACAACTTATTGACCGTCTCAAATCTGCTCCGAATGACACGTCACTTCGCATGTACGTCCTCCTGAATTGCACGCTGTACTGTCGTAGCCTCCAGCCAGATGGCCCTGAGCTCCTTCTTGTCGTGCCGAAAAATTTGCGTTCAACCGTGCTGCACGAGCTTCACGATGAACCAACTGCTGGTCTTCTGGGTGTATCTCGGACGTACGACCGCGTGCGTCGCCGCTTCTTTTGGCGCGGTCTCGCCCGATCCGTCCACCGTTACGTGTCCTCCTGCAATAAATGCAACGTAAACGTAGGAAGCGACCTACTGCGCCCCCGGCTGGACTTCTTCAACCAATCTCCATCCCAAACCGAACCTTTCTTCCGTGCTGGTATAGACCTTCTCGGTCCTTTCCCGAGTCGAAATCGGGCAACAAGTGAATCGCCGTTGCTATACACTACGCGACTAGGTATGCCATCACTCGAGCACTCCCCACCAGCACCGCTACTGACGTTGCGGACTTTTTGCTCCACGACGTCATCCTACACCATGGCGCTCCTCGCCAATTACTCACGGATCGTGGCCACGCATTTTGTCCCGTGTGATTGACGATCTTCTGCGCTCTTCCTCGACGCACCACAAGCTGACCACTTCCTACCACCCCCAAACAAATGGCCTTACCGAACGGCTAAATCGGACCCTCACGTACATGCTCGCGGTGTATGTATCCTCCGACCACCATGACTGGGACCTGGCGCTACCTCACGTGACCTTCGCGTACGATTCTTCGCGCCATGACACCACTGGTTATTCACCCTTTTATTTGCTTTATGGCCGTGATCAGACGTTACCACTCGACACCCTACTTCCAACCCTACAACGCCGTCAACCGAATATGCACGCGACGCTATTGCTCGTGCCGACCACGCACGTAAGATCGCCCACTCTAGACTTTCGGCTTCGCAAACCACCCAGAAAGCCATCTACGACAGCCGGCATGCTGGCGTTCACTTCTCACCTGGTTCTCTTGTTCTCCTGTTTGCCAAGTTCGCCGAGTCGGCTTATCAGAGAAGTTGTTGTCTCGCTACATGGGTCCTTACCGTATTATCCGCCAGGAAACCAACATCACCTATGAGATCATTCGTGCATCTGAGACCACAAGCCTGCCTGCAACCACACCCAGTGATGTTGTGCACGTCAGCAGGCTAAAACCTTACCACCTGCCTACTGAAGACCGTAGTTAGTGTGCACTGAGATGGCGCTTTTACTGCCGGGGGGGGGGGGGGGTACGCTACGTATCAGACATATCAGGGGTCAGAAGACGACAACGAGGAAGTGGTCTGTCGGTTCGGCGTGCTGTCTTCCATCTTAGACGACGCCATACGCATCAGTTTCAATATAAACTTTTAAATAGACACGCCTCGGTGTCATTTTTACGTAACAATATTTATTCTAGTTCACTGCATAGCTCGAGCCTTTAGTTACACAAACGCCTAAGATTTACTGAATAAAGTCAACCATTAGTCACTTATCACAGCTGGCGTGGCTAGCACTTTTGAATGCAATTTTTGACAAAGATTACCTCCCAATAAATAAATATTCAATATTTTGCACATAAAATAGGTGGGTAAATTAAATAAGACATTTGAGGAAGAAGTTGTTTCAACGCTGCCTGCCCTTCAAAAATTTTGTTTTTGAGTGGCCTACCACCTTAGGTTATCATATCGTCTTAAAGGGCGTGCGCACCGAAGACTTGGCTTCTTCAACCGATCTAATAAAAACTTCCATTTTCATGTTATACATAGTGAGAAAAGTGGCAAGCAAGTCAGAACTGTATCCCCCTTTATAGAAGCCAGGTGTCTTACAGAAACTCTTGGGGCCGGGTACATAGTTACCAAAATGGCCAGCGGAGACCTCCTCCTCGATGTTAGAGAAAAGGAACAGTTTGAAAAGCTACAGAATCTTTCAACTTTTGGTGACACTCCGATCTCTGTAACACCACAAAGATCATTGAACACCACTCGTGGAGTAGTATCTGACACTGACTAGCTTGGCCTGACCGAACCAGAATTTCTGGAGGGTTCGAAGAGTCAGAGTGTGGCCAATGTGCAGATGATTATCATCAGAAGAGACAACAAGCAAACACCAACAAAACACCTCATACTTACGTTCGCCTTCAGTAATCTGCCAGAAACTATTCTAACTGGGTGCACGAAGACTTCGATCAGACCACACATATTTAACCCTCGTCGCTGTTTTAAATGCAAGAGGTATGGCCACGGCTCACAAAGCTGTCGTGCTCACCAAACTTGTGCACAATGTGGAGTGTCAGGCCACAATTCTGACAATACGAAGAACTATCACACTGTGTGAACCGTGGCAGAGATCATACCGCATACTCACGTTCTTGTTCATTTAGGAAAAGAAGAAATCACCGCATTGAAAATTAAAGAAAGCATCACATTCAAAGAAGCAAAAAGAAGAATGTTGCCATTTTATGGCGCCAGCTTATGCTGATGCGGCACGTCAGGGGGAAACACCGTACCAGCCCTCGCCACTCCTTCGGCCAGCGCAGAGCGAGCCGTCGGCTGTGGCGCCTGCCCCCAAGGTGGCAGTAGTTGAGTCTACACCGCCTTCTAGCGAATCGAGACAGCAGACTCCAGGGTCATCTGGTGTCAAGGCTTCACCGCACCAGACGAGGCCTAAAATCCGAACCACCAGCTCGCATGTGCGGGTATCAAGTGCCTCCGAGGAGGCAGTGGATACAACGGTACCCTTGGTGCTGAAAGAGCGGCGCAGCTCCTTGGAGCGCGCCAAGAAAAATACAAAGCCAAAAATGGGGCCAGACGACCGTCCTGCCACCGGAATTAACAAGTTCACTCCAACACAGGATGCTCTCTGTACACACAACACCTTCTTTTTTATTTATGATGAAGACAAAAATTTTACAGTGGAACATCCGAGGCCTTCTCCGAAAACCTCGATGACTTAAAAGAACTCCTCCATGAACACAATCCTAGAGTGCTGTGTGTACAACAGACGCACCTGAAACGAACAAACACAAACTTTTCACGTAACTACGTAATCTTCCGAAAAGATAGAGATGATGCCATGCCACCATCCGGTGGGGTAGCGGTTATGGTTAGTCAAAGGATAGCATGTACACGATTACCCCTTCACACTTCCCTCAAGGTGGCGGCTGTCTACGCAGTTATTCTAAACAAACTCGTCACCGTCTGCTCACGGTAAATACCTCCGCACCACCGTCTTGAAAAACGCGAATTCTAGTCTTTAATAGACGAACTGCCTGAACCTTTTCTGGTCCTTGGGGACCTGAACGCACACAGCTGTCTGTGAGGTGACCCTCGCTGTCATGCACGATCGAGGTTGTCTCATTGAACAGTTCCTCATTTCATCTGCTGCTTGTCTGTTGAATAGGAAAGAGGCAATATATCATAACCTTGCCAACAAAACTTACTCTTTCATTGACCTCAGTATCGCATCCCTTCACTTGTACCATTACTCCAGTTGAAAGTCATAAATAATCCACACGGAAGTGACAATTTTCTTTTAGTTTTGAGTACACCAACATCATATGAATGCCCTCCACAAATTCCCAAATGGCAGGTAAACAAAGCCGACTGAGAACAATTTCAGAACATTACTCCCGTAAGTTGGACTGACATATGCGGGTTAGGCATGGATGAAGCTGTGCAGTACTTCACAGCTTTTCTTACTGGCACAGCAGCCAAGTGCATCCCACAAACATCTGGACTGCCCGGCAAGCGACACGTAGCATTGTGGAACATTGAATGACGAAATGCGCGAAAGGAGCAGAACAGGAAATGGAGGTTGCTGCGGAACTCGCTGACAGCGGAAAACCTCGACAGCTTTAAGTAAATAAAATCTCAAGGCAGGAGAACGCGTCGGCAGGCCAGATTGGAAAGTTGGCACACGTTTTTAACATGGATCAACAAGTATACACAGGAGGCTAAAGTCTGGAGTAAGGTAGCGGGAAGACAAGAATAAACTCACTCCCCATCGTAAACACACATGGTGACAGCTTGGAAGTTAAGGCAAACTTCCTCGGCGAGGACTTCGAACGGGTGTCAAGCTCGTCAAACTATACTGACGCTTTACATAAATATAAAACAAGAATTGAGAAGCAGAAACTAGAAAACAAATGTACAAAACACGAAGCATACAACCAGGCTTCCGGCTTGGCTGAGTTCCAGACATCACTAATCTCCTGCAGTGTTTCCGCCCCAGGTTCTGATTGAGTGGTGTACGACATGTTGAAAAACCTGCCAATCGAAACGCAAAAAACCTTGCCTTGTGTGTACAATGCTTATGACGTTTTCTGGCGCTATTCCTCCTTCCTGGAAAGAGGCTATTGTTATTCCCATTTTGAAAGAGGGCAAGCACCCTTCTTCAGTTTCAAGTGTTAGGCCTAATGCACTTACAAGCTGCTTGCGCAAACTTTTCGAAAAAATGATAAACTGCCGACTTGTACATTTCCTTGAAACAAACAATTTGCGCGACCAGTTTCAGTGCGGGTTCTTAGAGGTTGGGTCCACCACCGACCACCTTGTTCGTATTGAGGCACAGATCAGAGATGCTTTTGTCAACAAGCAATACTTCCTTTCTGTGTTCCTTGACATCGAAAAGGCATATGATACGACATGGCGCTTTGGAATAGTAAGAGACCTGTCCCACTTTGACCTGTGTGGCAGAATGCTACCATAATTGAAAGGTACTTCTCAAACCAGACATTCCGTGTTCGAATGCGTTCCGCGTTCGAGACATTCCGCGTTCTTTACCAAACATTTATCCAAGAAACAGGCGTGCCGCAAGGTGGTGTGCTTAGTTGCACTTTTTTTATTATTAAAATGAAATATTTGCGCTTGTCCATTCCTCGCAGTATGTTTTATTGTACTTATGCCGAAGACGTCCAGCTTGGTTTTAAATCTTGTAATCTTGCCATGTGCGAGCAGCAGGTTCAGCTTGGTTTGAACAAAGTACTCAAATGGGTAGAGGAAAACGGGTTTCGAGTGAATGCACAGAAAAGTACGTGTGTCTTGTTCTCAAGAAAGAGAGACACTCATTCGGAATCCGATATTCAGCAGCTAGGGCAACGTGTTTCTGTTTTAACACTGAACACAAATTCTTAGGCCTAATCTTGGACACCAAGCTAACCTTCATACCACACATCAAATATTTGAAAAACAAGTGCATAAAAGCTATGAACATTGTAAAAGTGTTTTCACACACTACGTGGGGAAGGGACAAGAAGTGTTTAACGAATTTGTATAAAAGCCTCGTACGTACCCGCCTAGACTAAGGGGCAATAGCATACCAGTCTGCGACAACCTACTGCCTTTAAAATGCTTGACCTTGTTCATCATCTAGGCATCCGTCTCTCCTCGGGTGCTTTTCGCACTTGCCACCTGGAAAGCTTGTACGTGGAATCGAACAAATGGTCGCTCCACCTACAGAGATGTTACATGTCTTTTAAATATTATGTTAATGTAAATGCAAACAAGAATCACCCATCACATTTCACAATAATTGGCATGTCGAGCCTTGCTAGGTTTGAGAAACGGCCTTCCATGAGACAGCCCTACTCACTCCGTGTGAGGGGTTATAGCGAAGGAAAGCGGTGTGCTACTTAAACACCGTTTGATGGATTCCGCAGCATGCCTGCCACCACGGCAATGGCAGGTCATAGATTGCGATGTGTCTTTCTGGGACGTTACGAAGCACGTACCAATTGCACATATCCAGACATGCTTCCAAGAACTACAACAGAAACACACATGTCCTGAACTTTTTACGGATGCTTTAAAGTCCGACAATTATGTCTCGTACGCAGCCGTCGGCCCACCTTTTCCGGAAGTCGGCGTTCTGCACTCTGATAGAAGCATTTTCACCCGCGAAGCTTGTGCGATACTCGCGGCCGTCAAACACATTAAACAAATAAAGCTACAGAAGGCAATAATATATACAGATTCCCTTAGCGTTAAAAAAGCTATGAAATCTCTTGAAAAAAGCACAAGAAACCTGTCCTTGTCTCACTTTATTCGCTCTTATGCACAGTCTACTCATCTAAGCAGAATGTTGTAGTCTACTGGGTGCTAGGGCACCGCGAAATTCAAGGCAACGTTCTGGTGGACCAGCTAGCTGGATCCGCCAACAAAACCGTTTCCAATAAACACATCGATACCAGTTCCTTCACTCGACTTGAAACCTTTTCTAAAACGAAGGCTCAGGGGCTGCTGGCAGAAAACATGGGACACACACACAGATAATAAATTGCATGTCATCAAGCGGCAACTTGGTCATTGGCCGCCAGTATCAAAATCGCGCCAAACAGAAATAATCCTTACAAGGTTAAGAACAGTACATACACACACAACACGTTCATTTCTTTTGTCTGGTGGCGATCCACCTTCCTGTGATAGATGTGGAGAAGCACTCACCGTACTTCACATTCTAATCCAGTGTAAAGAATTAGACATGCTGAGAAGACAACACTTTCCGTTACCCTACCGACCACAGTTACCACTTCATCCTACAATGTCCGTCGGTAGGGAACCACTTTTTACACATAAATCCTTATTAGCTTTTTTGAAAGAAGTTAATAGTTTCAATACTATATACGCGGGCATTCCCTCGCACGACCTCTCCCGAGAGGTCTCCGCTGCGGTGGCTACACTCAACAAAACACTTGCCTCACGGCCCTTGAACGCACGGGTGTGAATGATGGTGGCCCTTGTGCTAATGCCATACATGTCCATCATCGTTTTTATTATTAAACTTTTGTCATCCATAAACGCCACACTACTTCTCAAGGCATGGTCACGATTTTATTACTTTATGTTTTTACTCGCCTCAGGGCGAGAAATTTTAAGGCTCGTATACAGCCGCTTATCACAATTATTGTCCAGTATCTCTAATAAGATAAACTGGCGCTCTTTCGCCATGAAGTGGCCCTTGCGCCACAAAACATCAATCGCCAATCAATCAATCGTTTCGCTAGCTTCACATATACCGAATTTCGTATTATTTGACGTGAGTGGACTAAGAAGGTAAATGACACGTCTAAACACGGTAATCATCACATATGCGTGTCATGTAAGACATTAGTACATGCTACGCTCATAGCGCGCTCACAGCCGTATCGCTGGCTTCATATATACCAAATTTGGTATTACGTGACGCGAATGAACGATGAAGGTAAATGGAACGTCTAAACATGATAATCATGAGATGTGCGTGTCATTTAAGACATGAGTACATGGTACGCTCAGTCGAGCGCTCACAGCCCTTTCACTAGCTCCGCATGACCAAATTTGTTATTCCGTGACGCGACCGAACGACGAAGGCAAACTTCACATCCAAACATGCTGATCATGATATGTGTATCACGTAAAGCATGAGTACATGCTATGCTCATGATGCGTTAACGGCGATTTCGCTAGATTCACATAAACGAAATTTGGTATTAGGTGATGTGAATGGATGACGAAGGTAAATGACACGTCTAAACATGATAATCATGACATATGCGTGTCATGTAAGACATTAGTACATGCTATGCTCATAGCGCGCTCACAGCCGTTTCGCTAGCTTCAGCACATACCAAATTTCGTATTACGTGACGGTAATGGACGACGAAAATAAACGAAACATCCACACATGACAATCACGACAAGGGTGTCATGTAAAACATGAGTACATGCTACGTTTAGGCTGCGTCCATGGCCATTTCGCTAGTTTCACATATACCACATTTCGTATTACATGACGTGAAGGGACGACGAAGGTAAATGACACGTCTAAACATGATAATCATAAGATGCGCGTCATGTAAAACATGACTACTTGCTACGCTCAAAGCGCGCTCACAGCCATTTCGCTAGCTCTACGTATACCAATTTTGGTATCGCGAGACCTGAATAGACGACGAAGGTAAATGACACATCCAAACGTGATAATCATGATATGCGTGTGATGTAAATATGACTACATGCTACTATCATAGTGGCCTCACGGCCATTTCGCTAGCTTCATATAAACCAAATTTGGTAATACGTGAATGTGAATGGAAGACGAAGGTAAATGGCACATCTAAACATGATAATTTTAAAATGCATGTTATGTAAAACATTAGTACATTCTACACCCATAGCCCGGTCACAGCCATTTCGCTAGTTCCAAATATACCCAATTTGTTCATTCCGTGACGCAATCGGATGATGAAGGTAAGCGTCACATCCAAACATGATGATCATGATATCTGTGTCATGTAAAGCACGAGTACATGCTACGCTCATGATGCGTTCGCGGCCATTTTCCTAGATTCACATATACCAAATTCGGTATTACATGACGTGAAAGGACGACGAAGGTAAATGACACGTCTAAACATGGTAATCATCACATATGCGTTATGTAAGACATTACTACATGCTACGCTCATAGCGTGCTCGCACCGTTGCGCTAGATTCATATATACCAAATTGGTATTACGTGACGTTAATGAACGACGAAGGTAAATTACACGTCTAAACACGATAATTATGACATATGCGTCTCATGTAAAGTATGAAGTACATGCTACGCTTTTAATGCGTTCGCGGGCATTTCACTAGCTTCTCATATACCAAATTTGGTATAACGCAACGTGAATGAACGAAAAAGGTAAGCGACACGTAAGCATGATAATCATGACATGCGCTTCACGTAAAACATGACATGTTACGCTCATGGCGCGGTCACAGCCGTTTCGCTACCTCTACATATACCAAATTTGGTGCACGTGGGTGGACGACGACAAAGTTACTTAGTGATAGAACGTGTCTGTCACTACTAACTGGTTTTCGTTATATTTTCCACAATACCTGGGACGCTCTCTGCGTCCCGCCTTGTGGCGATGGCAGTGGTGATTTCTACAGGCCCACGTGGTCAAATTTCGGCGCCCTCAAGCTCCTCTGTGGTTCAAGGCTCATGGTCAAACACCAGCGACGGCTCAAGAGTTGCTCCTGCTCTCGTGCCCATGGAAGAAGAGCAGACTGCTGGCCCGTTTGGCTACAGCTCAACATTCGTAAGCTTCGCAAGGAAACAAGGCTCTTGGTGCAGCTTCAGTGAAGACACATACATCTACTCAGTCGACGGCGACGACTCATCAAATGGCAGCTTCGTGTCTGTGTGGATTCGGAAGGCCAAAGGGAGGCCCATCAAGACGTCATCGCTAGCAAGCACGTCAACTGTGAAGGCAAAGAGTGAACGCTGGCCGCATACCATTCTCTTCATGCCCGTGGAATCCTTCCGTCAGCCTTCGCAAATTGAACAGACAAGCTATCTCTACTGTTCTTGAGTATTTAGCACAGAATGAAATCAAAGAGTCAAAGAGGTTCGGCTAAACACACGTAAGAACGTTTTAGCTGTTGACACAACACAGGAGACACGCTGGAGAAGCTTCGAATGATGACAGAGTTTGGAGATGTCAAAGTACGAGCGGTCGTACCGATGACTGGGACCTGCACTGCAGGTGTCGTTTACGACATTGACTAGGCCATCCGAAACACGGATCTACCCATTCTGATAAAACCGGCGTACGAAGGAGTGGTCACTAAGCATATAAGCCGCCTCGGGAACAGCCGCTGCATTAAGATAGCCTTTAAGGGCGACTCAATCTCTACGTACGTCAAGTTGAGACATTTCCAGCATGTGGTACGGCATTTCGTCCCAAAACCGCTTCAGTGCCACAAGTGTTTCAATATCGGCCATGTCAAGGGCGTCTGTGCGAACTTTACCGTATGCCCCCGGTGCGCGGAGTCGCACACGGTAGACACCTTTTGTGCAACAACTTGTAGGTGCGGCAATTGTCGAGGTACGCATGAAGCCACGTCTAAGGAATGCCCAAGACTCAAGAAAGAAATGGGTATCCTGAAAAAAATGGTCAGAGATAAAACCACCCGTAGAGAAGCTTTACAGAAAATCCGGCGTCGACGTCGCCACCGACGGACGCGCTCCAGTCATGGTGATATTCATGCAACACTTAAGTCTACACCACCATCCACATATAGGAGAAAGCCAGAGAGTACAAGAATACCTGCACCGGCGAAGCCTCTCTCCCCTAAAGACTGGCCGGTGCTCGCGAACGCACGGCCTTCTGCGCAGCCTTCCCGCTCTCTGCTCCCAGTGAAAGCCAATGCTGCTGTTGACGAGGCTTCAACAGCAGATAGTCAAATTATTCCTATGCTGCTATTTATTGTGAGTGTCATCAGAAGTCTTCTGACAAGCATTGATTCGCCAACTGCTAGGAGCGGCCTACAGGTGCTGGACGCATTGAGCCCGGTCCTTGCAAGCCTCTAGTAAAGCCATGGCCGACAATCACAAGTCGTTCCGAAAGGAGGTCAGAGAATCGTCGATGCTTCAGTGGAACGCAAGAGGTCTGAGATCTCGGATATCTGATTTTCACCAGTTCGTTCATCTGTACCCATTTCCTATCATGATTATATGTGAACCGAAATTATTGCACCCACTCAGACTATCCAGCTACGAGTCATTTTTCTCCTCAAGTGACATCGAAAGTAGCAAGGTTGTTGTATTTAATCGCCGGGAGCTTACTTACGTCGGCTACCCAGTGCAACCCCACGACGGCACTCAGTATGTGTGTTTGTCTGTTGAAAAGGAAAGGTGACATTCGCACTTCTGGGTGTGTATATATCCCCATCAAGTCAATTCGACGCCAACAAAATAGACGGCATATTAAGGACACATGCGGGTCCGTGGGTTATCACCGGGGATTTCAATGCGCATCATCCCATCTGGGGAAGCTCACGGCTTAATTCAACGGGACGACGCCTGGCATCATTGCTTTCCAGCCATGGTCTCGTCCTTCTGAATGAAGCCAGTCCTATGTTTTTGCGAGGCACTAGATAAAGCAGCTGCCTTGATTTGTTCTTTGTTTCACGCTAGTTTGCTACACGGGTAAAGTGGTTTTTGGACATTGAAACACGCGGAAGCGACCACATTCCCACTTACCTGAATATTAAAGGTATGTCGAACACGTACTTCTCTACCACAACACTAAGAATAGATTAGACTGTGTTCAAAACTCAACTTGAGGATGCTTGTGAGGAAGGCCTGTACAATGGTCTTCAGCAAGCTGTTAAGGAAACTGCACATGCGGCTATGCGCACAGTAATATGCTCTACGAAGTACTCTGAATTTGACCTCGAGCTGGAGCGACTTCGTGCGATCCGCCGTCGGGCCGAAAGACGATACCGACACACCAATTCCCCAGACGATCTACGAAAAGCCCGGCGCATCCAAAGGAAGATACAACGGCGCCTCGACAAATTAGACACCGAACGACGGAGGAAATTTCGTGCGTCGCTAAATCCTCATAAATCACTATCTCAGATTTGTAGAATCGTGCGAGGCCTACGTTCTGTTCCAGAGCACTTTCTCTTCAAAGCCCTTGCACTTTTCCATCGCCGGCATGAAATTGAGGTAGCAGAGGACATCTGCGCTATGACCATGGGCCAGACAACGTACACAAGCCTACATACAGTGAATCACAGGAGATTCACTGTTTACATCACAGGAGCTCGATGCGGCGCTCGTCGTATGTAATAAGTCGTCGTCGACTGGCCCGGATGACATTTCATACAGGATGCTGTGCAACCTTGGTAAACGGGCACGAGAAGCACTCCTTAACATCTTCAACGATTCCTGGCAAGCTGGCGTCATTCCGCAAGATTGGAAGATTAGCCGCTTGGTACCGATTCTAAGCCTGGTAAGTCTCCCCTGGACATTACCTCTTACCGACCGATCGCACTTTCAAGTTGCGTAGGAAAGGTAATGGAGAGAATGATTTGGCCAGGCTTGAATGGTACCTGGAATACTATGAGATATATCCGAACGCCATGGCTGGTTTTCGCAGTCACAGATGTTCGATCGACAATGTTATAGATCTTGTCACATATGTCCAGCATCAAAAGGCCTGTAAACGACTATCTGCTGCCATGTTCCTTGACGTAAAAGGAGCATACGACAACGTTCTTCATGACGCCATCCTCGAAGCTATTGAGTCAGTGGGCCTAGGCGGACAACTGCATTGTTGGACACGCAGTTATTTACAAGAGCGGACCTTATTTGTGAACACTGCAGATGGTCCAACCTCCTAACACCCAACGCATCGTGGAGTTCCGCAAGGTGGCGTCTTGAGTCCAACCCTCTTCAACCTCGTACTCATTGGTCTTGTAGAACGACTACCAAGTGTGGTCAGGTTATCTATGTACGCTGACGACATCTGCGTCTGGACATATGGCGTGACAAAACCTCAGGTACACGGAAAACTTCAGAAAGCTGTGACGTTGGTGTCAGTGTACCTCAAGGAACAGGGTCTGGAAATCTCGCCAGCGAAATACGCAGTGATTGCTTTTAGTCGAAAGCCAATGAGACCATACTCTATATATATCGACGGCCAAGTGATACCATATGTCAGAACGCACAGATTTCTAGGCGTATTCATTGATAGAGACCTTTGCTGGGGCCCACGTGTGGCCCACTTGAAGAAGAGGCTGACAGAAATAGCTAACTTATTAAAGTATCTTAGAGAAAAAACGTGGGGGACTTTAGTACATGCAATGATGCAATTGTACAAGACGCTTTTTCTTGGCTATTTGCGCTACAGTTTGCCTGTGTTGACCAATATCTGTAGAACCAGCATTCGGACTCTCGAAATCATCCAGGCTATGGCTCTGCGAGTTTTTCTGGGGCTACCGCGATGTTCCTTAACAGATAAGACAATCGAGATCTCTAATTACTACCCGCTCAAGACGCATATCATAATAGGAGTGTTCAGATCAAACGTGAGACATCTTACTCGCGCCCCTGCCCATCATATAGCTTCCCTGCCAGAAGACCGATCTCATGCCTCCTTTTTTCAGACAGTCTTGTCATATCGCACATGCATTCCTACGGGATATACAACTCCATCCAGAATTTCAACTCCCCCATGAAGTATGACTTATGCCCATGTTGAACTCACGGTTCCAAGCATAGGGTCAAAAGCCCGGCTCTCGTCTCTAGCGCTAAAGCAGCTTTTTCTTCTCTTGTTATATGAGAAGTACAGTGAGCATACTCATCTATATACTGACGCTTCAACTAAAGTGGATGGGTCTGCAGAGTCGGTGATCTTTCCTGCAGCATCGACAACGGTGAAGTTTCGGTTATCCCACCAAACATCATCGACAGCTGCGGAACGTGCTGCTCTATGTAGCGCAGTTAAAGTCATTAAACACCAAGAAGCCAAGAAATGGAGCGTGTTCACGGACTCTAAGGCAGCACTACAGTGTTTAATATTCGTCTTACGCCGGGGACGTCATGAACAACTAGTGCTGGAAATTAGAGAGCTGCTTCACCACCTCTTCGACGAAGGACAGAATCACGTTTCAGTGTCTTCCAAGTCACTGCGGCATATTGGGCAACGAACATGCCAATGCAGCTGTTCGATCAGCACACGAAAATGGCGAAGAAGAATCTATACCACCTTCAAGGACTGATGCTGCAATGATAACCGGAAAATCGTTAAGGCAGAATTAAAATCCCCGTGGAACGCCAGTGCTTACGGCACACGCGACTGCACAGACTGGACACGTCTCGTCGACTCCGACCTCCGTCTGGACTCTCTCTACTCGAGACAACGGTGCTTTGCCGACTATGGCTTGGTGCCGCCTTCACCAAAGCTTTCGCCTTCCGTATCGGCATGGAAGACAGTGCTGCTTGCGGTCATTGCGGCAGCGATAAAACTATAGAGCACGTTCTCTGTCACTGCCCTCGTTACAGCGTGCAAAGACGGCAACTAGCTGCTGCGTTAGCTCGCCTTGACGACAGACCTTTGTCTGAACAATCAGTGCTTGAAAGGCGACATGATTTGTGTGCTCACAGAAAATCAGTGAAGGCCTTACTGAACTTTTTGCGTGGCAGTGGCCTATTGTATAGACTATAGCACCCCAGCCACCCTTTTTTTTCGCACGCGTCTATTTCCCTTTTCACTTTCTTTCCCATCTTTCTTCCCCATTCCTCCTTCTCCTAGTGCAGGGTAGCAAACCGGATGCTCCATTTCTGGTTAACCTCCCTGCCTTTCCCTCATTTTATTCTCTTTCTCTCTCTCTCTCTGGTATCACGTTACGTGATTAGACGTCGAAGGTAATGCACACGTCCAAACGTGATAATCATTACACACGTGTGATGTAAAACATGACTACATTCTACTATCATAGTGCTCACGGCCGTTTCGCTAGCTTCACATATACCAAATTCGGCATTACGTGACGTGAATGGACAACGAAGGTAAATGACACATCAGAACATGCTGATCATGATATGTGCGTCATGTAAAGCATGAGTACATGCTACGCTCATGATGCGTTCACGGCCATTTCGCTAGCTTCACGTATACCTAATTTGCTGTTACGGGACGTGAAAAGACGACGAAATTAAAGAACGCATCCAAACATGATAATTACGACAAGGGCGTCATGTAAAACATGAGTACATGCTACGTTCAAGATACGTCCACGGCCATTTCGAGCTTCACATATGCCACATTTCGTATTACGTGACGTGAATGGACGACCAAAGTAAATGACACTTTTAAACATGATAATCATGAGATCTTTATCATGTCAAACATGACTACATGCGACGCTCAAAGCGCACTCACAGCCGTTTTGCTGGCTACACATATACCAAATTTGGTATAACTTGACGTCAATTGATGACGAAGGTAAATGACACGTCTAAACGGGATAATCATGACATGCGTGCGATTCAAAACATCACTACATGCTACTATCATATCGTGCTCGCGGCTATTTTGCTAGCTTCACATATACCAAATATGGTATTACGTGACGTGATTGATCGACGAGGGTAAATGACACGTGTAAACATGATAATCATGAGATATGCGTGTCATCTAGGACATGTGTACATGCTGCGCTCATAGCGCGCTCAAAGCCATTTCGCTTGCTCCACATACACAAAATTTGGTATCACGTCACGTGAATAGACGATGAAAGTAAATGACGCGTCGAAACGTGAGAATCATATATGCATGTGATGTAAATCATGACTGCATGCTACTATCACAGTGGTCTCAAAGCCTTGTCACTAGTTTCACATATACCAAATTTGGTATTACGTGGATGTGAATGGAGGACGAAGGTAAATGCCACGTCTAGACATGATAATAATGACATGCGTGTCATGTAAAACATTAGTACTTGCTATGCTCATAGCGCGCTCACAGCCATTTCGCTAGCGTCACATATACCAAATTTGGTATCACGTGATGTGAATAGACGACGAAGGTAAATGACGCGTCCAAACATGATAATCATGATATATGGGGGTCATGTAAAGCTTGAGTACATGCTACGCTCATGATGCGTTCGCAGCCATTTAGCTAGCTTAACATATACCAAATTTGGTATTACGCGACGTAAATGGGCTACGAAGGTAAATGACTCGCCTAAACACGGTAATCATGACATATGTGTGTTGTGTAAGACATTAGTACATGCTACGCTCAAGATGCGTTCGCGTCCATTCCGCCACCTTAGCCTATACCAAGTTTTGTATTACGCGACGTGAATGGACGACGCAGGTGAATGACACGTCAAAACATGATAATAATGACATGCGTGTGCTGTAAAACATGACTTCATGCTATCATCATAGCGTGCTCGCGGTCGTTTCACAAGCTCCACATATCACGTCACGTGATACTACACTTGGTATCACGTGACGTCATGAGACGACGAAGGTAAATTACACATCCAAACATGATAATCGTGGCATGGAATTCATGTATGGCACAACGTACGTTCACTACGGTAACGTTGTGCACATTTTATAGTGATATATCAACCTTCCTCATTCGTTGTTTGGATATTGCCCCGTTCATTTCCTCAAGCTTTGTTATCGCCCTGTTATACTACGTTCACTGCATACCGTGCCTACAAAATTTTGACAAGCTGTGAGACTGTATTAGATCATTTTGCTAACATTACGCCTTCTTCTTGAACAATACAGATTGTTCTGGAACTTACGTCCGCTAGCGATAACGCTAGAATATGCGATGGCAAGGGTATAATTGCTGACACGCTCGGCCGCTTGTCAGTTGGTCGACGGCCTAGACGGGCCGACGCTCCGCTCGCTGCTATCAGTGCAAGACTGCTACTGTAATTCGATTTTACGCTTACTGGGCACAGGTTCGCCCAAATAAACAGTTTATTATTTGACTCGCAGTGTGCTCCATTCGTCCACGTCCAGGCCCCGTGACATCTGGTGGAAATGAAAGTGGCATTGCCCCCTTTCGAAAATGTTAACGCTAATGACGTGTCCACGGAACCACTCATCGAACGCGAAGCGGTACTTTTCTGGCTTCACGGTGAGTCCAGAGGTGTTGATAGCTTGAAGTACCACTTAAAGGCACTGTAGATGCTCGTCGAAGCTAGAGGAAAACACGACCACGTCATCCAAGTACACCAGGCAAGTCTGCCATTTAAATCCAGCCAGCACGGTGTCCACAACGTGCTGGAACGTCGCAGGCGCCGAGCAAAGAATGAATTGCATGGTCTTAAACTGGTAAAAGCCATCTGGTGTGATAAATGCCATCTTCTCTCGATCTCTCTCGTCAACCTCAATTTGCCAATAGCCCGTTTTGAAGTCCATTGAGGGAAAGTACTTCGCGTCGTGGAGTCGGTCCAGGGAGTCGTCTATTCGTTGAAGATGGCACACGTCCTTCTTTGTAATATTGTTCAGGCGGCGGTCATCGACGCAAAAACGTAGGGTCTCGTCCTTCTTCTTCACTAATACCACGCGTGACGCCCACAGTTTCTTGGACGACTCAATGATGTTGTCGCGTAGCATTTTGTCGACTTCTTTCTTTACAGCGTAGCGTTCGCGCGTCGAAACTCGGAATGGGCTTTTTTGTAAAGGTCGTGCACTTTCTTCTGTTATGATGCGATGTTTCGAGACTGGGGTTTCTCGAATTCGCGACGATGACGAGAAGGAGTCCTTGAATTGCAAGAGCGGGTACTTTAGCTAATATTGCACTCCGAAAGGCTCGGATTGACATCAAAATCTGGTTAGGGACCTCGGTTTGTCGAAGCAGCGTCGGCACCATTGAAGAGGGAGAGTTAATTGCTGGTCTTTACGAATTCGTCAATGTTGGCGCCCGTCGTATCACGGTTGATGCGCCTGTTTTCGTGACAGAAGTTTGTCAGCACCATCTTTGCTTTGTCGTCACGCAGCTATGCCTCTTGCGACGCAAATCTGGCGGTTTAGAAGGTGCTGATCGCCCTCTACGATGCCTTCAAGGTTTTCGGCTTTTTCGGTGATAACGGAAATGACAACGCTGGAGGAAGGCGGCCCGGTGACCTGTTCTTATATCACATTCATTGCGTGATTCCTCGGTGTTGTAGGTGTCAGCAGCGTGTTTTTTGAAGTTAGTGTGATTGACTCAGACCCCAGGTGGATGACAGCGCCTATGTTGACTTAGAAAGTCCATTCCAAGTATGACATCCCTAATGCAATTTTGCAAAATTACAAAGCTCGCAGGAAATGTCTGGTTATTGATGGTGACTTTTCTAGCTGTGCAGACTCCAGTCGGCGTTATTAAGTGACCTCCACCACTCCAGATTTTAGGACCTTGCTATGCAGTCCTCGCTTTTTTTTCAACTTCGTAGCGAAAGACCCACTGACGACGGAATTGTGGCTCCAGTATCGACGAGAGCAGTGACGAGGTGGCTTTCAAATATTACGTCGAGGTCGCTGGTTCGTCGACGTGCGTTGTGGTAGGGTCGTGGCATCAGATCATGGCTACGTCTATTCGGTCGTCGAGTCAATAGATAGTAAACGAAAGGGAGCACATGACCATGAACATAACCATAACTTTCGTTAAACTGTTCGAAAAACAGCGACACAGTCCTAAGTCTTCCATCCATGAACCACAGTGGTGGGTCGTTCAAATTTCACCTGTTTTCGTCCATGAAATAACTGAGGAGTCGAGCTTTGTCTGCACTGGTGCACTCCCGTCCCAGAAACTCAAGGTCATCTAAGGTTGTTCGGAACTCACTCTTGATGGCGAGCTCCTGCCCGGCAGTCGGCTCATATGACCACTCCATTCTCCTTTTCCTTCTTACAACCTGGCGCAACGCTTCATCACTCGGAAGCTGTTGTCGTGAAGACGCTTGTACATCCGCCGTAACTTGCTGAACTAGCTTCACGGGGGCCTTGCCCGAGGCCGCCGCGAGAACTTTGATCCGCTCTTCATCGAATGCGAAGAACTGTCGCTCTATAGGCATCCGGATCGTCGCTTTCGTTGACCACTTTTTTTCCAGACAACCTTGTGAGTATATTCTTCAGGATTGTTGGTAATCATTCCAGCATTATATTCGCCTCGCCTCTCGCACCTTCATAGTGTCTGGAATGTACTTTTTTGTCAAGCTTGTAAGCATAACCGTCTATGCATCGAAGTTTCCTTTTACAGGAAAGGTGTTATGAGGTCAAATTTTAGGTCACGCGCAGTTGTCCACCACCACCGCCGGTGTCCGTAAACACATCGCGCGAAATTAGAAAAAATAAATTAGGAGACACAGTGGGGCTTGAACCCGCTGGGCGCCAGCATTCTACTACAGAGCTACACCGGTGCTTGTGACTTGTCAAACATTCCTTACGCAGGCTTTGTGTCGGTAAAGCAATCGCGTTAATACGACCTATAAAGCATTCTAAAACAGCGATACAGCAACCCTACAGTCGTCGCACAATGCGAATAGCGTAACGAGTGGGACGTCCAATGCTCCAACCCATTACAAAAGCTTGTTCTTGCTCCCCTATTACTGTGGCGCATACCCACTTCTGCCATACTTCCTCATCGTCGTCAGCCACTGCGTAAACAATTGCCACAAAATTTCTCGCAAGTTTTTAACGGAATACTATGCTTCTCAGAAGAATGAGTAAAAGTAGCCTAGCGAATGCCGGCCTACTACCCAAATAAATTTATTAATAATAACCTATTTGGTATCAAGTAAGAGTGCTTGCAGTAGTTACCCAATGAGTGCTTCGAAAAAGGCTCTGAAAGGCCGCTCTTTTAGCTTTCGCTGTGACTGTGCTGCGCCTTCCGCGCAGGCCTGCCGTTTTTTTTTTCTTGGAGCACGCCACAACAGTGTCTTCATCCATTACTATGGAAATGACAACTCCTTCACATTTCTGCTTCTTTTTCACTGAGATCTCTGGACAGCATTGCTATTTTTTTTCCGCTCATAAGAGCCATTCTGTTTAACTGATATGCATACAGCTTCACAAAAAATAAACATTTTAAATCACTTTAATAAGCCGGTATTGGTACATTTGCAGAACAAGTTAAACAGCTAGGTCAGGGGACAGTGACACGGCGGAAAAACGAATAAACGGTAGTCACAAAGCGCGTCATTTATTTTTCGCATAGTTCAATAAAAGTTGCTTTATGTGGTTTTGGCGTTGTCTCTTCGGCGTTTAGATTTTTCTGACATTTCAATTTTCCGTTGTTCTGACGTTCGACCTTTTCATAGTTCGGCCTTTTATTTTGGGCGTTTTGATAGGGACACAGCGGTGGGTGCTTTCGATTTCGTGGCGGCGTCATCGTCGGATATTCGGTAGTTCGTCGTACAGCAACCACACCTCCATCAATATTGCTACCCTTAGTTTTCCGAATAAGGGCTCAGAGATCAATCCCGAACAGGGCCGGTGTACTGCCCGTGGTGCGGTGAGGCAAGGCGTGGCCTGGCGACGGCGAACGATAGCATCTTCGGGGTGTCGACTGCGCTCTCGCGAGGTAGTCGGCGATGTCATACGGTCGTTCACCCCGTTGTGGACACGGCGTATTGATGTCGAAGCCCCGTAGACCCATCTGTCGATACTGGCAAAGGCGGTAGGTATGCCCGACCTCGCCGCAGTGGTAGCAGAGCGGGCAGTTGTCAGGCGCACGCCAAACGTTGGTTTTCATCAGCGCACTGCGCTGGCCCACTGATTAACCGTAGGACATCGGTGGCGTCTGGCGACGGAAGTGAGACGGGGCGGTGTCTTGGCGTAGGCACGTTGAAGGGGCGTGACGGTGGAATGCAGCAGTACAGTGCCCATTCTAGCCACTGTAGCAGCAGAATAGCTCATGACTTGCAGCTGTGGCTCTGGAGGCTGTGGAACGCCCAGAGATTGCTGGATCTTCTGGCGTACGACGTCCGCGATGGAGTCCACGTGAGGCTGCGCTGAAGGAAGCATTTTTCGCAGCTCTTCTTGCACGACCGCTCGGATCGTCTCACGCAAGTCGGTGGTTCCTAGCGCTTGGATGCCGGCGTAGCTTGTAGACGAAAAGCTACGGTTGTATTGCCCCGTGCGCATCTTGAGAGTCTTCTATATTATACAATGCTTCTGAAAGAAATTTGACGACCGTCTTAGGCGGGTTCCTGGTCAGCACGGCGAAGAATTCTTGCTTAACTCCTCGCATGAGCAGACGCACCTTCTCCTCGGACATGTTGGAGTCAGCGCACATGTGGCGGAAGAGTTTAATCATATCTTCCGTGAATAGCACAACGTTATTGTTTGGCATCTGCATACCAGTTTTCAGGAGAGCTGCAGCCTTCTCCTTGTGGACCACGCTTGCGAAAGTAGCGAGTAACCTGGCGCGAAAGACTTTCTACGTTGCGAGGTTCCGCTCTGGAATCTCGAACCACCTGCGAGCAGCATCTCGTAAAGGCGATATACACATGCCGGAGCTTGCCATCGTTGGTCCAGTCATCGAAGGCAGCGACGCGGTCGAACCTTTCGATCCAGCTTTCCGGGTCTTCCAGTAGTTACGAACCACGGAAAGTTAGCGGCTCTTTGGGTTGCCGGGGCAGGAGTGGTGCAGGTGGCACAGGCACTGTCATTATCGCCGTGGTCGACGTCAACGTCTTGGTTTTCTGAGTCTTGTCCGGTAAAAGGCCGTACTCCGGTGGCAGACCTTGTTGCCTGCGGCTAACTCGCTCCTTGATTGGCGCCGGTGTATTTTTCGCAGCGTGGGCTCGGCTCACGGCTTAACGGGGGCATCCGGTACATGGAAGATACAGCACCTCCTCTAGATGTCACGGGGTCGTGACGTGGACGAATGGAGCACACTGCGAGTCGAATAATAAGCTGTTTTTTCACGAACCTGTGGCCAGTAAACGGAAAGTCAGATTGTAGTGGGAGTCTTGCACTGATAGCGGCGAATGGAGCGTCGGCCGTCGATAAACTGACCAGCAGCAAAGCGTGTCGGCATTTATATCCTTGCCATTGAATATTCTAGCGTTTCCAGAATAATCTGTATTGTTCACAAAGTGGGCGTAATCTTAACAAAACCATCTACTATGCGGCCTCGAAGCTTCTCAAACATCATAGGCATGGTATAGCGCTGAACGTAGTGTAACGGAGCCATAACAAAACTTGAGGAAAGGAATGTGGCAATATCATCAATTCTCACAGTACGTGTAATATGCCATTTTTTTCTAGCTTTCCTCGCTCTGCTTCCGGAAACGATAGCGTTGCGGCAAGGTGGCTTTCATGGTTTGCAAGGGGGCAGCCGTCTTTTCCCTTTACGTCAACAGATTCAGAACTGTACAGAATATTTCATCGCGCAGCGTCGATATGTCATGCGATATGCCATGCATACACTGTTCTAATAAGGACGTGCATTCATGTTTGCAGCACTCCCGCCAGCGTGGACAGGAGCAACTTCGTACCACACAAAATCTCGAGTGATCAGTTCACTAGCAATGAAGAAATCAACTCCGGTCTTGTTCAGAGCATTGTACACTACAATAAATCAATTTGTCAGATCGCGTGATTTCCGGCGAGAGCTGCCAGCGCATGCAACACAACTTTACTCGCGCTGTACTATGCAGCATCTATGCATGGCGGTCGTCTGTTTCAGGAATTCTGATTCGAGTCGCTGGAATTTCATTGCTGGCATCAATTTCTTCGTGTTCATTCACATTTGTGGTGTGGAATCACAGCGCAACAGAAACTACCAGCCTTCCGTAGTGGTGCAATCACAAACACGAGACGTTTTGCGCGCAGAGTAAGATACTGGGTGAGCGCAATCATATTGGCACCTGAAGGAAACCGGAGGAAATGTATAGCTGCAAATATTTCCACCAAGGGAGAAGCGAGTGCTAGCATTTACGGTGGAACTTTACCAGCCGACATGTATTGTATGTAAAGTTCTCGTTCGTCGCATTCAGTGTCACTGCCCGAACTTTGCTGAGCACATTGTTTCATATCAATGCGAAATTACCCCCTTAAATTATGTGGCCTACATGTAATGCCGGGTGCTCTATGTCGAACAGCGTCCCTCTATAAAACTTGATAGCCACGCCAAAATGCCGTAGGGTAACACTTCATGATTATTTTTTGAAAGGCGACGCTGCTCCCAATGCAAACTCGACAAGTGGCGAAAAAGGTACAGCAGCCCAAGAAACAGTTCCCAGCTGTAGTTCTGCGCTACCTGAAAACGACTCGTGTGCTGAAAGAAGTCCTGAAAACTTATCTTCACACGATACATGCACGGAAACCGCGTCCTGACAACGACATTGGCCTTTACGTGTTTAACAGGCCAAGGCGCCAGGAGTTGCAGAACGACGAGACTAGATGACGTTGGCTAATGACGACATGGAAACCAGGCGCTAACTACAGCTTTTCCTCAGTTAGTAAGCACCAACTGAAGTTTCAACCTCACCAGCAAGAATCTTTTCCTGGCTGCATGTGTATTTCAAATATCAGGAGGAAGCAAGACGTGTGCTTTATAGGAAAAGAAAGTTCAGGCAAGGGCACTCATCAAGGTCTTGATGCAAGCTTCGTCTCCTCTCCGTTCACACGACGGAAGAACGTGCCCGAAAGTTTCAGAAGCGTGACTACCACAAAACTACTGCTCTACACGTTAAATGTTTCCTTGAAGCCCTCAACGGCTAGTCAATCGCTGAAAAGATGGAGTCATCAGTGCAAGCACAAAGTGAATTAAACAAAAAACTTATCTCCATCATAGGCACTGTGATCTGTGAGCGACAAGGTGATTATGAAAACCCCAACATTATTAAGAGAGACGCCGCAGTGGAGCGCTCCGGAAAATTTATCACTTTGAGTCTTAAACATGCACCTAAATCGAAGTGCACACGCCTCGAGCATTTTCACCTACATCGAAAATACGACAGGCATTCAATTCCGCGTCCTGCAGGTCAGTAATAGAGCACCTATAACCCCTAGATCGTCGAGGCATATAGTAAAAAAGACGGTTTGGGTAAAATCACTATGCGCTACTTTTCTTCCAGCTGGAAGGGCGCAAGTTCAACAGATTAAAATATATTTCTGAAAATCACTTTAACACCGTGGCAGAGTGATTCCGTTTTATCCCGTTGCCTTTTCGGTGGCACATTTGACTTGCAGACGTGGTTCGCGGATAAGAAAAGTGTGAACGGCCAATGCAACAACCCAACCTTGAATGTACCCCAAACTTACGAGAATTGTTAATTTGTGTGGCCTATAGTATGACATGTAATGTGCAGAATAATCTTCCTGTTAACTGGAAAACATAATCAAAAATATTACGCATTGCCATGCGTCTGTTTGCTGCATGAAACATTGCTTGCAGAGAGTTTAAGTTATTTCTAAAAAAATTTTGGATACTATGTATTTGTATATGTTCTTAATTTTACATGATAGCATGTCCACGTCCACCCATGTTTCTTCATTCTGTGCATATCTTGTTGTGAGTTATGTCGCTAGTTGCTGAAATCGCTTGGTGTGCCCTTCCAGTCATGTCAATGTAAAGGGCTGAACAGATGAAACAAATCAATGTAAATATTTTTTAATTGTCGTATATTTTTCAGATCTATGTTTCCGATTCTGCGATGTTTGCCACGCTGCCGAACAATAAAACTTGTGCTCCCTACAACTGCCCACACTACATTTCTCATTAGGCTGTTTGAGGTTTATGACCATCATGTTTTTTTATTCATTAGCTTAAGTTGCATGATGAGTATTTCAGTAGGCTTAAGGTTGTGGCTGGTCTGCTAGTTTGTTTGTGTTGGACCTTCTCACTAGAGAACACTTCGGAGTGCCTTCAACAGTAAGAGCATTGTAAATATTTGTATCAATATATTGTACACTCGCGTGCAAGCGAAGCTTGGTGAATGAGCTTAACATTGTGTCGCGCGCGCGTGCGTGTGTATAGGAAGCCAAAGCAACGCATGGTGGCGCTGCGACTCTGGACAGGCAGTGCCATCTTTGGTAGAAAAGTAGAAATAGGGAATGTATATCACGTGTTTTCCCTTCCCACCAACGCGCTGCCACTCGCTTACGTGCTCGTGCAGAGAACGCGCGGGCGTTTGAGTAGCGTCACAGTGTACTACCTGCCGTTCGGTTTTATAAATACTTCTGAGCTGGACAAGCACTTCCGAGAAGCGAATCTAACAAAAGGAGCAAAGCTCGTTAGTCAAATTTATGATGTGGAGCAGATGACAGAACACGAGGACGCCCAAGTGACTGCACTCTAAAAATTTTTACACTCATAAGGGTGTATTTCTTTTGTCCCATGGGCAACAACCCTTTAGGGTGTCTAGGAACACCCTAAATAACAGGTGTTTAGAAACACCCTGAAACCATAGGGTGTAAAGAAACGTTATACCCTACTTTATTAGGTGTTTATGAACACCCCTAAGCTATGGGTGTTGGATGAAGCTACACCCATGCTAGTGGGGTGTACACTGAAAACCCCCTTGAAATGATGGCAGTTATATGGATAAGCATGCTTGATCAAATGAAGCGCAATTAACGGGCAACAAAAGCAGAGACACAGGAGGTGACGTTTAGACTTGTGTGTTGAGGAGAGCCGTTCACAGCACTTCATTCCATCAAATATGCATCACCAACTGGCATAAGCCTCAATTGTTCTCAGGGAGAGGCATATGTGAACCTTCTCTGCGGCTGACAGGGAAGAAGGAAGATACTGGTGTCACCCACTGCACTTATACCTGCATGCATGCAGCTGATAAAAGAAGGTGCCATGGTCTTGAATGAGCTGCATGAGACCAGCGTATATATGTGTACGTAGACTGGGCCGTAAACGACAAAGGCGAGGAAGGCATTTACGCACGCACGCACGCACGCACGCACGCACGTACGCGCACACACACACACACACACACACACACACACACACACACACACACACACACACCACAGTAGTGCAAGCAGTATCATGTAGTGTAAGGTCCAACCGAACATAACGCCGAAGCAAAAAACAATTAAGCCCATATGTTAACATTTGCCTTTATTATAGAAAAACTGCAAATCTGACAAATAGGACTCTGATGGCATTCTGAAAAATTTCGAAATATGTCACTGGACCTAAGTTTCTTTCTCTCTATACTAAAAATTCATTGTTTTCAATACAATAAATCTCCACAACTTTCAAAACATTTGCGCAAGTCGTGCAAATGACTGAGACGTATGGCGTTTGATTGACACCTATACAATAGAAAAAAAACACGTTGAAAAAGTAAGCAAGTTTCTGGAGTCACATTTACAACCCATTACATCTCGCAGTATAAATTTCGACATTAAAAAAGAGAACATTCAACAAGGTAGTGTAATTGGGGTTGTAATAATGTAATGTCAGTGTTGATATACTTTTAACTGCAAAACCACTCGTCACTGCTGCTTGCACAATCATCTTCAGCTGCTGAGACGACTGGTGCCTTCGAGAGAAGTGGGGCGAAGCTGTTTTTTCTGTACAGGAAATTCAATCCCAGAAACCTAAAATAAATACACACGGAACAATGACTGAAATTTCACAAAGAGTGCAACATACAGTGTGCACCATGCATAACTAACTGATTTTTTATGTGAAAGTATAAATTGAGTGCATAGGAAGCATATTTAGTGGCATCGGGCTCCACTGCAGCGAGAAATGTTAGAAAAGGTATGCTGAGCAACAAAAGCCATAAAAAGCGCGCTGTGACAGAATCATTATACCTTTCCTGCCGTAGATATGAACATTACCCTTTAAGCTTGCTCGCTCAGGCAAATAAAAAGCTGCTGCTCCAAGTTGATATAGTTCCATTAGCTGCATGCAACGACCAATCTAAGTGAATGTCAAGTTCTATGCTTAAGTATGCATCACCACAGCTGCATGGGTATTTCTGCAGATCTACTATGGTACCCATTCGATTAGTTTATTAAAAGGAATACAGTTCGACGCGCAACAACATATACATGCTTTATCTGTATTGCACAAAAGCACAATTCCACTGAGCATTTATGACGGTATGCGCATTGAGAAGGTATTCAGTGCAGGTAACTTGTAAAATTAAGTACTGTTCAGTTACTTACTAAAATGCGAATGATACTAGTGTTCTTGAACTGGCTCACATTGACACGATTATATAATGGAAGAATTGGCTATTGGGTCATTCCACATCAGACGTCCCTGCCATTTTGGTGACCACCACAAATGTACTCGAGAAAAAAAAATCGCACTGATTTTACTGCATTAAAAAAGGTAACTGCTAGAATATTTCGCAGACAAATAATTTAGTGGTCACGTGGCTGTCTCTTGAACTTCCCGGAGTCTCGTCTGTATGTTTGTGAAAAAAATTACTTTATAAGTATCTCTTCTTCCGCGCCAAATTTGGTCTACAAAAGTGAAGGGCTTGCGTAAAGCGTTTGAAGCTGAGTAATAATATTATCATTTTTCGACCACATACGCCTCAAATAATTTAGCTGAAGTGGGTTATATCTGCATTTTTCTATATCAATACTGAACTTTGAATGAATATCTGAGGAGCGAATGCTTAATCCACATAAGCTATATCTGGAGGAATAAATATTTTAGACCACTCAAGCTGTCAAACTCTACGAGAAAAAGTCGCAAATTTCACAAAATAAGTGTTTTTTCATTAGTGAGACGCAACTTGCATCATTAGGTGGTTGAATTAAATAGACTTTGTACCTGAATCGAAGAAAAGAAACAGTTCTTTTCATGTGCCAAATTTTGCCATATCAATTTATGTTTTGAGAAAAAGATCACAGCGGATCCACGGAGTGAATAATGATGAGTGGGGCGTAGCGTTCGTCCATCCGGACGCACAAACTGATGGACAGACAGTCTGACGCCAGTATAGACGAAGAGAAAGACGGACGGACTCACGGACAGACCGACACACGGAAGCCCGGACGGATGGATGCACAGACAAACGGACGAAAGCACAAATGTACGGACGAACGATTCGCCCCACGAATCATCATTTTGTCCGTGTATATGCTGTGAAAACCACTAACGCTATCTATTGTGCAACTCATCAAGTAGCTACATAATACTAGTACGACTACAGAGGAGGGAATGACCCACGGCCTCAAAAGCTTTGCCCCTAAATGATTTTTGAAGTTCCAAGTTCCCCATTCGCCATTTGGTCATACAGCATCCGACGCCTCGAAGTTCCCCATTGCCGTTGATGGAAAGATTGAAAAAAATATTTTATTCCTTGAAATAGAAATTGTAATGATGAAACTGGTCACATACAAAGAACTGTTTATTGGCTTTCAATTTAGGTAAAAGAGTGATTTTTAAATGGACCACCACATGGTGCGTTTTGCGTTTCAGTACGGACAAAAATGACAATTCTGTGAAATGAGTGATCTTTTCTCGTAGAGGTTAACAGCTTAAGATGTCTAAAAATAATTTTTCATCAAAATATCTTTTCTGTGAAGTAAGTATAGTCACAGCTCAGATATTCATACAAAGTGCAGTATAGCAATGAGAAAATGCAAACATAACACACTTTGTCTAAATTCTTGCAGACGGATGTGGCCGAAAATTTGTATTAATATTGCTCAGTTTCAAACACCTTACATAAGCCCCTTTACTTAACATGCACCAAAATTGGTATAAAAAAAGGTGCGGTACTTGTAAAATATTTTTTTCCACAAACAACACTCAAACAACAGTCTGGAAAGTTCGAAAGGCAACCACGTGACCAAAAACTTTTTTCTCTCTGAAATATTCAAGCAATTCACTGTTTTCAGTGCATTAACTCAGCACGATTTTTTTTCGAACAGATTTGCCATAGCCGCAAAACTGGCTGGGAAATGTCGAATAAAGTGACCCTGTTACTTTCACTCAATGACAATTGCCTACTACTAAATTAGGGCCCTTTGTTTCAATCATGCTGTCAGGGTGAGAAAGCATAACTCCTTCCCGATGCAGCGTAGGCTGTTCAGTGGCTGTGCGTGTTGTGTTTCAAGATAGATATGCTGCCCAGGCTTTTATTTTGGCTGCAACACATGCTTAGATACCGTGCAGTATGTATAACATCAAAGTGTTTTTGTGCAACAAAAAAACTCATAATACGCTTCACATAGCGAAAATACCTTTAACATCTGAAGTACCTAGCGAAGTTAAACGCCAAAGCGAGGCTATGGCAATAAAACTCTGAATAACAAGAATATTTCGAAAGTTACACATGATGGAAACAATCTGAATAAAATGTGCTCGAACGTTAGCAGTTATGTTCAAACAAGCGTTTGCGCTGTTCAAGTAGGCAATTCGACCACACACACAGACTAAAGGTTTGTTCAAACAAAAGTCCAGCTTCAGTGCTCGATCCGCTACATAGGCACGGCTGTCGGCAGTGTCATGCTACGTTGCGGGTGAACAAAAATACTGGTGAAGACGAATAACGAAATTGAATGTATTCGCAAGTAGGCAAACTTCGCGAGGCGCACCCAACGCGAGACAATATGCTGTGTTGTCACCCGATGCATCAACCCGAGTTATCACGGTAGTGTTACCACACAAAACGAAAAAGAACCGAAAAGAACGACATAGACACCACGCCCTTGTTTTCCGTTCTCGGTCTTTTTGTGCAATAGGAAAAAAAAAGAGAGTGAATGAACTACCAACATGCCCAAGCATATGCGTTTAGATACGGTTGATGTTTAGAGCTAACAGGCGCCGTCCCCACACATGTATTAATTAGTAAACTAAAATTGATGTGCAGCACGAGCGGGCCCCGTTAAAAACGGCTGCCAACAAAGGGCACCGCAAAAATCTGTTCAATTTCTTCGCTGAACCTCAGCGGCGCACGCTCACTCTGCTTTGTACTCCAAACAATCCAAACAAACAAACAAAAAACTTGCCCACAATCACACTTCACCATCATCCCCATGAAACAGTTCGGACAAATGTTCTCGCTAAGTAAAAAAATGCTGATTTCTCATCAACTAGTTGAAAACAAAATTGTTTGAAGGCGTTATTCTCGTGCTCACGCAGTTAACAAAGTGCTGAACAGAAGAACGTGAGAGCGGAACTCACTATTTCACTTCGAGTGCTCCACAATATGAATCCACAGGTCCAGTCTTCAGGATGGTGCACCTTCGCAATAATCAGCACTGACAGAACACACTGATGGAGCACAGAGCGCAGGCACATTTCAAACTGTACACTGACTAATAAACTATACCGATCGAGAAGCCACGCGCACCACACGCACACACACGGGAGGGTTTTTCGCCAGCGCATGTAGTGACATGTAAGACGATGTCGACCCCTTTCCCGCCCTGTGCGCCCGGCGCGCAGCAATACCGGGCAGCCAAGGTTGTCTAGGCGACGAGACTTCCTGGCATCGGCGCGCTTTCAGACCGGCTAGATGCGGTTTAACGCTAGCTCCGGCCTTCTGCTAATAGCGCGGGCGCAGCTTTTTTTTTTGCGGCAGCGATCTGTTGCGTTATACTCGTTCTTTACCAGTGCATCTGAATCGCAGTGAACTTTGTGACGGTGCAGTGCAGCCAGCACGAGCTACTAGTCACAACGCGCATTTGTAATATTCAGGAGCAATGTTTAGTGCACTTTCACCGACCTAATGTAGTGAATTTTGGTAAAAAAGGTAAGCTGATGCTTTTTGCTTAGCTCTATGGGTCTTTAGGGACTGCAAATTCAAGGTCACGCAGGCGATATTTTATCAGTACTTTCATTTCGGTAAAGACATTGCAACATTGCATGCATTGGCCGTCACACTATTCGATGAGAACACATTGCCACGTGCGTACTGCTAGGAAGACGAAGACGACAGCGCATATGCGCATCTGCACGCTTTTATGCAGCAAGCAATCACAAGAAAGAAGAGGAACGCTCTGGCACGCAGTAGATAAACATACTGACCTGCTGCTACTTTCTCAATCTGTTAATTACTACTTCTGTCTTCATGTTGCGGCAATACATTTGTACTTAGCTTGCAGTCCTTGGAACAAGACCATGGCTGAGAATATTTCATCACTGCTGATTTCTAACTACCTACGAAGTCAAGGCTTTGACCGAAGCCCGTCTGTTGGGCAAGGTACATAAGTTAAAAGAAGGGGATCCACAAAAAAACGGAGAGATATATATATGGAGAGAGACAGAACTAGAGAATGCGTTTCGGCTCCCCTGAGGAGAGCTTTGTTCGCAATTTAGTCAACAAGGCTCCCGACATTGAGAGCAAGGCTGCATCAAGGTCACCGAAATGTCTTTATTCTGCATTTTTCTTTAAGGTCGGTGTCCTCTTCCTAAATTCCATGACGCACTTTTAAGGACACATGAAGAGGAACATTCGCTACAGTAATTATTTAAAACATGCCTGCGAAAAATACATGACGAGAATGTTCGTTTTTAAGGGACCTGATGGCCTGCTGACGTGGTGGTTATGGCTAAACAACTGTGCTTTTTTTTGCAGGTGGTGTACGTCTTATCTCCAGCTTTAAAAGCTTCGATCTTGTGGATAAGGGGAGGGGGGAGTGTTCTATGCATGGCTACACCAATGTGCGCAACATTACCTTGTTCAGGTAAATCAGTGTACTTTGCGAGTGTTGACTAATCACGCAAATGACACAGATGAAAGAAACAGGTACAGGCGAATTGGCCCTTACTCTATTGAACAGGCGTCGCTCCTATTGTATCTTCCATCTTATAGTAGTTTGCGTGCTTTATCGATGAAAACTGCGTTTCGGTCACATTACTTTCTGCTTCGATTCATTACAAGACTCGCAAGCAGCTAGTAGTGGGAGCCTTGCTGGTATCAAGATGGTTAACGTATACTAACAGTATAAGCAAAACGGCCCGAAAAGTCGTGCATTTGTAGCCTTGTAGGCACGTGTGCTCAGATTTGGGTGCACGTTAAAGAACCCCAGGTGGTCAAAATTTCTGACGCTCTCCACTACAGCGTCTCTCATATTCGTATGGTGGTTTTGGGTCGTTAAACCTCACATATCAATAAATTATTTGTAGCCTTGTTCATTATACCCCAAATATATGGGTGTAAATGGGGTGTTTTGAGGGTGTTTTATTTACGAACACCTCAAATTTTAAAAATGGGGCGTAAAAAGAGTGTTCATCTGAGTGCTTTTAATGTGTACACACGTTTTACACCTTTTAGGGTCTAAATTTTTTCAGAGTGTGCCAAACGGATTTCTGAGTCCGTTACAATGCCGTGTACGACGTATGCCTCGAGTTAAGTCTCATTCTGCCGACATGAAGCCGCGTACTCAATCGATGTGCTGCGTTGACGTTTTTGTTGTTTTGATGTGGTATCTAGCAGTAGCAGCCATGTTTTGTCATGTGCAAACATTTGCGGCGTGCTAAAAATTAATACAACTAAAGTTATAACACCCTGGCATTAAAATGTCCGAGAAGTGTTTGAGTCATGTCATCTGTACCACTGGAGCATGACCCGTTGACTACAACTAAAGTTATAACACCGTGGCATTAAAATGTCCGAGAAGTGTTAGAGTCATGTCCTCCGTACCACTGGAGCATGACCCGTTGACGTCACCGCGAAGCAGCAAGCTGAGCTTTAACCACAGTGAGCCAAATTGAAGTGCTCGCCTCGTTTTTTTTTTTCCGGCTCTTGTATCAAACTTGCCCTATTTTTCGTGATGGCTGCTGTTTTCACCGGTTGTGACTTCCTGGTGAACTGATACAGCTATACACGCGAAGAGCGTTCGCTGGTCTTGTCTGCATTGTTGTGGCAGCCCACAACACAATACTTCGGACCTCACTGACGCTTCCGTGGGGCTGCTTCTTCCATCGCGGAAAGGCGACTTCGCGCAGCGAGCGTTTCGTTTTAGTGCGCCAAGCTGACGGCACGGCGCCGAAGTTCTGCATTGATTGCAATATGCGTTCCGCGTGTATCGCACACGTTTCTGTTTCGGCGAAACACACTTAAACACACTGACTCACTTGTTCTCTCGTCCGCGCCTCTCCTCAAGTTTTCCGGAGCTCGCCGTCAGGGCCAGGCGTGGCGTTGTTCTCGCTTCAAAACTTGATGTTTGGTAGGGGGAGCGCGCACGAATATGCGTGTGTATCTAGATGTTAGCAGAGCGGGCGGATATTCCATAGAAATGTTAGTCTCTGGCTTGAGTATATCTTAGCAACCGTTTGAAGAGTCACGATGTTATATGCTTGAACGTGGCTTATCAGACCTTGGAACTGGGTCTGAAACAAACCTCTCCCTAGTGAAAACTATTAAAGAGCAGCCTCGTATAGCTCTATTCTGGCGGGTACAAATATGACCATCGCTGCAGCATTAATCCCGTCACCGAGCAAACTTAAAACTCTCGTGGCTGAAATGCCTGCCCAAACTCTCACAAAATGTCAAAGACTTGATAAACACTGCGACACGTTATACCTATGCAGACATTATTTGCCGTAAAAATACCAAATAATCGTTAGTGATGGTAGCACCACTTTTTCACAGCTGTTTCTTAATCATGGCCACGCGAAGCGACGAAAAAAAAAGTGGATAAGTGGCAGGTGCACGAAAAATGTTTTAAAAAAGAAATTGAATCCCCTAACCTCTCCCCACTCCACTTTGGCTACGCCAAGAAAAGAAAGGAAGGTAGAAATGTGTCACTTCAACATTTGGGTCGTATGGGAAAGCTAAGAGGAGACTCGAGAGGGCACAACCGTCTAACGCGTGGAATTTTAAACAGGTGCGATGTTCTCTAACGAATATCGGGTCATGAGGATAGCTGTAAGCTGGCATGATGTAAAGCAGTACATTACCCCATAGACCTTATTCTGTGCGCCTTCAAACCCACGAACTCGCACGAGTGAGGTCCGGCATCCGCCATAGAGCGCCACTACAAGGAGGTTAATTAACCTTTTTGGCCACGTACAAGCATTAAGGGGGGCTATAACAGCCAACATTCAGAGAACCTGTTCAATTTGCAAACTCGATGGTATTGCGCGGCGACACCACAAGCTGTGGCTGGAAGTGTCGCTTGTTAGGGGGCTCGAAGGTCGAGGATAGGTACGGCGGGTTTTCTTTCGGGTAGCTGGCTCCCCGCCGTCGTCCGCATAGCCGATCTTTGCCAGTAAGGAGACGCGTCCGTAGAAAGGGAGCGAAGGTTTATTCACATGATAGTTGAAATATGGGAACTGTACAGAGATTCAGAAGATACCGCGTTATGTACAACAGAGATTAAGTTTGATTCAGCAATTATTTACAAAATGTATTCGGCTTTTATAGACCGCCGTCTCCTTACACGGAGGGCCGAAGAAGGTGGTGACCATTTTCGCCACAAATCAGGTGGCGACGTCTCAGTGGTCAACCCACCAGAAAGGGAGCAGATATTGCACCACTCGGCTGGGCGAAAAAGGGTGAATAGTAGCACGAGCGCATCACACAATGACGCACCAGGCCCACGCCTTGAAGACACCGCATGTCGAGGAGATAGAGTCCGGAGAGGGAAAGTAGAGCTCCTCCGGGGAGATGGCCACTGACCCGAACGTCAGCTATGGTTTATGGCTGTTTTCAGCTACAGGCTTCCAGAACTCTCTCGAACATGGCAGTCCAAACGCTCGATCCCTGAGAGCGGCTTTTTCGACGCGTTCCCACGCTTCCGGGCTGTCGGTGCTTTTGTGGCAATTTCGCGTCGTGGACGACAGCCGAGTCGAGAGGTTGACTCCAAGAGAACCGCCACATTGGCGCCATCCCACGCAGTTCGAGCCCGTTCAACAAAAGGCTTGTCTTGCGAAGCATTCGTTAGACCCAACTTCTACCTGGAACATCTACAGGACAGCGTCTTGCAGAGTGGGCGCCGATGGGCTTGAAAGCATCGTAGCAGACCCGCTTACGCACAATGGCGTCTGCCCAGACGAATTGCCGGGCCAAACGTAACATCTCTTCCGCCTCCCGGAAAATCGCGGCTGGCTAGCGCTCTCAACCGCTGGGCACGAAGAGAATGGCTGGTGACGAGGTTGATGGCCTGACTTGGAACCTTCAGCAGCAAACTTGCAACCAACTCTCAAACCATTTCACAATGATTGACAACAACAAAACGAACCACACAATACAATACCATGCTGCAGTCAAGTGCAGTGGACTCGCTTGAAACCCTCCAGGCTTTTAAAAAAAACTGAAGCAAATTCTACCCTAAAGTTTTGACAGAATTTTGAGCCTCCAAAGTTACAACAATCAAGGTTGTGGAGATGCTTACTAAAAGTGGAACAGTTTGCCGCGCAAAAAAAAAGCACGAAGGCTTTCAAAACTATATTTCTGCTACCATCCGCACCACTAGGTTGTAACTAAGACGTGCTAACTTCTCATTAACTTAATGAAACACCACTACCTACAATGGTTTCACACACATGCTGCCTGTACCTACACAAGGTATCTGTGCACATTCTCTATTGTATCGTGAAATACTTTCAAGGCGTAGTCGAGAGTACCTACTTGGAGGACACCCTGACGCCAATTAAAACTGTTTCACAATAGATTGAACTGTATCTTAACACTCCTTGAAACGCACCCCTACTTTCAATGTTTGATGAAGCGCAACGCTCAGCTCAAGAGATCACATGACCCCAAGCACTCACTAAAATAACAAAATGAAAGGAATAAACCTTTTGTACAACACGCTCATTTGCTGAATGTCGCTTCATGTCAGCCCATGTTTTTAAAGAACGCACAGGACTTTGCTATTCGCCCAAGGACGACATCATACTCTCATTCAAAGAGCGCCAGCATACCAACACATACCTAACCATAGGTCAATCTCTATAACCTAGGCATCACTAAACATGCGTCTGAACGTAAATGTTTACGAAGAACGTCATGCACACAATAAAAATAACTGTAGATACTGTACACTTCAGGAGCACCTAACAAAACTTGCGTAAGTTTTGCGCTAAAAACCATGTACGAGCCCCGCCGCGGTGGTCTAGTGGCTAGGGTACCCGGCTGCTGATCCGCAGGTCGCGGGATCGAATCCCAGCTGCGGCGGCTTTTCGATAGAGGCGAAAATGTTGTAGGCCTGTGTGCTCAGATTTTATTTATTTCAGAAGTACTGCCAGCCTTACACATGAGGCCTTAGGCAGGGGTGGGTTATACAAAAAAGGAAACAAATATGAAGATACTACAGGAAAGGAAACACGTCACATAGAGCTACACCATCAAGAACTAGTGCATCAAAGTAAAATGGCCGTACTTACACAATTGTAGTGGTTTACACGTACACGTACAAAAAAAGCTATGATGACAAACACCTGCTCATACAGAATTAAGAAATAAACATCATATAACGGTTCGAAAATCGGCAACATTTCAAAAATACAACGCATTGATATGAAAAAAAAAGTGATGGAAAGTGGAACATGAATGAAAGCCTGTTCAAGATGCGCGGTGGAATAATAGAGGGCGAAGCGCAAAGAAAGACCAAAGTCAAGTGGGTTGCTGGTGTTTAAGTTTTTCCATGAACGACTAAACGGTTTCGCATTTCACCAGATCGGCAGAAAGAGCATTCCAATTAGTGAAAGTGAAAAAAAATTAGTTTTTAAAGACTTTTGTTTGACAGGAATATTGCTTCAGTTTTTTTAGATGCTCGGAACGAGCTGATCGGCGGTGAACCGTTTTTATGTACGCATGCTTGTCTATCCGTAGCTTGTCGTGGTAAAGTAGAAACATGTACTTCAATTGGTCGTGTTGCCGTCTGTCCTGCAATGTATCCAAGTCAGCTTTTTTTAAGAGCTCACTGGGTGACGTAAGAGGACTGTAGCGATTATATACAAATCGGATTGCTTTTCTATGAATCATTTCAAGTGTTTTAATATTTACTTGGCTATGAGAGTCCCAAATCAGAGATGAGTACTCGAGGATCGAGCAGATAAAAGTTTTATCCGCAATTAATTTTAATTTTGGGGTGCACTTGTGCAAAGATCTCCTATAAAAAACGATTGGTAGGCGTGGTGTAAACCATCACCCACCATTATAGTAGAATAATGTAGTGGGTTAATTGTGGGAAACGCCCACAATGGCGCATGGTGGAATATGGTGGGTGCTGCAGTGCCGGCAACGCTTGAGCGCGAAATGGCGTCAGAATCACTGTGACGAGCTGCTACAAAAATCAAAAAGAATCGTATAAAAACGGTGTAAAAAACACCCGTCCTATAAAAAAAACAAGGTGCCATGGAGGATCGAACGTGCAAACTGTAGATTCCCATTCGGAGACACTAACCACTGCGCCATAGCAACTTTTTTTTTTCTTTAATGAATAAAATTATCACCAGTAAAGTACACAGAGCATACTTAATCAGAAGTCAGGCAAACACACACAAGCGTCAAGAACGGGAAGCCACTCCGGAACGGGGTCAAAAGTCTCGACAACACTGCGCACTGGAGCAGCTGCTTCTCGGAAGACAGATCTCGTCGACCGTGGTGGCTCGGCGTGTCTATCGATCATGCGACTTTTCCATAATGAATAAAGTCCCAACAACATAAACAAGTCGTAAGGAGTACTATCAGTCAGACTCTTTTTGAACGGAAGGAACCTAATACCATTGGCTGTGATTGGAAGTTCTTTTCTTAACGTTCTTTTTAGAATGTCCCAAAAATAAAAGCATCAAGACAATGAATAAAACAATGCTCTATAGTATCAGGTTGGTTGCAGAGTCTACAATTCACTGTCCAGGGAACGTATATTGATTTTTCATTCAGCCACGTTTTCACTGGAAGCGTGGAAGTGTGCAGTTTAAAGAAAAAATGTTTTCGCTGAAGGAGATATACACATTCTACGTACACGAATTAATACATCGTGACCAGGCAAAAGCGAATATGGCTTTTGATAAACAGGTTCGGGGAAAAGGTTATTCACAAGTGCAGCTGTTAAATTTGTTCTGTCAATAGTATACAAATAGTCTAAGGTAAACCTGGCTTTCAAAAAACTGACAGTATCAACAAGTTCTTTTAGGAATCCCCGCAACGCAATGTATTACAATTTGTAATAATACACAGTACTAGGCTGGGGTGTCAGCCATCCTCTTCATTTCTAACCTCTTTTACGTTCGCCCTCTCAACAATATTTGCGTTAATAACCATGACGCTTGCTCCGCTCAACTAACACACTCCGTTCCTTTCCATCGACAAAAACAGATATGTACAATAAACTTGTATGACACAAATAAACAGCTTCTCTTGATGTCGTCGGGTGGAAGCCGAGACCCTCTCTATTTAGTTTTTTGTTACGTCACCTAGCTCTTCGCCATGGTCTGAGCCTCCCTGGGTGGTCAAAAAGGATACGGGTGTTGCAGTAGGTCTCCAGCTTGCAAGCGGGCGTCATTCCTCAGCTCGTGTGGCCCCGGTATTCCTAGCAGCAGGTGTCATGGGTTGACGCTGGGTTCCTAGGTCCTGGATGGTTTCGCATTCCCTGCAGAAGTTCTTCGACCGTCTTGGGTTCTTGCATTTGTATTTGCTTCTGGAGGTCCGGACTTAAACCATGAATGATAAGCGGAACCACAGACGTCTCAGGCAAAGATGAGTCCGCCAGCTGTAGCAAGCGCCTTTTCTCATAAAAATAGCTGAGTGCAGATCCAGACCTGTATTGTAACGTGATGTTCAACATGACGTTCGTTGTGTGTTAAATAGTTAGTTGACATACAAACTTACGGTTCAACTTCGGTTATGTTTGTCGTGTACACAACATAGACGAGATCTGCACCTGCTACTAAAAATTGCACATTTAATAAACACAAGCATCTGCTGCCTGTAACGATTGCCACTGTGTCAATGGCACCAGCGCTATTTTTTTTTACAATTCACAACTGCAAGAAAAAAAAACTGAGTGGACTAGGGAGCAGCAACAGTTTACCGGTGAGGTCTGTCAAAATTAATATTCGTCTCGCGCTCGTTCTAAAGGGCGACGTCTGCTCACGCTTTATGACGTTTCTAGGCTTATTTCATAAATACGCCCGCCTAATTTGTTTGATTGAGTATTGGGATGCTTTTCGCGCAACGTAGAGGGCGGTCGTGCCAGCGCAATGCTGCAGCTCTTTCGCCATAGCAACAACTACATAACGGCTTGGTCAAAACGAATGCAGTGTGCCGGAAACATTACGCTATCATATTGGTTCCCCAAGCATACGAATTGCCACGTCTGAGTTCTCGCATAAAAGCTTGAGAAGTGCCGGTGAGTGCGACCGGCGGCTGTCGGTGAGATGAGACGTACGCTCTTTGGGAGTGCTTGAATCGCGTCGCATCGATGTTTGTTGCTTCTTTAGCGGACACCATACACAATGAAAAATGTTTCATTTAGGTTAATTGATGCCATGACTGCGCTGTTTTGTCAGTCTTAATCGTCGAAATCGTGTATTCTTAAACCCAGAAGCACGGATAACGCAATTGTATGGGATTGGTCAGTAGGCCTAACCTTTGGTGGAAATCATGGTGGTAATACATGTAGTGTAAAGATCCCAGCTTGGTACACTACATAAATTGCCCGCCATAATAAGCCCACCTATCATCTGCTTACTGCTTCCCAGCATTATTGCAATGGTGGGCAGAGCTTCTCAGCTTGGTACACCATGTGGCCCACCATATCAAGCAGCACCCATCATCTGCTTAGTGTTTCCGAGCATTATCGCAATGATGGGAAGAGTTTCTCAGCTTGGTACACCATGTGGCCCACCATAATAAGCACCACTCACCATATGCTTAGGGCTTCCCAGCATTATCGCAATGGTGGGCAGAGTTTCCCATGATTGCCCACTATCTAGCCTCTACTTTCTACCATCATTTCCACGTTACCCATCTTCTGTACACCATACTACCCAGTATGTCCCGACATATCCACCATGATTTCCACTACATCCCACCATATCCATCATAATTTCCACCATGCCCACTATTATTTCCACTACGCCCAGCATGTTTTCCAGTATCCACCATGGCAACTTTTGCGATAGGGGAACGTCTTAGAAATGCTAGTTTCTGTAAAGCTTTCTTTTCAATGTAGGCAACACGCTCATTCCACTTAAAATCTGCACTTAATACAGCCCCCAAATATTTATAAATTTTAACAAACGATGGTTTTTGACCATTTATGGAATATGAACTCCAGGTCGTCTAAATTTCCGGAGCCCTCCGCTACGGCGTCTCTCATATACATATGGTGGTTTGGGGACGTTAAACCCCACAAGCTAATAAAAAAATCTGTACGAATTGATTATCAAACATGAGCATTTCGAAAACAACTTTTGGCTTTATTCAAAAACCTTCTTTAAGAGTGCCTATTTATTTTTTTAAGGCGGTGTAAAACTTTGCACTACACCAAAGGGCACGAAGCATGCAAACTTTTACTCCTCTCAACAACGCTGCCACGCTTTCAAAACTAGCGGGCGTACCAAATCTTCATCCATGACTAACGTGATCTTACATAAAAGAAAAACTCATTGCACGTAGTCGGTTCACTGATGCGGATCACTGCATCCGCATAATGCTTAACAACTTGACTTGAAACTCTTAAAAAGTTTACAAAAAGTATTTAGGTGAAAAACTAACTAAAAAACAAGCAGAGCAGATGACACAGGAATATTACTTTGCACCAGAAATAAACAAGCAAAAATGCATGCAAGAAAACTCCTGTGTCCGACGTTCTCCAGCCTACAGCTATCCTCTTTAGTCGCACACGCGGCGGTCGCGGTTTTGGCGGATTTTCAGAACGCCCGACACCACAACGTGCACGTCCTGCAAGCTTATCAGCCCAGTCACGCCTTATTCGCGATTTCGGCCTGGTTCTGTCAGTATGCGGAGGGGACACGAGAAATGCGTGGGAAAGCGTGACCATGCCTTATTCTGGTCGCTCCCATAAGGTGCACAGCTACTTTGAGCTTTCTTTTAAAACCACTTCGACACTCTTGACATCACAACGCTCGAAATCTCCACCGCACATTTCATCGCGAGGATGCGCGCTGTAGACTACCATTCCGCCGCTTGTACCTTACTTCACGCCACAAAGGTCTCTTCTTCGAACTCGCCGATAACTTTCCGTTCTGTCATTCACCCGGCTGATTGCTACGTCTTTCATCTCTTCGCTTGGTCGCGCGCGTACGCTTCACTCTTTTACGGCGACGCTTGCGACCGACATTTTCCTCACTGCTACAAAGTTTGTCGCGGATTGAGTCATCAATGGTTCTACAGCTCAAGAGTGCTTCTGCACCACCTGCCACACTACTTCGGCACTTTAATTTCTTGGCACTGTTGCCATGTCGGGCCGATTCACCTGTATTAACTCTGTACTCACGCGCTCTCTGAAATGTACTGTGGATAGAACAACGGAAGTAACGACGCCTTCCACGTGATTGCATTCGCGAAGATCCTGCCCTCCTTTTTCTTTTAGTCTGGCAACAGGGACACATGCACAGCAGTTTTGATAGCGATGCAGAGCTCCTAGTTCTGCTTGCTATGCCCATAGGTTCAAAGCCTACACATGTAGTGCTGTTTGTCTCTCTCGCAGCTTTCCGACGTGTCTTGCGTCTGCACTGCTTTTTGCGACTCGTTCGGAAGGTTCCAGCTCTCTTCTTGAACTCGCTCACCCTCTCACAGCATTTGTCAGCTGTCGAAACCGCGCAGTCTAAATGATTTTCGCCAAAGCCATCTATTTCTCTCTACACTGGCGAACAGATCAACACACTTACGAAAGATACAGCTGCTTCCCTTCGAAACTTCTCGCTCATATTCTCGAGATCTGTCTGCAACTGCGCTGTTCTCTTTAAAGTCTGCTTTCGCTGCTTCTCCTGAGCTTTCTCCGGTGTCCTCGACTATTTCGACATCATTTGCAAGATTCATCGTAGCGACAACCTCAGTTGAGGTCTGTGCCAGATTTTCTATAGCTATTATAGCTGTTTCGCTAGCATTCTGCTGACACACACCTCGTCGCACTCACTATGGCCTTCGGCAGGCTCTCTCATTATAGCAGCAACTTCCGAAGCTCTCACATTTTGTTCATCTTCGAACCTGCTGCTCTCTCGACAAGTCCTAGCCTTTTCTACGGCTCTGAACTGCACCGCACTTAATTTTTCCTCGTACTTCTCGTGTGCTAGATTTACGGATGGTTGAATCTTCTGTCTAATTGCCTCTACTTCCTGTTCCAATTGCTCAATCTCTAGGTCGAGTGCTCGCTCAACCTTCTCTCTTTCCCTTTCTTCTATTTCTTTTTTCTGTTTCTCGAAAGTTTCTACCGCGTTTTCAATCTCCTCCTCACTGGCTTTTTGCAAGATCAGCCTCACAATCATTGTCCCACCCATTTCTTCCTCCACTTCAATGCCTAGATGCTTACTCAAAGCCAAAAGTTCCTATCTCAACATTGACCTCCACGCCATGATTGTTGCTTAACTTCGGTCCTGCGTCTCACATATAGTTAGGTGATCCCTTCAACTCAATACTTAAACTAGGTGGTTTCCCCAATTCATACACAATCCAGCTTCTAATCAACTCACACTCACAAAATGAAGCCTGGAAAGTCAAAGCAAAGACCAAGCACTCACCACAGCACAGCACTATTTGTCGTGAGGTCCATCTCACCGCTGCCAACCAGTTGTAAAGGCTCGAGGTTGATGATGCCACGGCGGGTTTTCTTAAGGGTAGCTGGCTCCCCGCCATCGTCCGCTAGCCGTTCTTCGCCAGTGAGGGGACACGTTAAGAGAGAAAGAACGAAGGTTTATTTACATGATAGTTGAAAGACGGAACTGTACAGAGATCTAGCAGAGAATCAGCTATGTACAAAGATTCAGCTCATGATTCCGCCATTATTTACAAAATGTCTTCGGCTTTTATAGCCCACCGTCTCATTACACGGAGGTCCGAAGAAGGCGGTTACCATTCTTGCTACAAATCAGGTGGCGACGTCTCAGTGGTCCACCCACCAGAAAGGGTGCAGATATTGCACCACTCGGCTGGGCGAAAAGGGGCCCATAGTAGCACAAGCGTACCACACAATGACGCACCCGACCCACGTCTTGAAGGCACCGCAGGGCGAGAAGGTAGAGTCCGGAGAGGAAAAGTTGAGCTCCTCCGGGGAGATGGCCACTGACCTTAACGTCAGCAGCGGTCCTCTGGGCCTTTCAGCTACAGGCTTCCGAAACTCTCTTGAACATGGCAGTTCAAACGCTCGATCCCTGAGAACGGCTTTTTCGACGCGTTCCCACGCATCCGGGCTGTCGGTGCTTTTGTGGCAATTTCGCGTCGTGGATGACAGCTGAGTCGAGAGGTTGACTTCAAGAGAACCACCATATTGGCGCCATACCACGCTGTTTTAGCCCGTTCAACAAAAGGCTTGTCTCGCGAAGCATTCGTTAGACCCGACTGCTACGTGGATTTTCTACAGGACGGCGTCTTGCAGAGTGCGCACCGATGGGGTTGAAAGCATCCTGGCAGACCAGCTTACGAACAATGGCGTCTGCTCAGATGAATTTCCAGGCCAAACGTAACACGCTCTGGTCGCAACAGGCTTCAGCCAGTCCGGAAAGTCGGTGTTTGTCTGTAGTCACGCTGTGTTTTCGTGTTGCAGTACACAGACTGAAGAGATTTTGCGTACTGTTTTGTACGTAAAGTGGATTTTTATTCTTCTGCGATAACGACTTGTCGTGCGCCTCGATGCACAAGCGGCTATAGCACTAACAGAGGTGTGCGCAAGACGTCGGCTCGCTGCTGCTGACAGTTTTCCCTTCGCCGCCACCGCCGCTGATGTGTCCTTACATTGCGACATTTATGTATAATTTTTTTTCAGTAAACCTGTCTTCCTTTGGTAGTTTTTTCAAACACCAGTAAATTGTCGGTCCTTTTTATATTCTGCCCGCTAGCAAATGCATCGCAATAGATTCACCTGCCAGTTACAGTTAAATAACTACATGGACCAGAAAACTTGTTCAGTGTTCCTAGTAATGTAGAAAGGTAGTGTTGGACTTAAAGTAAACGTTAATTTTAAGCTAATTTCGATCTCACTGAAGTTCAGCGAATACAGGTTGGTAACAGCACAAAGCATGGTGTTTGGCGAGGACTATATTTCATGGAAAGTGCGGACGTCTCTTAAAAAAGCCAAGGCTGATTTATGAGTGAAAAATGGTTTTCTGCCGACGGACATTGCAGGGCGAAGTGGTATCTGTTATCGGTAGGTTAATGGAGAGTGTTGTTTTAGATGCGGAAGCATCTTATACTCGCGCCTTGTAGTGCGCCGTCCGCGCCGTCCGCACCGCTTCTCGAACATTCGACAGCTGACGCGCGCGCATGCGCCGTCGCGCCGTCGCCCACCATCTGTGCCGCGCGCGCTTCTCCTTCGAGAACATTCGACAGCTGACAGCGCATGCGCCGTCGCGCCGTCGCCATCTGTGCCGCGCGCGCGCTTCTCCTTCGAGAACATTCGACAGCTGACAGCGCATGCGCCGTCGCGCTGTATATATACTCAAGGTCGGCGCTCGCTCGCTCAGTTGCCGCTCGTCCGTTGGTTTGTACGGCGCGTCGACGTCCGAAGTCGCCGTGAAATGAATGCCAACGAATCCACAAACACAATGATCGACGTCCCTTCGACCAGCGCCGCCCTTTCGCATACGTGTGTACGTGTTCACTCATTTAACACCCCCTCCTACAACCGCGTTAACCAATTTAGCCATCGACCCAAGTAAGTCGCAATTTAACACCCCATTTCACAACCACGTTAACCAATTAAGCCATCGACCCAAGTAAGTCGCACTTTAACACCCCGTTAACCAATTATATGCTCCGCATCCTCCTCAGTGTTCCCCCGAGGGAAGCTGCGGGCAATTTTTGTAGCGTGTCTAGCTGTTCACACCAGGCTAAAATGTGAAGCACTATTCGCAAGTTCTGTAGAGTGTCACGCTGCCCCATGGCCACCAGCGCAATTTTCCCAAAGAGTATCGGAGTAGCGGCAGGGAAAATGCACTCATAACATGTGTATAGACCCATTCCATGTGTGTAAAAATAGGTAGGCCGATGTCGTCATTATGGGTAAAATCAGAGCGACGTCAGAACGTAACCTCCGCCATAAGCGCTGAGGGCTGCGATCTGCGCCTACAAAACGACGTTCTGAGACGCCATAAGCATTGTGAAAGCTATAAGCGCTGAGGGCTGCGATGTGTGCCCACAAACAAAACTAAGTTGCGAGACGCGACTGACATCTAACCGCGCCGCAGCTCGTCGGCATACCGTTTTTTTACATGCGGAGCATGTTATAGGGGATAGTCATGCGCCATCGCCGTCCGCAGCCTCCCCTCCTCCTCGGCCAGCCATCTGTGCATCCCTTCCTCCTCTCAACACAGCGTGCGCTGCGCTCGCTTCTCCCCTCCACGCACCGCGCGACCTTTAGTTTTGCGTGCGCCAGCTGTACGCTAACGCGCGCATGCGCAGGCCGGGGCCGGCGCTCACTATAAATGACCGAGTGTCGGGGCGCGCCACACTTCGTCGGTTGGTTTGTGCGGTCGCTCCACGTCCGATGTCACTGGTGAAAATGTATGCTAAGGAATCGTGAATGTTGGCGACTTCAACGTCGACGTCATCAAGGACGATTGGGTGGTCGACTACATGGAGTCGCGGCACTCGCTGAAACGAGCAACGCACGACGGCAAACATCATCCGACCACTGTTCGCGGGACATGCATCGACCACGTCTTTGCAAATTTCGACCTTCGACCACTGCAACCAGACCCTTTCACCCTTCACTTTACGGACCATAAAGACATCTTGCTAAAAATACCCAAAGCGTCTCATCAATAAACATCGTCTTTCGCTGCATACGTGCGTGCGTGTTCACTCGTGTTCACTTATAACACACACGCATGTCGCAAATTAAAAACCACATTTATCACAGTTCAACATATATGCTCCGCATGCTGACCAGTGTTCCCGCTCGGGAAACTGCGGTCATTTTTTTTCTCGTTGCTCGACTGAGAACACCACATGCGCCGTTGAAAACACAGCAGAAACTGCGGTAGGCAGAGCGTCTTTTGCCTATCAAGACAGCGCCACGACATTTTTGTGACGTAAGTCCGGTGGAACTTTGTTATAGCATGGCTGGCGTTGGGCTTTCACTAGAATGTTTCTGTTGTAGTTACCGGGTGCACCAAGGTCACTGCAGTTGTTGCACAGTCTCCGTTTGCGAAAAGGGTGCACTTTTCAGACACAGCGAAGTAACAACTGAGACGCTTTTTCGCGTTCGTCTGTACCTGTGACTACATTTCGTGCGCCATTTGTGCGTGAGAAACTCGGAGCACGTATTGATCTGCTTGCCATTCGGTGCGTTACCTTCCGATTTGTTGCTATCGCGTTCATTGCTTCGCCTTTGCGGCAAAGCGGTGACTTTCTTCAAAAATGCATCAAAAATATCGGCCTTGCGACAACTTAGTGAAATCTTACATCGGTAAGTATAAAGTATCCCCTCATAATGAGGACGTGAAAGGAAATACAGAATGTTAAAACCTTGTGTGGGGTTAAGCGGGACAAACTACGTAGTGATCGTGAGGTACGCCTTCAGTGCAGGGCAACGTGCACAGACATCGCACGGTACTAGGCCTCTAGCAATCCAACCACATCGCAAAGCAACCACCGCGGCTGTGATCGAACAAGCGAGGTTCAAGTCAGAGCAGAACATCGTAACCACCACATTACCGTGGCACACACAAGTGATGTGTTTGGCACTCAGGGCCTCTTCGCCTTGAATGAGGCATCGCATCTAAGTTTCTGAAGCGTCTAGGTGAGACATAATATGCGACTGCAAAAAAGGGTAGACCCATTGCGAAGAAAAAGAAACAGTGCATCGCATACCGCACACGTGCTCAGCAACTCCGATACTCTCTGTGGGTGCCATATGGAACCACCCTGTGCCCCCCCTATAGGCGATGAAACTTGCGAATATTACTGCTTCACATTTCACATGAAGCACTACATTAGTGTTTCACCACATCTGTCACACAATGGTGGATCACCACCAGACAAAAGGCATGAATGGGTAGTATGCGTATGTCCCGTTCTTAATCTTGTAAGTGCTACCTCTGTGCGACGTGATTTCAAATTCAAATTCTTTATTTCTGCCTTGTAGGGGTACAGACAGTGGAGGCGCAGAAAAAGCTGTCAGAGACAGCTTGACAAAGCCGCGACACCCTTTTGCTTAGCAGCAGCTTCACAGCAATGTTCATTAAACAACAGTATTAACATAGTGTAATGGCAAATAAACAATAATCGACAAATACAAAAGAGACTCTAAAAGATACTATAAAATAGAGTATAAATAATATTCACATTAAGCACAGAGATATGAAAAAAAAAAAACTAAGTTTACATATTAACGTACATAGCACGCAAAGTATTCTTTGACGAACTGAAGAGATCAAAACCACTATGTAAATATGAATTTAGAAGGGAAGGAAGAGTAAATTGCAGGCGTTGTCGACCCAAGTTTATTCTGGGTGTCGGCACAACCCAAGACTCTCCATGCCTTGTCATAAATGTCATTTTTCGTGCATGCAAATCAGCAAGGTATCGTAGATGGTTTATATTTTTTAGAGTTTCGAGTTGAAACCTGACACTCAAACGGAATTTGTACAAGTTCTCGATCTTTATTACATTACTTTGCAAAAAGAGATCCGCACTGGGCGAGTGCCAGGGTACATTATGAACATGACGAAGGAATCTCTTTTGCAGAATGTAGATACGCTGGAGACAGCCAGGAGTAGTCGTGCCCCAGACTAAGTGGCAATAGTTTAAATAGGAGTAAAAAAGGGAATTGTACAATAGTAGTTTTATTGGTTTTGGGAGAACGTATTTGAGCCTGCCTACGATCCCAGTTATTTGAGCCAGTTTCGTTGAAATGTGGTCCACATGCTGTTCCCAAGACATAGAGGAGGAAAAAACCACTCCGAGGCACTTAAATTGTTCAACCACATCTATACATCGTGAGTTCAGTTTAATGCCGAAGGAAAAAGGAACTGGTTTATTTTTAGGGCGGAATACGACAGCTTGTGTTTTCTTCTCATTGATACGCATGCACTTGGATTCTGACCATTTTTGTAGCTCACTCATGGTATCATTGCAATCCCGAACAAGGATATCAAGATTATTTCCAGTAAAAAAGATGCTAGTATCATCAGCATAGATGATAAATTTAGCAGTGGTGTTGATATTGCAAATGTCGTTAAGATACATATTAAAAAGCAATGGTCCTAATATACTGCCCTGTGGAACGCCACAGGTAACAGACTTTAGTTCAGATTTTATGTTGTCTATGCAAACAGCCTGTTTTCTATGCGATAGATATGATTTCAGGAGCAATTGCGCCTGTCCACGAATACCATAACATTCTAAGTTTTGCAGGAGTATAGTGTGATTGACAAGATCAAACGCCTTCGAGAAATCTACGAAGATACCAATAACGAAGGCTTTCTTTTCAAACTGTGTTAATATATATTCCTTTTGTTCGAGTAGTGCTAGTTCAGCAGATTTATTTTTACAAAACCCAAATTGATTTGGTGATAGTAGGCTATGTTTATTAATAAAATCATACAACCTAGTATATAACACTTTCTCAAAAACTTTCGAAAATATTGGAAGTATGGATACTGGTCTATAATTACCTAAATCATTGCGATCTCCTTTCTTATATAGAACCGTTACTTTAGCAACTTGCATTTTTTTAGGAAATGTACCGGTATCTAAACATAGGTTAAATATGTCTGCAAGAGTAGGCGCAATGACGGCGGCAACATGTTTCACAGGTCTCACTTGAATGCCATCTATGTCACAGCTATGACTGTTTTTAAGGTTTTGTAACACTGCTATAACTTCTTCTGTTGTAACAGGGCTCAGGAATATTGTATCATTATTAAAAGAATTAATGTATTTATTAGAATCATCGGACGGACTGTTATGGGCGAGAGTTGTAAAAAAGTTGTTGAAAGCTTCCGCCAGTTCTACTCCAGATATATCTTTATCATTTAGCTTTAACATACGTGGGGAAGCCTGTGGTTGCTCCCGTCTAAGTAAGAGATTTAATCTTGACCACAGCAAGTCATGGCGACCGTTTTTAACTTCAAGTAAAGTAGAGTAGTATTCCGCTCGTGCCTTACGCAATTTTTTTGTTAGCCTATTCCTGTATTTCTTAAATACCTTGAGGTCATCAGCTGAACGCGTATTTAAGAATACTTTGAACAGCTTATCTTTCGTTTTAATTTCTTCGCGTAATTCAATAGTTACCCAAGGTTTGCGCGTTTTGCGTTTTAATCCGCGCACTTTTAGTGGGAAGCAGGAATGATAAAGCTGCTTGAATACGTAGAGAAACTTATCGTAGGCCTCATTTGCATCATTTGAAAGGCCGGTACCATCCCACTGAGCTTGTGTTATTGAGTTGTAAAATAAACTCAGGGTTTGGTTTGTTATACGCTGATATGCAGCTTTTTCTTGCCAGTACTTTACCGCTGGAATCTTATTTATACTTAAGAACACCGGAAGGTGGTCACTGATTGCGCATGTTATTACACCTGTTGCAGCTATTGGTTGAGATGAGTTCGTAATAAGCAGATCAAGAAGAGACGCACCTTCTGGTGTAACCCTTGTTGGCATTTTTATAAGGTTAACGAATCCGTTCGAAGCCAGAGTTGTGTTAAAATTCATAGCAAAATAATTATCCTTCAACAAATCAATATTAAAATCCCCACCAGCTATTAATGTGTATTTACTGTCCGTTATAAATGAAAGGAAATTATCGTAAAACTGGAGAAACTTGAGCGCATTTCCCTTAGGGGGACGATAGCACACCGAAAACACGAACTGACCAGTACAGACTGATATGATTTCAAAATCATCAGTAATCAGAGAGTACGAGTCCAGCTTATCGCATTCTATATTGTTAGACACCAGCAAAGCAACTCCACCTCCTCGCAGGCTGGAGCGGTTCAGAGAATAAGTTTTATAGTGAGTCATCGTAAAGGTGTCAGAATCATTGGTGCTCCAAGTTTCAGTGAGCATGACCAAAGAAAAAGTAAATGAAAATTCACCGAAAAATTCCTCCAAACACATGGTCTTGTTTTTTACAGAGCGTACATTTAAGTGAATGGCTTTAAACGATGTTGGCTTAGTACATGAAGTAATTTTATTAAGATCACTCGGAAGAAAATAACTCATGTGCTCCATCGTGATTACATTTCGGTACTGGAAGCCAATTACAAAAGTGTGACTAGGTAACGTGTAGTTTTTTTTATTGGCGCCAATGTGGCCAACGGCACCAGTTAAATAAAAATAAAAAGTTCCTTCTCCTGTATAAAGGCCAGGAGTGGCCGATGCAGTGGACCGTGCGTCCGGTGTGTCAAGTCAGGTGGTCGACCGGAGTGGTGATGAAGCTGACGTAGGTGGTGAGTGCGAGCTTTGTGAAGGCCGGGGCAGATTCCCAATAGGTGATCAAGCGTTGCCTCTGTGGCTGGGGCAACGCAAAATGGGCATGTCGTTCGGTGAGGCTGTGCACCGCATGTCCATGTAGCCCGGATTACAGGAGTCAAGGCGGCGCCCACACGAATCCTCCTGACCGCAACCTCTTCTCGGCGAGTTAAGCCACCGAGAAGGTTTGATCCATATGGAGGAATGGGTACACGCGTGGAGCGCCGGAGGGCTCCTTTGTGCACGAGCAAGCTGTCCTTCGGGGACAAACGAAGTAGAGGCAGCGGGTGTTGAACAGTCCCTGGATGGCAAGCGGCATCTGCTTCCAATTGAGCCGGTGCAGACCGATGGTACCACAATACGCAGACAGGACATGCACACGAGTCAATCAGTCGGTGTATATTGGAGGCTATATCGAAAGAGCTGGTGACTTTTTCAGCTCTCAGACTGTCTGCGTGGAGTCCGTATATACAAGCAATTTATCGTGTGACAAAACTTTCATTATGGATATTATAACTGTCAACCCGTCCCATATCACAGTGAGCTTCGCTAATACGAATGGGAACGGTGCCTCTGTTACGTAAGAGTAGATATGTTGAGTTTCAGGTTGCGCGGGGCATACGAGATTGGTGTGCAGAACGCAGTTATTGATAGCTGCGTCTACGTATACCGCTAATGAGTTGTCGGTGGTAGTGGCGATGCCCTCCTGCGCTACTTGCCGGGTGGATTGTCGCAGGCGGGTTAGTGGTCGGTTATCGCTGGCCTGTGCATTGAGCCATGGTGGAACTTCTGCAAGGATGCGTCAGGCTGTGACAGCGTTGAATTATAGTAGTGAACAAGAGCTGCCGCCGCAGGAACTGCTTGACTCTTTAGGTAGGGAGCGACTCGACGCTGGTGTACAATTTCCTAGATGGTGTTCAGCTGCGCTTTCGCCTGGAGGGTCGCGATAGGTGTTATACGAGGAAGGCATGTAATCGCCCCCATGGAATCTCAGTTGGCGGTTTCGAGCAAGTTCCAGTCTCTCAATGTCAGTCGTTGAAACTGAGCTTGATAAAGGAGCCGAGGTTGTATGATTGATCGCTACAAAATACGGGCCATTCGAGAACAGGCACCTCCAGTCGTTCGAGAGATGCGAAGAATGAGATGGAGGGTATTAGCATTCTTCTGACGAGCACAGCAAACCCACGCATTCGCAGAGCCAGATGCGTCCAGTTCGACCACGAGCACACAGATTGTGGATACAGGTGTTAGGATGTGGCCATTTAGGCTCAAACAAATCGGCGTATGCAGGAGGCGACAGTGACCTCGTCTGTTGGTGATAGACACGAATGCAATCATCGTGGCAGATAGTGTCAGTCCTGTGCGCGCACACCAGTCAAACGCCTTGTCCAGAGCCCACTGGAGTGCCTCGTGCTGGCGTTACGCGTCTGGATGTAGTGTCCACACAGTTGACTCATCTGCATACAGGAGGAAAAAGGCATCTGGAATGCGTGCTAGTTGCCACGCGAGGGGTCACATGGCAAGATTGAAGAGTATCAGGGCCAGCACCGAGCCCTGCGGCACACCCCGCTTCATTGCAAAGTGTCCTGTTTGTTCCTTGCCTACTTGAATGCAGAAGGTACAGTGTGCCAGGAAAGACACCAGAAAGCTGCAGATGGCCACCGCCGCGGTGGTCTAGTGGCTAAGGTACTAAGCTGCTGACCCGCAGGTCGCGGGATTGAATCCCGGCTGCGGCGGCTGCATTTCTGATGGAGGCGGAAATGTTGTAGGCCCGTGTGCTCAAACTTGGGCGCATGTTAAAGAACCCCTGGTGGTCGAAATTTCCGGAGCGCTTCACTAAGGCGTTTATCATAATGATATGGTGGCTGTGGGACGTTAAACTCCACATATCAATGAGATCAAATCAAAGTTTAAGACGTGAGGCGGAAGTTGAAGCTGTTGCAGTTTGCGAATGATTGCAGAGTGGCTGACGTCGTCGTAGGCCTCATGGGCGCCCAAGGCCAGAGGGTTACAAATGGTATACTTGATGTTCTTCCCACAAGCACCATGGACGTCAAATAATCTAGGCCATCTTCCGTGCCCAGATGCGGCCGAAAGCCCATCTGGGCCGGGTGGTACCAGGCGTGGTTTTCCAGCCACCAGGAGATGCGCGACGGAAACATGCGTTCAAGAAGCTTGCACAACGTACACGTTAGAGCAATCGGTCGAAGATTAGAGAGGTTGCTCGGGTGCTTTCCCGGTTTTGGTATCGGCACAACTTCGGAATGCTTCCATGATTCAGGCAGCTCTCCGGTCGTCCAGATGGCGTAAAGCGTGTCCAGCAGCCACTGTAGTGCAGGGCCATCCATGTTTTTGAGCACTTCATAGGAGATTCCACCTGGTCCTGGTGGCTTGCGTACTTTTGCCTGGTCAATTGCTGTCTGGAGCTCCGCCATCGTGTACGGCGCTTGCATGCCTTCGATGTTTGACAGACTGGGAGTCGAACCATCCTCCGGAGGCCGGTTACACGGACAGTCGAAGTGTGGTGGGGCCAGGTGTTAGGCTGGGAAAAAAGCCCTATTTATTTCTGGAGCGAACTGGCTTGGCGTGCATCCAGAAGACAGACACGCATTGGCCGCTGTGCATGGCGTTTGGGTGCCTAATTACATGCTCCAGAACGTTCGCCATATAGAGGCGGTTAAAGACGATGGACCGAGTGACGCACACCAGTCCATCCACCATTCCCGGGCGAGACACTTCTCGCAGTGTCGCGCTGCAGCGGTGAGTCTGTTGAGATTATAACGAAGCTCAGCGGCTGCCGGATCTCGGTTGAAGGCTTGCTCTGCACGACGGCGTGCTGCCCACAGACGCAGAAGATGTAAATTTGGATGTGGTCTGTTCTCCTCTACCAAGCTTGACTGCGTGGCGGCTGATACAGCTCTGGTTAACACCTGCAACGGATCAGACGATGTATCAGGAATTGAGGCGTTCAGTTCCTTGCGAATTAAGTCCCAGTTGTGTGGCATCAATGTCGGAGGCGACGCTGCTTATACGCGGCCAAACCAATTATCAACAGATGGTGATTACTTCCCCAGCTGTAGGTTCTAGGTCCCACAAAACGTCATAAATGCCCTACCACCACGAGTGATCGGGCGCATAAGGTGGAGCACAGAAATAATCCCACTGACGTGTAGAAGTGGCTGGGACATTCAGAAGGACAAAGTCCGCATCTGTAAATGTGTCTAGCACGATGCTACCTCTAGCACTGAAAGGAGAGCAGACCCACGACTGATGAGGTGCATTGAAGTCTCCCCCAACTAGCACTGGGCACCTAGGGTAGGTTTGACGCAAGTGAGCCAGCCACCCCAAACGCAATCGAGGAGTGCTGCCACTATACGGACGCACGTAAACTGAAACCACAATCACGTCAATACGTGGAAGTCTAACGAGCGCTGCCACTACTTCTTGCCGCTGGTTACACCACGGCAGCAGGGGAACTTGCATTTGACGATATGTAGTCGCAAGTTTTCTTGCTGCAGTGGTGTAACCAGTGAAAGAAGTGGTGGCAGTGCTCGTTTGTTTTCTGTTTGGCCATCCCATCTTTCATGCCGCAGTAAGCTCCAAGCTGTCGTTTCAGGACAGGTTTTACGACAAGCGTGGAGATGGCTATGCATGTATTGGCAGTGTTTTCATAGACGGATCCAGCGAGCTCGTCCGCAATCACATTACCTTGAATCTCGCCGTGCCCTGGCATCCAGCACACTATTGCATCTTGTTTGAGTGTCTAGACAGCGCATGAATGCAGAGGTCCCCACATTTAAGTGTTTTGATTAGGCTGCCACTGGATCGTGGCACCCCATGTCCGCCACAACAATGTCTGCAGACGCCAGCTTGCTCGGACTTGGCGCAGTCTTGCTACAGATGCAATCCTCGGGAGAGCGCCGTCCAGTCGCATTCGCTTCGAGGTCACTGACTGAGACTGAACAGCGTTACAGCTAGAAAGAAAAAGACGCCTTGGCAACGACACGGGCAATCCAAAGGTTTGACGAGTTCGTCCAGGGCATCAACTTCGATGTCGAGACCAACCACTTGCCGCTCGTTTCACTCCTGGGCATGATGGGGCAGGACATGGTGCCGCCTCATATTCAAAGGCTACGACTCAAAACAGTGCAATACCGATTTCCCATGCTACACGTGCCGGGAAAACTGCTACCGACAGCAGATACCTTGTCTCGAATTGTCAAGGCATCCACTCCCCTCGACGCAGTGGAACTGTTTGCAGCACAAGTAGTCGGCTGCACGTCGGATGTCTTGCCACTGAGCCATGACATACGACAGGCACAAGAGTCTCATAGAGAGTGCAAGGCTCTCATTCCTTCTGCCAGCAGGGTTGGTCACAGAAGTCAAAGATGCTACTGCACCTTTCGAAATATGCCTCTGTAATAGACGAGCTCTCAGTCTGCGATGGTGTTTTGCTCAAAGGCCACGGTATAGCCATCCTATCCCTCCTTGGGCCAGCGGTCTTGACGCTGTTGCATGAAGGTCTTCAGGGCATCAACAAAACCAAAGGCCTAGCTCGAGAATCGATTTGGTGGCTGCAGACATCGCCTCTCTAGTCACCAATTGCGAACAGTGTGCCTCCATCCGCGTGAACCTTGCTGAAACCCTGGTCTCGCCGGCCACACCTGGACGTCCCTGGGAATTTTTCGGAATGAATTTATTCCACCTCAATGGCCAGACGATCATCATAGTGGTGGACTATTACTCGAGGTTTTCTGTGGTGGTTGCCCTGAGAAGCACAACAGTTCAGGCAGTCATCGACACTCTCAAAACGTCTTTTCTAGACACAGAATCCCACAAGAGGTAAGGTCAGACAATAACCCACCGTTTTCGTCGCAAGAATTTGCATCATTTGCAGCATTTTCCGACATCAAATATGCGACCAGTAGTCAACACTACGCTCAATTGAACGGAGAGGCAGAAAGGATGGTTTGCATAGTCAAGGACATAGTCAAGTCGAAGAACCCTCATATAGTCCTGCTCAGCTATTGAGATACTCCAGGAGTTGATGGCGTCAGCGCAGCCCAGCAGTTGATGCGACGCCAGCTCTGAACCAAGGTCCCGAAACAAAAATCCAAGCTACGTCCCAAGTGGCCATCAGGGAAAGACGTCGCCGCCAAGCATGTAGCTTAGAAAAAGGAAGCAGACAGACAACTCTAACGCCCATCACAGAGTAGGTGATCTGCCACCACTCCAAACCGGTCAGTGCGTCTGGGTGCGACCCGAAAAAGTGCAAGGTACAGTCCTCTGTTCAGGACAAAGGCCACAAAACTACGTGGTCGAAACAGAGCGAGGTGGAGTCCTGCAGCACACCGAGTGCCTTTTACACCTGCTGCCGCCAGAGAGGGACCACCACAGACAGCTGCAAAACAACCACCACCTCCAACACAGCAAGTTCCCGCTCAGGAACCTCTGCCTTCTGACCTCGTAGAATAAACAATCCGCCGCGGGCAGTCTACCCAACGGTCTCCTGTGGCCAGGGACAGCAGTGTGGTGCGAACACGTTATGGCCGACGTGTTGTTCTACCGCGCCGTCTAAATATGTGAAACTCTCTGTGTCAGGCTTCCTCCATTCTTCCAACAGACATTTAAAGCTTCGATTCAAGGGGGGAGACGCAGAGGTCACCACTTTTCAGTGCTTTTATTAAGCTGCCACCGGAGCGTGGCACCCCCAGTACATTCTGTGTATGTCTATATATGTCGGTCCCAATAAAGGCGGGGGCCCAAAGTTTTGTCCGTAGAGCCAGCTTGTGCGTGTCAATTCTTGCGTAGCCGTACCCCTTCATTGCACTAACCGCGCAACAGTGAATGTAGTGAAACGAAAACCGGAATTTTGTGTTTTAACTGTTTTCAGAGCTTTTACCACGCTCAATGAATCTGTAAATTACAACCTCTTTTAGTTTCAAGTGTTTGATATGTTTAGCGGCCGCAAGTATCGCGTAAGCTTATGGGGTAAAGATGCTTGTATCGGGATGCAATAAGCTGGCATCCAAGAAAGATGGGCCGACTGCTCCATACGACACAGAAGCGAGAGACTTCGAGGCATCTGTAAAGAAGTCAGGAAATTGTATTTGTGTTGAGGCTCGAGGAAGTGCGTACGTTGTTAAGCCAGGGAGTCCACAACGAACGTCAATGCATCTGCAAAGGCGACCTGTGTCGATGCCAACGATCGAGCCCACCTGACGCCATCAACACAACGACGTCATCAAGCGGCGTCGCCGGTCTGTTTTACGCAACTCACAGCGAGCCCCTCAGCCCACGAGCCCGATGAAGCAATCGGCGCCTTCCAGTCTGGCGAGTCTTACGCAATACGTGGCAACGTCACTCGTCCTTGGGTGCAACCACGCGCAGTGGCTCCGTATTTGATGATCATGACGCAGCCCAGAGGCGGGTCCCTGTTGGAGGATTCTGACATCACGGCAGGCAGCGCTTCTGGTCGAACGTAGGTGACGCAAATGTCCACCCGGTGCTTTGAAAAAAAGCCAAGCGGCGCGTCACCAGCAGTTGACCTATAGTCAGAGAGAAGCCTACGTATGCGTGCGAGAGAAGGCCACCTGGTTGCTTCGAGCCCCTTTCGCTGTCGGCGCGGCCGATGCCCTTGTAAGCGGCGAATTTTGTGGCGCCCTTCGTAACCTCGTCGGCGGCGGGCCTTCGTAAGAGTGGATGACAGCTGCGGGATCGGCCGGCGTCAGCGACATCGATGCGTCGAATGCCTGATGTTTTCCCCTCAGTTCATCAGACTACTCTAGCACAGGTTATAGTAGTTTAGAGAATGGCTGTGTGAAGCATTAGAGTAAGCTTTGATCGTTTCAAGCCAAGTCGAAGCACTTTGGAACCGAAGTTAATGCAGAGGGTGTAAACGCGGTAGTGTTAGAAATTGCTTGCGTGTCTTGCTAGTAGACTTGTAGTGGGTGCAGCAAGTAGATTCTTAACAGGGGCAAACAGCAAGAGGCTAGTGTGAACGATGGAGAACCTTAAAATTAAGGAGTTCTCATCGAAATTTGCGTGGAACTTGGCATTATTTTGGGCCGTGCGAACCGAAAGCAAGTGATCCTTGAGATCATGAAGGATGAAGGAGTGTCGGCTGAGGAAGTCGATGAGGCCTGGGTGGATATCAAAGCACGCCGCGAGGAGGCTGAAGGACGAGAAGTTCGCGAAAGCGAAGAAGCTGAAAGGCGCGAACGTCGCGAAGGTGAGTGCCTCGAGTTGAAACGAATGGAATTGGCAATCCTACAGTGTGGTGGTGGTGGTGGTAGTGGTTAGAAGAAAAGAACAGGCACCTAATTTCTGCAACCCGGTCGGGAGCACGGCGCAATGCCTGACAGGCGCCTAGCGAAGCTTCTGCGACGGCTCAGGTCAGCGGTCATAGAACAGACCTCTCCCTGTTTGTAAACAGTATGAAGTCACTGCGGGCACCCCGCCCCCTGCACCCTCTCTCGGAGCAGGCGTTGGTTGGCAAGAAAGTTTCTCCGGCGTCATTTTTATGCATAGCAGAGCTGCGTGTCTGCATTCTTTCGACACAATTTTCTACATTGCGATGTTCTATAGTCACAGCCTTTGAAAGATGGCGGTCGCGGAAGGGTCACTGCTCATAGTATGGGAATTCGCTCGTCGTAGTTAGATGGATGGAGAAACTTTTTAGAGTACTGAGAGGCGCGACTAGCACGCAGTGGGCTTCACGCACGTAGATGGCAGCCATTAAAAAATCTGATCTTTTTCGAAAGCGAACGTTTTGAATGTGCACGCTTACTGGCACTTTGAGAAATATTTGCATGGCATAGATGGAAACTTACTCAATTTCCATCGTGAAGCGTGGAAGCTTGGGCATGTTGGTAAGACAAACTGCTCCAGTGCTTAGAAGAATGCATTGATTTGTTTGGGTCGATAAACTTCCAGAATGCATCAGGTATGCCAGTTCATGGTTTTCTGGAATTGCTTTCATTTTATTTAAAGTCAACGGTTGCATCTTGGAATGAGCAACGTTTAATTTGAAAAAGCGGCAATTGCATAGGTTCCTGTTTGGCACCAGTCCGGAGTGACATCTTTCTCGCGCATAAGGATCGCCACATTCAAAAAGATCTCGACTTGTCTCTCGTTGTGAAGGTCTGTAGGTTTGTTGATGATTTCATTGTACTTATTGATTGTTTGGATACTGTTTTTGAAGTTGTTGTCCTTAGTCTACTAGATTTGTTCAAGAAGCACTTGTATCCTCTTGAACTTACGCGTGAGTTACCGTCTGGAAATTTGATTAGGTTCATAGACCTAACACTCTGTCTTAGAAGTTATCATTTGTGCTGGCTGTTTTCACCGAAAAGTAGTAAACCCCTTTTACCTTTCCACTCAGCTCATTCAAAATTGGCGAAAAGGGTATCATTAAAGGTTGCCTGGTAAACGCTCTCAAGAGGTCAAACCCGCACTCGATGCAATGCAGTTTCAAAGCACAAGCAGAGCGCCTCTTAAGCGCTGGTTACTCGAGCGGCCTGATTGCTGCTGTTGCGGAAAAACTTTTGCAGCAAATTAAAAATCAAAAAGGGCGATCTCAGTCTCAAAGTGCGTCTGTTCCCATGAAATATGTTGCAGTTCCGTATCTGCATAACGTGTCGCATCGGCTGAAAAAAAATCGGTAAACGCGCTGGTGTCACTGTTATTTTTTTCCGCCCCAGAAAAGCTTACAAAGCTTTGTAAGCTGGTGAATAATCCAGCTGCTATTAAAGGAAGATGCACTGTAAAAAAGAGAACGCGCTTTGTACCTTGTGTTATTGGTGTCGTATATCTCAATCCGCTTTCATGCGGAATGGTATACCTAGGGCGAACCGGAAGGTACCTGTCACGAGGCTAGTCAACCCACAAGCTCTCGTGTAGGTTCTTGTGCATACAAACCGATGAGAAAACCCATATCGGTAAAGAGAACACGAGACCGTTTATGCACACAAGAAAAACAACTAAATATATTTTCAATAAACTAGATAAAGAGAAAGGAATAAGAGGAAAAACAAACAAAGCACACACATTCGAGGACAAGTTAACCTAATGACCGCGAAATGCTAAGGATGCGTAAGTTCCGTAATAGCAAAAGCGACTGTCACCGTTCGGTCGCGGCACTCTTGTAGACGGCGAGGGTTGATGCGATGGGGTGCAGACAAGGTAGATCAGAGGTCCAAGCGTTGCTCGTGGTTGAAGGTAACTCCGGGCGCACCAAGGTCAGTGACCTCTCAGCGTTCGTCCTCCGATGCTGGGACGTAGCCCTGGAAACGGGACGAGCCTGGCCAAAGCCAGATGGTGAGAAGCCTGGCCAACGCCAAACGACGAGCAGCCTGGCCAACGCCAGACGACGAGCGGCCTGGCCAACGCCAGACGATAGATGATGCTCGGGTGCCCGACGAGGTGGAAGCACGCAGCAGCCTTGCCTCAGGAACTCGGCCGCCACCCCCGCGCCCTGGTAGCCTGCCTGCCTCCGTCGCGTCCTGGCCACGTCTGCCCCGTTCTTCCTTCGGGCTTCTTCCAAACCAGCGTGGGGGCCTCTCATTGGTCCGAACTTCACGCGTTTCGTCTGCCCATCGTCTTTCTCACCGAATACATCGCGAAAGCGCGCGTCCACACCACCGGTCGTCGTCGTCTTCTTCCCTATGCCGGTGCACTCGCGCACATTTTAAACCGAACACTGCTTGCACTCGCGCACTTCACGAAACGCGCACTTCACTTATCACAACATGCCCCTTTTTCGAAAAGTTTTTACCCAACGGAAAAACTGCCGGATGCGTGTTTCACCACACAGGATACGTTCTTCGAGTTCGCATGAACACATGCACACTGGTATCACTGCAACAAATCTTAAGGAGCACACTTACAGAAAAACAAATCCACATATGGTAAACAATGTTCCGATTGTTGGTTGAAATGCTTTGCCTCCCATCTTTAGCAACACCTGAATTCATATCTATGGCCGTAACCTGCTCATGAAGTCGGCACCTGCGTTTTCAGAACCTTTGATATGTTGAATATGAAAAGTGTACTCTTGTAGTACTAGACTCCACCTTAGCAACCTACTGTTCAGGTGTTTTGCCTTCGCTAAGTATTGTAGCGATTGATGATCTGTCTGTACGATAAACTGTACTCCGTACAAAAAATATGAAATTTTTCTACCGCCCATACTAGGGCTAAGCATTCTCGTTCGATAGTCGAGTAATTCTGCTCCCGAGGCAACAGCTGGCGGCTGGCATACGACACTGGGTGCAACAGCCCCTCGTGTTCTTGCATGAAGACTGCGCCGATGCATGTGTCGGATGCGTCTGTACGGAGTATGAACACACGTTTTGTGTCTAGTGCCTTCACAATCAGCCCAGAAGCAAGGGCTTGCTTCAGCGTTTGAAATGCTCCTTCTGTTTCAGGAGTCCAACAAATCTTGTTTTTCTCCATTTTTCTGGTTAGCTGAGTTAAAGGCTGTGCTTTCTCCGCATAGCGAGGTAATAAATCTCGGTAATACCCAGCTAGTCCCAGAAAAGATCGGAGTTGCTTCTCGGTGTCAGGTAGAGGTGCACTGGCTATCTTCAAAACCGTAGTTTCCACAGGTTGAATAGTCCCGCCTCCTAGACGATATCCCAAGAAGACTATCGACTCCACAGCAATTTCGCACTTCTGAGGCTTGATGGTTAAGCCAGACTTCCGTACTTTCTGCAACAAGCGTTGCGAGGTGTCTATGTGCTCTTCCCAGGTGTCCATGGCTATGAGAACGTCATCGATGTAGTGGACTACATTTTCAAGGCCCTGTAGGAGTGTTCCCATTAGACGCGTAAACACCGCAGAAGCTGTCTTTATGCCAAACGGCTTGTATATAAATTGGAAATGACCGGATTGCGTTGAGACTGCCGTTACTGGTCTCGATGTCCGCTCAAGTGGGTCTTGCCAATACCCCTTTGTGAGATCAAACTTTGAGAAGTATCTCTTTGTGCCCACCTCTGTAAGCAATAGGTCGGTCCTAGGTATAGGTTCAGCGTCGGAAACCAGTATCTCGTTGATGCGACGGAAGTCGACGCATGTGCGATAGGTGTTATCCGGCTTCTTAATAAGTACCAAGGGCGAATTGTAGGGCGAATGGGATCGCTCAATCACCCCCAGTCTTAACATGTCCTGAACTTCTTGTTCTACTACTTCCTTCATGGCCAACGGCAAAGGATACTGCGGTGTGTTGATCGGTTCAGAGGTCGTCAATTGAAGTCGGCATTCCAACAGATTTGTCTTTCCCGGTATCTCAGAGAATACATCTTGGTAGGTGGTTAGAATCTTCCGAAGTTCTGTACGTTTGTCTTCTTCTAAGCTACTGCCGATCGGAATCGCTTCTACACCCACCGTCGGCTTAACTGTGCAAGCTGGTAGAGGGGTATCTGTCTCCTCCTCTTTCATAACCACAAAAGATGCTGTTTGTGGAATTGTGTCTGGTTACCGGTCTTCATATCGTTTTAACATATTAATATGGAAAAGTTTGGCGTCATGCCCCAAGTCCAGCCAATAGTCGTAGTCGCCCTTTTTTTCAATGACCGGAAACGGCCCTTTCCATTCCATCAACAACTTATTCGCTGTTGTAGGAAGCAAAATAAGAGCTCGGTCTCCAACTTTCAGCTGACGGCTCTTGCTCTTCCGATCATAGTGATATTTTTGAGTCGTTTTCGCACGTATCAGGTTCTCATGGGCTAATTTTAGCGTTCTCTCCAGACGATCCCGGAGATCGAGGACATATCCGTAGGCCGTTTTCACCTCCTCTTCGATCTTTTCTCCAGTGCACAGCTCCTTTAACAAGTTGAGTGGTCCTCGGACGTATCTCCCGTAAATGAGTTCGAAATTAGAGAACCCCATGCTGGCCTGAGGAACTTCTCGATATGCAAATAAAAGTGGTGCAAGCAATCGATCACATGATTTTGGATCCTCTTGGCATAGCTTGCGCAGCATTTGTTTCAAAGTCCCAATAAATCGCTCTACCAAACCATTGCACATGGGATGATAGGGCGTCGAACTCAGATATTTGATTGCCAACAGATCGTTTACTTCTCTCATCAGGTCCGACGTGAAGCACGAGGCCTGATCGCACAGGATTTAGCGGGGAAATCCAACGCGGGAAAACATTTCGACCAACCCGTCTGTCACAGTCGCGGAGTCAATCGCCGGCAAAGCAATGGCGTCAGGATAGCGCGTAGCGAAATCGACCATGGTCAGTATGTATCTGTTGCCCCTATTTGAGACCGGCTTTAAGGGTCCAATAATGTCCACGGTCACGCGCTCAAAAGGAGTGTCAATCAGGGGCATTTTCCCAAGAGGAGCCTTTCCTACTTTGTGCTTTGGATACATTCTTTGGCACGTGTCACAGGACCGCACGTATCTTTTAATCTCTTCCTTGACCCCTGGCCAATAGAATGAACCTAACACCCGATCAATCGTTCTTGTTACTCCTTGATGCCCGGACATCAAACTCTCATGGGCCATCTTCAACACTTGACTTCGCATCTTGAGAGGAACTACGACCTGCTGTATCAATTTGCCAGAGGATAGTCGGTAATTTCGATACAACAATGACTTCTCCATGACAAAGGAATACTGGGTCGATCCTCTGCCATAAAAAACCTGCCCTACTTTGTCCCTGCAAGCTTCCAGGGTCTTGTCTTCTGCTTGGGCCCTCTCGAGCTCCCTCCTGTTCATCTTCAAACTTCTGGCGCTAACTGCAGCTGAATCCGGCCGGACGCTTGTGCTCTTCATACTACCAAGTGATGCCTTTAAACGATGGTCTTTCTTCTTATACAAGGTCTCGGCTACGCCGTTCGGAGTGAAGTTCCCTTCAGCCAGTTTTTCTTTTCATTTCTTGTCAGGGTCATCAGCAGCACGAGATCCTGGCACATTGCAAACGATGATGTCTTATAGCGGGGAGGACATGCATTTCACGATACACATGCCTGAAAAATATGGCGAAAAAATCGCCACCTTCGCCTCTGGTACCGTGATCCGGCTCCCGTCTGCTAAGAACAAGGCCGTCGTGGTTCCTGTCAGTGCTCCATCTGGCACCAAAGAACGCCGAACCACCATTGTATTGCTTCCTGTATCCCGTAGGACGGAAGCCGCTTGGCCGAATATAATGCCCTGCAGCACTGGCATCGGATGTTTTTCTGACTTTGGCTGCGTATTTACCGCACTGGTAAATTCTCCTCCTGCTTGTCCGCAGGTATATCATCCACTACTTCTGCCTTTTCCTCTGGCGACAAGATACAAGAAGTCCTCTTAGTGACGTTCTGCTTTCTGGTACATACGTTAATATCATGCCCCGTTTTGCGACAGTAGTCACAGTATGGTCTTGTCCGAGCATGACATTCTGCTGCCCTGTGACCTGTTTTATCACAGACAAAACGTCGAGTGGGGACTTCCCCGCTGTACTTCCGCATTTTTCTGCGGCGCCGTTCTCCATTTTGTCGCGAAAAACCAACAAATTTGACTGTCGTTGGGCCTCTAAAAAATTGTCCGCAGCCTCGGCCATTTCATCTAGCTTACGACATTTTTTTAACGTAGGAAAAGCGCCACGCGGTTATGGCATTGATTGATAAACTGTTCAGCTACTATGAGATCTCGAACAGACGAATATTCTTTTGCTGTCTTGGACATCTCCACCCATCTGTCGAAAAAAACTTGCCAACCTGGTTGCATACTGCTTGCCTGTTTCTCCATCTTGAGGTCTGCTATGCCGGAACTTCTCCCGGTAGCCCTCCGCCGTGAAACAAAAACGCTGCAGTAATGCTAGCTTGGCTTTCTCGTAGTCAAGTGCCTCTTCTGGAGACAAGCGACCAAATACTTTGAGAGCTTCTCCGCTCAGACACAGACTCAGTGCCGTGGCCCACTTATCCTTAGGCCATTCCTGACCGGTGGCCACATTCTCAAATCTCTTGAGATAAGCATCAAGGTCATCCTGGTTTTCATTAAATCCGGGTATGAAATTGTGCGGGTTAACGTTACACGGTTCTCGCACCTGTCGACCATGGTCCGACGCCGCGGATCCCCTGGCCCCTTCCACCTGAGCAAGTTGAAGACGCAGTTGAATCGTCTTCTGGCATTCGGCCTCAAGTTTTCGTTTCAACTCCGCCTGTTCCATCCTCTCCTTTCTTGCCTCTCGCTCAGCTGCCCTTTCTTTGCGAGCTCGTGCCTCACGCTCATCAAGCCATGCCTTCAACTCATCGCCCTCTAGCCCCATGCGTATCGCTAACGCCGTTAAAACAGACGTAGTCATTTTCTCTTCTTCTGTAAAAACCTTAATTGCATAAACAATCTCGTCCTGCCGTGGACGCTAATTGTCACGAGGCTAGTCAACCCACAAGCTCTCGTGTAGGTTCTTGTGCATACAAACCGATGAGAAAACCCACATAGGTAAAGAGAACACGAAACCGTTTATGCACACAAGAAAAACAACTAAATATATTTTCAATAAACTAGATAAAGAGAAAGGAATAAGAGGAAAAACAAACAAAGCACACAAATTCGAGGAGAAGTTAACCTAATGACCGCGAAATGCTAAGGATGCGTAAGTTCCGTAATAGCAAAAGCGACTGTCACCGTTCGGTCGCGGCACTCTTGTAGACGGCGAGGGTTGATGCGATGGGGTGCAGACAAGGTAGATCAGAGGTCCAAGCGTTGCTCGTGGTTGAAGGTAACTCCGGGCGCACCAAGGTCAGTGACCTCTCAGCGTTCGTCCTCCGACGCTGGGACGTAGCCCTGGAAACGGGACGAGCCTGGCCAAAGCCAGATGGTGAGAAGCCTGGCCAACGCCAAACGACGAGCAGCCTGGCCAACGCCAGACGACAAGCGGCCTGGCCAACGCCAGACGATAGATGATGCTCGGGTGCCCGACCAGGTGGGAGCCCGCAGCAGCCTTGCCTCAGGAACTCGGCCGCCACCCCCGCGCCCTGGTAGTCTGCTTGCCTCCGTCGCGTCCCGGCCACGTCTGTCCCGTTCTTCCTTCGGGCTTCTTCCAAACCAGCGTGGGGGCCTCTCATCGGTCCGAACTTCACGCGTTGTTGTTGTTGTTGTTGTTGCCCCTTCGCACTGGCACATACCCACTATGGGGGATTGGCCATGAAATCTAGAAGTAGCCTATATGAGATATACTAAAAGGTTTATCCTAAATGAAAAACTAATGATATAATAGAAAAGAATAATTAACTGGAAAAAGAATATTAGACTAAACAAATAATTGAAGATTGAATCAAGAAGAGAAAAGGTGAGGTAATACTACAGTGTAAGACAGAAATTTTGAGTAGACCAGACAATCGAGCTTATCTCACCCAGTCACAATCAAATGAATATGCAAATTTCATTCAAAATTAGACAAGTGTCGTCAGAAATATATTTAAGCAGGCATTATTATGACATGCGCTTTGATTCTCGAATGAAATTGCATACAGCATCGAATACGCTCCTGTGGCAATGTCCCAAGCTAAAGGCACCGAAACTTAGAACATTATCTGCAGTTAAATTTAATCCTACTGCGTGAAACGGAACAATTAAAAGTCTTTTCCTAATTAATGAATAGTTTTTACATGTTATAAAGTAATGCTCTATTGTTTCCGTTTCTTCACAGAATGGACACAGGGGGGATATCGCCAGACCAGCTCTGTGCAAGTAAAAGTTTAATGGAGGGACACGACATCGAAATTTGGTTAAAATAACTTCTAACTTTTTAGATTGACTCCACTGAGGTTTCCAGGGATATGTAAGGTGCTGATAGTCCGTATATTTAGTAATATTTTCCATCATATCCGTATAAATAGCCAATTTTCTATATCTGATCGACACTATGTGTTCCGATTCTGGTAGTACCGAGATCACAGGGCCATCAAGTGTGGCTCGAGATAGTGAATCGGCCATTTCATTCAACCGTATGCCACAGTGTCCCGGGACCCAGACTAACTTCAGGAACTTCACATGAGGTGGAACTAATGTTTGTAATGTCGCTAGAGCTCTTGATTGTTCTGAAGCTGTGAGAGTAGTACACAGCGAAAGAGAATCAGTAATTATCATTGCACTCTCTTCGTTTGAAGGAAGTTTTCGTAGCGCTAAAATAATAGCCAAGAGCTCAGCTTCGAAAACCGGAGTGAAGTCTGGTAGTCTTACCGAGAATGACCAACCGAGGTAATCTGAGACGATTCCTACTGCTGCCTTTTCTTTATTCACAGAAGCGTCTGTGGCTATTATGTTCTTTATTTCCGCATGAGCTATGTAGTCTTCTAACCTGTCATTTAAGTAACTCGAAGATTGAAACTTAGATAGTGGGGGAAAAATTTCATCACATTCTATCGTAATATTGTGATTTAATGCTTTGGTTCCAATTACCGATCTGATATCCACCTTTATGCTTTCCAGTTTCTTTTGTACAAAAATAATCTGGGGAGTACGAAAGCGTGGCCAGTGAGCGAGGAAGAAGGCGTCGGGGTCACTAATAAAGGCATATGCAGACCGTCTCGCTGATAAGCCGTAAAATTTCAAGTATGTTTGTACAGTTAGGATACGGAATCGGCAAAGAATAGTTGGTATGCGAGCTTCCTGATATAGTACATTAATAGCGACATACCTGGGGAGTCGCAAACACAAACGTAACGCTTCTCGCTCTAATAGAACTAACGGTTTAATTTTGTACGTAGGGCCACCCGAAAATAATATACACCCAAATTCTAGTATTGGGCGCATGTACATTTTATATATCATTAATAAGGTGTGTCTACGTAACCCATATTTTCTGTTGCTCAACCTTCGCAATAAGCCTGATGCTCGTTGTGCCTTTGCCACGATATAGTCTATGTGAGGGCTCCAGTTAAGTTTCTCGTTATAAATAATGCCCAAATATTTGATAGACTCTACTTGTGGAATCGGTTCCTGATTATAAAGTACTGAAATTTGAATAGAATCTGCTATAGGGAACACCAGGAGCGCACTTTTACTGATGTTTAGAGACAATGAAATTGAATGCAGCCAAATTTCAAGAGAATACATGTACTTTTGCAATTTTTGATGCAAAGAATAAATGTCACTGTCTGCAACGAAAAATGCAATGTCGTCTGCATAAATGTAGACAGTGATATCTCGTTCAATGGGAATTGAGCTCATCAACACATTGAATAACAGCGGAGATAGGACCGCCCCTTGAGGTACTCCACGTTGCTGTTTGAATTTAGATGAGTGACATCCATCCTTTGCACAATAAAATTCTCTCGATTTTAGAAACTCTGCTACCCAATCAACAATATATCGCGGAAAGCCAGATGGTGAGGAGCCTGGCCAACGCCAAACGACGAGCAGCCTGGCCAACGCCAGGCGACGAGCGGCCTGGCCAACGCCAGACGATAGATGATGCTCCGGTGTCCGACAAGGTGGGAGCCCGCAGCAGCCTTGCCTCAGGAACTCGGCCGCCACCCCACGCCCTGGTAGCCTGCTTGCCTCCGTCGCGTCCCGGCCACGTTGGCCCCGTTCTTCCTTCGGGCTTCTTCCAAACCAGCGTGGGGGCCTCTCATTGGTCCGAACTTCACGCGTCTCGTCTGCCCATCGTCTTTCTCACCGAATACATCGCGAAAGCGCGCGTCCACACCATCGGTCGTCGTCGTCTTCTTCCCTATGCCGGTGCACTCGCGCACATTTTAAACCGAACACTGCTTGCACTCGCGCACTTCACGAAACGCGCACTTCATTTATCACCGTACCTTAATGACCGTTTAAGAGAGCACAATAACAATGCACACAACGTAGTTCAAGAACACCTCGGAATCCACTGCCGAGACTGCGGCTGCGTGCCGGTTTTTGCGCGTGTCGAGGTATTAAGCAAGCACAACTCGCAGGCCTCACGTGAGATAATTTAAGCTTATCAAATAAACAAGTTTGACGGTAAATGTGTAAGTTGCCCATCGGTTGCGTTGTTGCAAAAGGAGATTGCGTATCTCGATCTTTTTTAAGTTACATACGTATTTGTTTTTTCAGCCCAATCAACAAGAGACAAGAGTTTTGCTGACATTGTGTCGCAGTAGTTGTTCCTGCACCCTTCTACGCATGCCCAGTTTTCTCATTTTTCGCCTATATATGTACACCACTCCGATATTAAATCTTTGTTGAAAGTCAGCGCTCTTTTCTGTTCTTGTTTTTTCGCTTCCGTAGTTACGAAGTAACTACTTCTAGGTTGCGCTGTTCCTGCATTCAGTTATTTCCATCGTGGCATGTGCAATGCAGTTTTAAACGAGGTAGACCATTGGCAGCAGAATGGTTTTGAGCTGCTGTGCGCCACGTCACGGATAAGATTCTCACTCATTGCCCAAAAGTCTCATCGGTGATGAATGAAACAAAAAAACACTTCTTGCCTTGGGTTATAGGGCGACGTGAACATACCGTCGCAAAAATCAAAATGAAGTTCTTCCGCTGCGTTTCTTAATAAACAACTGAAAATTCATGTGATGTAAAACTTGACATCTTAATAATATATAATATTATATGGCACAGTTACCTTGCTGCATTTGACACCCATAACGTGTTTTCGTACTTATCGCTTCTTTAGGCCTGATACACAAACTTCTAACTCGCATTGTCACTTCATAAGGATCGAGCCGTAAATATACAAAGTAGATGAGAAACCAAAATCTCCGCTCTATCCATTAACACGTATCAGGTATCCGATATTACGAGGTATAGCCGTGGTGAAGCATATATGCAGATTCGGCAACGCTACAACATGTTTATAGCTCATGCATAGTCGTATATATCACAAGGAGAAATAGCAAGCCGCGCATACGTTGAGATGTATCCAATCGCAGCTAATCGCGTCAAATGCATTTTCACCTTGACTAAAATGTCAGATCGTAAAGTTCCATCGACAATCGGTTACTGAAACCGGCCCACAACGAATACCAGTGTTTTCGCAAACAGGACGCATCGCATTATTCACACTGCACACACCACGCACAATATTTCCAATTTCACCGTCCGTAAAGATGAACCAACATTGTCAATGCCTTTAAACGCACACAACACGCCACCGTCAACACCGCACATTTTCAAAGAAGATGCCGCTGTCCCTGGCACAAGCCACCACGTGTGTTCACTTCTAGTAGATAAACAGCCAGCCAGCGTGGCGAACATTTCATCACACACTTTATCACACACCTAGATGTTCTCTGACACATGCCACAGCTAATGTTGCTACTGTGAGATGAGGATTACGCTTTCAAAAAGAAAAAAAAATGCCCCAAGCACCGAGCGACTGCACCCCACTCAGACACCGGCGGGAGTGTTTTGCCAACCACCGCCTTGCACGTGCACTGGTGACGTCACGCTGTGACGTACCCCTGTAGAGTTCTATTCGGGACCAACTGCCACCGTTCGTAGTCGGCGAGGCCATGGTGAAGTATCTCGTCAAGTTCGAACACGTATGTGAGCGAAATGCCTTGGAGCGGTCTCTTTGGGCACAGGACCTGTTAGCTCTTCTTCCCGACGAAGTGTCCGACGTGATAACTTGCTTGTCGAAGGAAGCGTTCGAGAGTTATGACGAGGTTAAGAAAGTGCTCTTGAGACCTTTTCAGTTATCACCCGAGGCTTTCCGGCAAAGGTTCCGGAATGCAAAAAAGGGCAATGAGTAGCACGTTGACTTCACGTTTCGTCTCAAAGCCGATTTATTTGAATGGTTCAAGGGCGAAGGTGTTTGTGACGATCGCGATAAAGTGGTGGAATGCATTGTATTGCGGCAATTATACCGCTGCATCGAGGAGGATGTCAAGCTTTGGCCGCAGGACAAACTCCGTGAAGTACTGCTAAAAAAGGCAGCAGAGTTAGCTGAGGAGTATTATACTCACCGAAAGTTGCATAGCAGGACAGTGCACTTTTAAAAAGATGAATGGAAATAGGGCCTTTCAAAGAAACCTTATCAACGGAAACCCACGCCACACCGTAATTTCAGGAAGGACCAGTATCTTACGAAGAACACTGTCGGGGAAGGGCAAACGAAAGCGGAGAAATTAAGTGAGGTTTTTAAACAGCGCACTGATACCACACGGGCGTTTGAATCTCGGAAGCCGTTAATCTGCTACAACTGCAAAAAGGAAGGGAACATCGCCATAAACTGTAAGCAAAAGTTTGCTTCGTAACAATCCGAGAATCGGAAAAGAACACGCGGTTGTTAGAGCCGTATCTCCAAGAAATTAGTGTGAATGGGAAAACATGTCGAGCACTTCGAGACTCAGCAGCAACCATGGACGTTGTCCATCCTTCGTTGGTGTCTCCGGATGACTTTACAGGAAAATGCGTGTGGATCAGGCAAGTCGCCGAAGAGCAGAGTGCTTGCTTACCAATCGCTACAGTTGTCATTGAAGGCCCGTTGGTAAGCTTCGCACCGAAGCGGCTGTCTCTGCCGCGCTTCCCAATCATTCTTCTTATCTTTTTTTTCTAAACTCTTAGAGCAGCTTCTCAAAGAGCAGGGTAAATCGTTCTTCTCCAACTTAGCGTACACTGCCCTCACGCGATCGCAAGCGCAGATGCTTTCGCAGGAACTTGATCTTGTTCAATGTGGTCAAACACAGCCTACAAAGGCTACTGATCTACGTGACCTTGGCGGCGAGTCGACGGAAGCTCAGACGGCAAATGCTCCGGGTCAGTCATTTGAGCAGTCACTCGAGAAGCTCGTCGCCAAAGCGACTGGCGCGGTCTCTGTCGGTGGAGGAGGCGACATGGTGCCATTGAGTCAGAGCGAGAGGGGTGCAATACTCTCGCCTGTAGCGGAAAGTTGGAGTGAGTGTCAAGTATTGATCAAGAAACGCTCATTCGACAGCAGCGTGAGGACCTCTCGAATAAAGCGCTAATGAGAAGCGTAAACTTGGGAAAAAAGAAAAACAATGTTTTCTTTTTTGAGAAGACAGGGCTCCTGTATCGGAGCTACACAAATGCGCAATGTCGCAAGTATGAGCAGCTCTTGGTGCCACGAAAGTATCGTCGCCAACTATTGGAACTGGCGCATGAAATTGCGTGGGCAGGACATCTCGGCATAAAGAAGACCAAGGCTAGAGTTTCTTTTGAGTTTTATTGGCCGAAATGCTGGAAGGATATCGAAAACTTTGTACGCTCATGCGACACTTGTCAGAGAGTGGGGAAACCCACGGACAAGTGGGAGGCACCCATGAAGCTTGTGCCAATTATCACAGAACCTTTCCGGCACCTAGTAATTGATATCGTTGGGCAATTGCCAGAGTCAAGGCAAGGTTGTCGGTACACCCTGAGGGCCCTCTGTGTAGCCACGCAATTTCCGGAAGCGATACCACTCAAGGAGGTCAATTCACCCCATGTCATAGATGCACTGCTATCTATGACGCGTCGGATTTCCTTCTGAAATTCAATGTGACAATGGTAGTGTCTTCACCAGCTGCCTTACCTCTACGTTTTTGAATAAATGCGGAGTAAAATAGTGCACAGCTTGATCCATCACCCACAACCTAATTTGGTAGAGCGTATGCATTCCGTTCGGAAATGCATACTGAGAGCTCTTTGCTACGAGCAAAAATGCGTCTGGGAAGCCTGTATTCCTCCCGCTATGTTCGCTTTGAGATCAGCTCGTCATGAGAGCACTGGTTTTAGCCCTGCAAAGCTTGTGTAGGGCAGGAGCTTGGGAACACCATTGCGAATGCTAGCGAGTCCTGGGAGGGATTCGATGAGGACCCGAATGTAGTTGCGTATGTTCTAGACCTCCTTCAGAGGCTTGGATAAACGAAAGATCTTGTGGAAAGCCACATGAAGGCTGCACAGTGTTCTCGAAGGAGTACTACGACAAATCGGTGAAGAAGCGCACTTTTAAAGTGGGTAGTCAGGTAATGCTGCTGCGGCCGTCCAAAAGGAACCAGCTTGAAGTTCATTGGGAATGGCCCGCCAAGGTAGTATTGAAGCTTTCAGATACCCATTATGAAGTGAAATTAGGAAGGCAGCCGAACAAAATTTACTACAGTAACTTCCTGAAGCCATACGTTCAACGTCAAGCGGTCGTAAATATGCTTTTGAATGCTTCAAATGAAGAGGGAGCAGAAATTTTGACCTCTAGTGATGTAATCGAAAGGGGCTTGGAAGTAATCTTGGAGCAGTTGATTCTAGAGCCCAGGTTAAGTGAAGTACAGAAGGAGGACCTGAGGAGGATTGTTTCCGAGTTTAAAGACGTGTTTTCGAACCGTCCCGGAAACATGACGGTGATTGAACACGATATCGAGCTAACTTGTGAGGAGCCAATTGTAGCAAGTCGTATCGATGTTCGCCTGTGCAAAAGCAGATCCCGAAAGAATAGATAGATAAAATGCTGGAGTTGGGAGTCATAGTATGGGCGAGAGTGACTATACCCTCTAATATTGGTTCAAGTGCCGGGAAAAGATCCGAGGCCATGCATCGATTATCGGCGTCTTAAGGCCATAACTCGAGACCAAACTTACCCGATACCATATCTAGACGAGATGATAGAAACTGTGTCACAGTCTAGCTATATGTCTACGTTAGACCTCGTGCGAGGGTATTGGCAAAAACCCCTTAAGGATCGTGCTAGCTCATTTCTCCGTTCGGAACGTATCGTCTACTTAAGCTGAGCTTTAGATTGAAAAATGCACCCTTTTGTTTTTCAGGCTTAATGAACCAAGTTCTTAAACGCTTCTCTGAGTTCGCTCTACCGTACCTTGACGATGTCGCCATTTTCTCAAACAGCTTGGAAGAACATGTCGAGCATTTATGCGTCATGCTAAACAGACTAAAAGAAGCTGGTCTTACCGTGAAACCTACTAAATGTCACCTAGGGTGCGGCGAGGAGTCTTGACTGAGACACGTTGTGGGGTGTGGCCGGCGTAGACCTTCAGAAATTAAGGTAGCCGCTATCGTGAACTATCCACGACCAACCACAAAATCTGAGATAAGGGCGTTCTTGGGCCTAGCTGGATACTATCAGCAATACGTGCAAAACTACTCTAGCATTTCCAGCCTTCTAACTGACGCACTCCGAAGGTCCGTGCCGGTTAAAGTAGTATGGGACTCAGAAAAGGAGAATGCGTTTTGCAAGCTCAAACAGGCCCTAAGCGAAAACCCGTTCTCATGGCACCCAATTTCTCTAAGAGATTTGTCATTCAATGCGACGCGAGTGATCACCGCATGGAATCTATATTGTGCCAGGAAGACAGCGCTGGTAACGAAAGGCCAGTTTTGTATTTAAGTCGAAAACTCAGCTGCAGGGAAGAGGCCTACAGTACTTCTAAAAAGGAATGCGCTTGCCTCGTGTGGGCCGTTCAAAAGCTAGCCTGTTATGTCTCTGGTTCGAGGTTTGTGGTCGAAACGGACCACTGTCCTTTAACCTGGTGAAATAACATGTCGTCTAAAAGTGGCAAGTTACTGCGGTGGAGCATGATACCCAAAAGCACAACTTTGACGTTGCTACAAAAAGGGAAAGCTAAACGCTAATGCAGACGCATTGAGCCGTGCGTTTTAGCTAGTACCTTCTCCACCTTTCGGTCCTTCGCTGGCGAGTAGGGGCAAAATTTGGTCCTCATCACGGCCTTAGCTGAGCGCTCTCGTCCAGAGTGATCTCAAGGGGCCAACTTTATGTTGCATTCTATTTCATTACGTTGTTGTACGTGTAAAATTTTGAGTTCTCATTTTAAGTGTCTTGTGTCCCAAATGTGCCTCTTTATGTAGAGGGAACGAAATTCCGATAGACACGTAGCTAGGTATATGTTGTACTATACTTTCTCTGGTGTTCTGTCGGGTAACCGAGGGCATTTGCTTGTGTCGTGTGTTGTCTGCGGACAGTGATAGGAATCATTGTCTTCTCCCCGCATTGCGTGTGGTATATTATGCCTAGAGATTCAAGGATGAGCCTACCCGTCTTGGACTTGGACAATCACTCGTATTGTGAAATGTTGTGTGCGTTGATAAGTTCATCCAGGGCGTTGTGCAGGCCCAGCTCGAAGAACATGTCGGTGCTCGTGTTGAAAGGTATGCCAACCACCCTCTTGAACGCCTTGTGAATCATGCGATTGACCTTGTTCCATTTGGACACCAGCAATTTAAGATAAGGGGCGACGAACATTATGCGACTGATCGCGCACGCCTGTACGAGGCGGACCGCACAGCTTTCATACCGCTGCGCCTGTTTGTTATACGGCGTAAAAGTCGAATCGTGTGGTCTACCGAACAATCAAGTCTTCGAACTAACTCACCGTTGCGACCATTGGCCTCGGTACGCTCGGTATGGGAACGCCGTCCGCCGTTATTGCACTGATTCCTGATTTCCTTTTAACGGAAAGGGCTGTTTTGTGGCCCCTTCTCGAGGTTCTGCATACCAATAGCTCGGGCTTAGCCGCCGAACGTTCGAGGCCCGTACCTCTCGAGAATTCCTGCACCGCGTCCACGCCCATCTGCAGTGTTCGCTCCACGTGGTCATCACATCCTCCTCCGGGGACCCAGACGGTGATGTCGTCCACGTAAAGGCTGTGATGCAGACCCTCTATTGTGGCTAGTTTCTCGGGTAGCACAAGGAGGACGAGATTAAACAACATGGGCAACACGACGGAGCCCTGCGGCCTACCCGTAGGACCCGTTTCGAATTCCGGTGATTCCGCGTTGCCGACAACGACTCTCGCACGCCTACCCTTGAGAAAGTCGTGTATATAGTTATAATATCTTTGGCTTAATCTCAGCGATCTGATATGGTCGGGAATCACCGCATGCTAGACGCTGCCAAAAGCTTTTTTCATATCAAGGCCGAGAATTGCCTTGGTGGAACAAGAAGCACTGTTTACCTTGTGATGTTCCAGCTGCAGCATCACGTCCTGCGCGGAGAGGTCGGGGCGGAACCTGACCATCGTGGGGGGGGGGGAGACGTCAGCGTCTTCGAGGTAATCAGTAACGCGAGTTAGAACAGCGTGTACCATGACTTTGCCCACGCAGGACGTGAGCGAGATCGGCCTGAGGTTATCGATTGTCACCTGCTTGCTCGGTTTGAAAATAATGACCAAGCGGGTCCTTTTCCACACATGGACGAGGGAGCACTTTCACCAGCAGTCGTTAGCGTATTCAGTCAGTCGCGTAATTGACTCATCATCCAGGTTGCGTAGAGTATTGTTGGTCACCCGATCTGGGCCGGGAGCAGACTTGGTGCTAAGGTTGCTTAAGACTTCCCTAGTTTCGGCTTCACTAAACTTCACTTTTTACGGGTGAACCCATTCTCGCCTTCCTATCTTATTCAAAGCAAGTTGACGTTGCCGCTCACACATTGAGATATATTGCAGGATTCAAAACCGATGTGCATGTCGACGACATATGTGCTTTAAAATGTATGGCACGCAATATAGGAATGCAAGGTTTTTACAATAAAGAGCGTGCAACTCAAGACGCCCCTTTGCGGCACTTCATTCTTCTGGGCAAGTATTCACAATACCCACCCGGGCATGAAAAGTGCGTTTGGACAAATAACTTTCGATTATGGTCAGCATGTTACCTCGGATACCTATGTGAGAGGTCTCGCAGTATGCCGAAGCGCCAGATGGTGTTGTACGCCTTTTCCATACGTACGATCGAATACTGGAAGGAAAAAATATTTAATAAAGAAAAGCACTGTGGATTTTTGCCTCATTGCGTAACTGCTAGTCAGTGGTGGATCTACCCTCACACATCACGAAATCCACACTGGTATGGGTTTAGTAGGTTGTTTGTTTCCTGGAATTGTAGTAGTCGGTGGTTAATCATCTTTTCTTAAAGCTTACACAGGCAACTTGTTAGTCGATGGGCCTGTAACTCATGACTGAGGACGGGGTGTCACCGGAAAACCAGATGACATTGTGCAGGGAACTAAGGTTTTTTTTTAGTTTCGAGAGGTAGGTTTTTCAACATTTCGTAAACCACACAGTTAGATCCTGGGGCAGAATCGCTGCAGCAGTTTAGAGATGTCTGTAGCTCCGCTAAGAAAAAAGGCTGTTTGTATGCCTCGTATTTTGTACATTTGATATCTCATTTCTGCTTCTCCACTCTTGTCTTGTACCGTTAGAATTCTGGAGAGTGGTGCCACGAGCTGTAAACTTGCTCGAAGTGTGCCCCTCCCTAGGTGGTTTTTCTGGTCTTCCAAGCTGTTGTTTTGTGTGTACACTAGAAGTAGTGAGTATACTTGTTTTCGTTCTACTTTTCCCACTCTGTTGCAGACCTTGCCCTCTTTTGTATAGGATGTAATGCCTTATAAAAAATTTTGCCAACATCTCCTTCGCGTATGTGCGCACATACTTTTCGCTAGGGCTTTATGTTAATAAAGTTTGTGAAATTTTCAGCCAACGGTGATTCTCGAAGCAGCCTCCATGCTTTGTCTTGTTTCTTAGCGCATTTTCACACTCATTATTTCACCCAAGGACACGTCGTTTGCCAGACATTTCACTAGTTTGTGGAATACATTTGGTTGCAGCGTTAATGAGTCCACCGCAGCCTCTATGCTTAAAACACACATGTCAGTTCATGTTGGGGGAGTATGTTTTCGAAACAGTTACCAATCGACTTTTTCAGTGAGCCATTTGGGAACCTGTGAAGGATGTTGGTGTACTCAAAACTACAGGAACAGAGACTCTTCTAAGAGGATTGTGTATGGTTTTCCATTTGAGTAGGTGTAGGAGCGATGCAGATATAATACTTAGGCTGATGGAGGAGTAGGTATTGCTTGCGAGGCTGTAAAATGTAGATTATTTTCGATAGGCATACATGCACGCTTCGGAAGACAAAATGAATTGCTCAATTAGGCGTCCTCGTGCATCGCAGCGAGAGCCACCTTACAGACCATACTATGCGCATTAAAGTCCCCTAGGACAAGATAGGGTTCAGGAAGTTCACTTATCAAGGACTGGAATTCATGTTTTGCCAGTTGAAAATGTGGAGGTATGTATATAGTGCAATTGGTGACGAGTTTACTAAACAATACCGCTCGAATAGTCACTGCTTCAAGGGATGACCGAAGCGGTAAGTGGGTGCATGCAATCTCTCCATTAACTATAATGGCTACACCTCCAGATGATGCCATGACATCACCACGGTCCTTTCGAAAAATATTGTAACTACGAAGATAGATATTGCGTTTGGATTTTAAGTGTGTTTCTTGTACACAAAACACTTTTGGAGAATGTTTGCGTTACATTCTTGGACATCGTCAACGTTCTTGAGAAGGTTCCTAACATTCTAGTGCATAATTTGTATGCTCATGGTGAAAGTAAATTAGTGCTCTGTGTACGAAAAGCAAGTGAATGTTCAGATATGATGTCAGAACGCAAGTAACGGAGCTGCCATCAGGCCCTGTTATCTGCTTTTTGTTTTCCTTGGCACGCTCCAAAGAGCTACGTCGACCTTTCCGCCCCAGGGGTACCGTGGTGGCTATGGCCTCCTGAGAGTCACTGGATGCTCGCACACGCCGCGAGCCGTTGGTTGGAGTTTTGGGCCTCTCCTGGGAGATGAGACCTTGGTACCTGACGACCCTGGAGTCACTGGCACCTGTTCGCAAGGTGGTGGAGCAGACGGTCTGCTAAGGGGGGCAGGCGCCACAGCCGACGGCTCGCTCTGCGCAGGCCGAAGGAGTGTGTGTGTCCGGGGGGGGGGGGGGGGGGGGGGGTCTGGCGCGAGGTTGCCCTCCGGCGCGCCGCATCATGCAACGTAGGGTGTTGTGTGGAATGGTGCACACCTGTTACGGGCCTCCTTAAATGTGATGTTTTCTTTCCCTTTGGGAGTGATAATCTTTTTTATATTTTTCCAGTTTGGACAGGAACGCGAGTATTCTGCATGATCGCCGTCAGAGAGAGGTGTGTTTGTAAAATTATCAGAGGTGTGTCCTTGGTCTCCAAATCTAGCGCGAATTTCTTGGCCTCGGCAGCTGTGCGACCTGTGGCAAAATCTCTGACATTTGTAGCATCGTCTAGGGTTCCGAATGTATGGGCTTGATGTAGCCCGTTTCAATGTCTGTAGGTAGTACACTAAATGCAAATGCTTATATGAGGTGCTTGATGGGTGTTTCCTTGCCCTCGTGTCTTATGATGATTCACTTGAGATAAGTGGCATTATGCTCTTGCCGACCTTCCAGGACTTCCTGTTCGGGTAGCCCGAGAAGTTCTGCTTCGTAAACGACTCGTGAGGTATTCCTCGAACGCTGAGGCGAAACACATATTGGAATGCTGCCTATTGCTGTCAGATTACAGGTTCTCAAACAGTTGTCCCTCAAGTAGTTCGAGCAGAAGGTCATAAATTGACCTCCTAGTTATCTTGTAACTTGGTCCAAGAACTTCGGTCAGCAGTCTTGAGACAACAAATGGAGAAAATTGATCTCGCTTGTTTGTTTAGAGTTTCACTGTCAATAACCTGGAGTTTCGAGAAAGATAGGCCGGGCGGTTGAAACATGGATGGATGGATGAATTGATATGGTTGTACACTTTAGATCGGGCAGCAGCTAACGCCACCTATCCGTAATACTTAGTGAAAAAAAGTATAGTTATCTTTTTTTGATAGTGTAGTTAATGACTGGTACTTTACAGTGAAGGATTTAATTTTCACTCGTTCCTTGATTTTAGCAACCAATCAGATAAGCTCCTTCCAGTTATTTCTACCCACTTAAAATCTATTTTGCCCTCCCTGTCTCTAAACCACAGTGCTTTCAAGAACTCTGTGTCATCCTGCTGAAATCTGGGGTAAAGCCCTTTACCGAACATTATCAAGTGTTCGGCCTTTTCCTCTTCGTGTCTAGACGCACTGCATACCGTGTCTACCCCTTCGTATTTGGCCCGATAAGTCTTCGTTCGCAATACTCCCGTCCTTGCCTCAAACAGTAGAGAATTACCCCGAGATATATCATAGATCCTTTCCTTGGCAATTTCCTGCTTAAAAGTTCAATAGAGCTCTACTGCCGAATTCTTAATCATACGTATTCTCCACATGTCGGTCTTCGTTTTCTTCACCTTCTTCATAACCGATCGTTCTTTTTTTTGACCCCCTGCTGTTTTATTTACCCGTCAATTTCCTGGTTCGCTTCCTTCATTTTTTGTCGATATTCATGATGTAGGAAAAGCTGGAAACCTTCCTTGTCCAACGCTGCTACCCCATTTTTATCAATCGCTTCTCAAATTTCATCTTTCTGCTAGCGTCACTGCCCTCGAATGTGTCCATCTCATATGACCTTGTACCCCCTGCTTCGGTGTATTCCCGTGATTGATATGTAGGGTTTAACGTCCCAAAACCCCCGAATGATTATGAGAGGCGCCGTAGTGGAGGGCTCCGGAAATTTTGACCACCTGGGGTTTCTTAACGTGCACCTAAATCTGAGCATACGGGCCTACAACATTTCCGCCTCCATCGGAAATGCAGCCACCGCAGCCGGGATTTGAACCCGCGACCTGCGGGTCAGCAGCCGAGTACCTCAGCTACTAGACCACCGCGGCGGGGCAGTGTATTCCCCTGAGTTTCTAAAGCAAGCCTACCTAATTCACGTTGCTTAACTTCTCATCTTGCTTGAACTTCTGATATCATGCACAAGATCACATTGCCGAACATCAGACCAGGAACCATAACCCTTTTCTGAATTCATCTCACAACATCATACGTATTGCAATTCTACAGTGCCATATTTTTCATCACCGCTGTATTCCTGTTACTTTTAGCCGTTACATATATTTCGTGTTCTCTTATGTACTCGGTCCCATTGCTTATCCATACGCCCAGATATTTGTATTTATCCGTTATTTCTAGTGCGACCTTCTGTATCCTAAGCTCACTACCTGTATTATTATTAAAATTCATGAGTGCTAATTTTTCTTACTGAATCTCAAATCTAACCTAGCTCCCTCATTACCACAGATATCCATCGATCTATGCAGACCTTCCTTGTTGTCAACCATTAGCACTAGAGCATCTGCGTACATCGATGCTGGTAGTAAGTTCTTCGGCGTACAATCTTTTGTGACGGAGACGATCGAGTAGTCGGGGAAATTAAGGTGTTCCCATGATTGTTTGGTTGTTTTGGCAGAAATGGCGGTCACCCACCATAGAGCCCAACTAGGGGACTGTGAAGCACTTGTATACAACTGCAGACGCCAGCAGTACATTGCCGCTGTATCCAAATATAATAACCCAAGATTGACCCTCGCCGCCAGAAAAAAATCGGAAGTAAACGGAAGAGAGACGTAGATAGAAAACATTTTTAAAAAATACGAGAGAATACACCTGTTTGCGCAGCCGATCTTTCGGGTGATGATGATCTAATTCTCATGGATATAATCTGGAAGCGTAATATGCGAGGGCGATGAAAAGGCACAAATATAAGTAAGCAACTCGAATCAGTAATTAATTAACCAGTATATCTACGAATGACACGATACGGATAATATGGTATGAATACGCATTGTACTCGGCCGATCACCTCCAATAATGTGTGCCATAGTCAAAGACGCTCTATCTCTGTGTTCTGCACCCGCTACAAATAGTGTAATTCTCAACTGTCAGTAAATTTCCTTCTCTGGGTCCTACCCACGTAACTTTAATAACATGTGTGCCTGGCGACAGAGGGATAAAAATGAACATATCCAGCTTCTCTGGACACCAGCACTTTAGTTCGCGTGAACGACACAACGTGGCGTATCAGCCTTAAAGAACTGAAAAGTCCCGCCATGACGTATGCAGTGACGTAGCAATGAATAAAATAGAATAAAAAACAGTGCACGCACACTGTGGCTGTCCCTTCACCTCAGTGCGTAGATAAAACAGTGTGGTGTGTAGGCGTTATCTCGGCGGTGACGGCTGGCAAAGAATTGACAGTTTTTCTAGACATACCGTGCCAGACAGCTCGCAGCATTCCGCCCGAAATGTCTGGCCATCATAGACGCACCCTTGGTGTATCAAAGGAAGCGTATTTGTTTTTTTTTGTTTTTTGTTTTTAGTTTCCGCGCTGCCGTATCGGTGAGAATATTAGAGAAGCATGCTGCTTTCAGGATTTCGTGTTCACTCAGTGTCAAGCATTATGCTTGGGTACGAACAGGACATTGCGGTTGTATAATAACAATTTTTTTATTTGTGCGCTACCTAAGTGATGCTCGCTTGTTCCTTGAGTTACACTAAAGTAAAATTGGATAACTTTGAGGACGCTAGAAATCAAAGTACGAAAACAAAGTGGAAGATATGTATTTTTTATTTTCATTTATGTCTTGTCGATAGGACGCTGCCACCTCCAGCTTGGCGCCGCCGAAGCGGCTGTGGCTTACGCACGCAGGTAGGCTTGCCTACACACGACACTATGATCTCGGTGTCGCACGGACATTTTCACCCGCAGTCAAGTCCGGCACGGATCGAGTTTGGTTCAGAGGTTAGCCACTCAGCGATTGAAAGTAACCATGCAACAGCACCTCAGCCGACGGGCCTACGGGCCTACGTCATCAAACCTGCGATCAGGCGTGCCCGTGTAAGCCTGTCGACGCTGTCGGGTCCGCATGCTCCGCACACTGTAGTCTCTACCCGCGCGAGTCAAAAAAGAAAGAAAAAAAGCAACAACGATCTCCTCAGTGAAAAGCTCACGACAGAGTAAAACATTAAATATTATTGGATCAATTAAAACTTTATAATACCTCTAATCATATGGTAAGGTAGTTTAGGGAGTCTTTAACTGGGGATGAAGTTTTATTGTTTACTAAAGCGTCATTATTCAAATATGCATTACAGATTACGAGGAGTTCTTGAGGGAGCAGTCAGCTCGCTTCTTCTTTTAAATATATTTCTAAGCACAATTCCCAGTCATGATGAAATATGCACACGTGTATATGCAGATGATATAGCATTTTTTGCTTCAGACAGTGATATACAATCGCTATATATTCGCTTACAAACGTATAAGTGAGCAATTAATAATCGGTTGCAGAATATTCACTTATGTCTTAATGATTCAAAGAGTGCAAGGATACTTTTATTTTTAGATAACCCAGTCACTATTATCTAGAATAACTTGCATCCTGCGGATGGAGCATATCACAGTTGAACTCGGTAAAATATCTGGGAGTATCTTATGATAACCACCTCCTTTGGCATACGTCCAGAAAGGAGCGCAGGCACTGAAAGTCTCACGAAGGCTGTGCAGCAGTCGATCAGGTATACGGCGAGAATCACTAATTATGTTTTACAAAATGTACATAAATGCAGCTTTTGAGGACAGCAGTGGTTTAGCCCTGTATTAGAATTCAGATGTGTTTTATGTTCTGGTGCATTGGCTTATAAATGGTGAACTCTAGTACTCTTGAAGAGGGAGGCCCAAATTTATTCCTCTGATTAGCGAAACTCACAACCAATAATGTCCTCTGCTTAGAAGCGAAGTTGTCCTTTCTTTTGTGCAGGTTTAGGATACTAACTGTGCAATCTTTCCTAAAGATTTCTGGAAATTTTATAAAAATAAAAAATTATTTTATGCATACATCAGTGTGAGTTGTTTTTTTTTCTCTCTTAATGACTTCGGTTTCATACAGCTTTGTGGCTTAGTAGAAGCACTTGTAGGACCATTAGATATTAAACTGACTGAATTAAGTTCTTTGCGTTGGTAATGTAAGACAGAACTTAAAGAACAATTTTCAGGATGTATACCCAAATCATGCAAAAATTTTGTTTTACCATTTATTACACTAGCTTTTGCAGAGGCATTCAAGCGGATAAATGTAAAAAAATATTATAGGTGCAGATGCCTGACACTGACAAAAATCTGGCATTGGTATTTCTTCCGAGACCTTCAATTGTTAATTTTCAATAAGACTTCTCGATTTCTTATGAGTTCGTTTTGGCGGAATGGCATAACGAAAGCTCAGCCCATCGACCTCAAATGTTGCCATAGCTACAGATACCTTATCTGTCTGTTCGGCACTCGATAAGAATAGCGGTTCTCAAATATAACGTGGCTTTGGGACGTATAAAACCCTAGATATAGTTATTATATTATTCTCAATTATATCATGGACTTTTCATTTTCTGTTTCCTACCCACGCAGCTCGAATCAGATTATTCTGGGTGTCGGGCCACAAAGGGACAAAAATGAACGAAAACGACGAAACAGCGGACGCTCCGGTGAAAGGCACTCCCAGTGTTCCGATATTCTCAATTATTCTAACAACGGCCCTCACGATTCGTGACAGACTCAGAAAGAGAGCAATCACTTTATCAGTTATTTATCACTCACCTAAACGAGTATCGACCCCTTTTTGATTCTTTGGCATGGCAATTTCTGCTCAACACGATAAGTAGTATAGCAATTTTTATTATAAAATTACGCTCTAGCGTTCCAAAATTGAACTATAGTGCATAGGCACAGAAATGGTCTGGCTCATTTCCTTGTTTGCTAGTTTTCTAACAAGAATGACACAACTGAAAATTATTTTCGATCATGCATTCGCTTCAATTCACTGAGGGGGAACATTTGCAAAACAGTGTATAAAACGAATTGGATTCGATTTCGTCAGTTCATATATTCGACCTTTGGGAACCTCTCATCGTCATTGTCACTGAAGCCTCCATTCTACGTTGAAATTTTTAAATAAATCACAACGCTGTTGACTTGAACTATCTAAGTTAACGTCATTATTTAGTTCAACTATTATATAAATTATTAGTCATACAATTCCTATGTGAACACTTTTTTTTATGAAGCGTGAACAGCGCAACCTAGAAGTAGTTACTTCGTAAATACTTCTAGGTTGCGCTGTTTTTACATTCACTTTGTTAATTAATTCGTTTTTTGGCCTGTCCTGAAGAGTGGGCGTGAGCCATATATATAGGTTTTCATCATCATCATCATCATCAAAAGGTGGAGTGACTCAACATGAAAAAAAATAAACAGAAGTGATGACAAGAAACGACCAATAGCAAAAATAAAAGTTGCTCTGTCGCGTATACTTCTGTGCCCCTCCTGAAGAGGAGATCAGAAAACTAGATAAGCACCACTCGGCGCAGGCTGCACCAGAATGTTTGCCTACTTTCACGATTGTTTTAAATAGTTCTGGATAAGATTACAGGCAGGACACCAGTAGTAAATCTTGTTCTCAAACTTACGTGAGCACCAGAGATTACACTAGAAAGGTTTATCATTAATGTACATATGATTTAGAAAAACCAACAATGCGTTTTGGTGGCGATTCAATCACGACGCGCATGTGTGCTCTCTATGTTTCATTAGCCGATACATAGACACGTTCCCACCACGGGGCATACCTTAGAACTATTTCGGGCCGACGGTATTGCAAGTGGGATTCACTTCACAATATCAGCACGAACTGCATGAATAACTTGTAATTCACAAGTTGAAAGGGGCTTCTAGGAGCCTAAATGAAAACGCTGGTAAATTGTCTAGCGTGCTAGCATATTATAGCAACGCTTCCTAGAAATTGACTATAGCGTACAGTGCATGCGAACTTCCATGCTGCAACAGACAATCTGTGTTTGTGTGGGCAATCATTCTGTCACAATAGTGTTATTATTTTGTTGTAGTTATGGTCTGATTTTATTCGCAGAGTGCAATCCTTTGCTATGTATGCGCTTTGCACGGATTCAATGAATCTGATAAGTGCAATGTTTTGCAGTATCTTATTGGACAGCGGCCGGTTTCTTGTCTAATCGGATATATTTGTTTGTGCAAATGGGATTCGATCGCATTGCAATGTTCTGTCCACCACGCGCCTATAGCTCGTTTTCGATGCGCATAGAGCCTGATTGTGGCGCACTGCTATAGTTTACATCTTCCAACCTCAACAGGTTGTTTTAGCTAAAACCGACAAGTAATAAAAAAAATATACATACACACGTCTCCAATTAGTTCAGTATGCTTCTGCGCCATATAGAGCATGTCAGAATATTTTTTTCCAGTCAGTCAAGCTTGGCAGTTCACAAATACTGCCTAATGAACATTGTAATAGTGAGTCTAGAAAAAATCTTGAATCCGAAATTGGTGGCGCCTAAACAGAAATATTAAAATTTTCATTCTGCGCGTGGTAAGAGAACTCCTCTGCTTAATTTTCATCAGCCTCCTTTTAAAGTAGGTGAAATTGAAACATTATCACATCGCTGCCACCTAGTGCGCAGCGTTCTAGTGTCCTCGAAAAGAGGTTCAAGGAATTATGAAATACTTTTCATGAAGGAAGGTCGTTTGAACAGGCTATCGGTGACGGACGCTAATCGATAGCAGAGTGGTACCGATATGAAAAAGCAAAGAAAAACACCAACGAAAAAGGAGCCGGCACGTGTGTATATGATAAAAAATTGCCCGCAGCTTCCCTCGGGGGAACACTGAGGAGGATGCGGAGCATATAATTGGTTAACGGGGTGTTAAAGTGCGACTTACTTGGGTCGATGGCTAAATTGGTTAACGTGGTTGTGAAATGGGGTGTTAAATTGCGACTTACTTGGGTCGATGGCTAAATTGGTTAACGTGGTTGTAGGAAGGGGTGTTAAATGAGTGAACACGTACACACGTATGCGAAAGGACGGCGCTGGTCGAAGGGACGTCGATCATTGTGTTTGTGGATTCGTTGGAATTCATTTCACCGCGACCTTGGACGTCGACGCGCCGCACAAACCAACCGACGAGCGGCAACTGAGCGAGCGAGCGCCGACCTTGAGTATATATACAGCGCGACGGCGCATGCACTGTCAGCTGTTGAATGTTCTCGAAGGAGAAGCGCGCGCGCGGCACAGATGGCGACGGCGCGACGGCGCATGCGCTGTCAGCTGTCGAATGTTCTCGAAGGAGAAGCGCGCGGCACAGATGGTGGGCGACGACGCGACGACGCATGCGCGCGCGTCAGCTGTCGAATGTTCGAGAAGCGGTGCGGACGGCGCGGACGGCGCACTACAAGGCGCGAGTATAAGATGCTTCCGCATCTAAAAACCGCTGGCAGAATTTGACGCAGTGACGGCAATTATTTATAGGGGCGAAGCTCCTAATAGCAGCACCCGTTCGTCTCTCGTAGTCGTAGTAGTAGTCGTAGTGTGTACCCAGTCTTACATTTTGACCTCCAAGGTGGTGCCGGTGGGAGATTTCTTCTGTGCATTGTTGAAAAATAAAAAATTCGCAGCGTGCACGTTAACAAGAAGCCGAATTCTCCTGTCTCTCATTCCCCCTTAGCAGCCATTGGCATGTACATTGAGCACTATCTGAAAAGAAAGGATTGCTACGTTCTACTCGCTAAGCGTAACCTCCTTGGTTTTAGTAATGTTTAGCGAGCGTTCGGCCACAGTGCCATGAATACAGTGAACTAGTATATACCATGAGCTCGAGGTGGTTAAAGGTGGGAAGTGGACACGAAGCGCAAGCCGTAAGAAAGTGTGCGTGTGCCACATCTCATTTAGTCCTTGGAATGTCCGCTGGATGGCGGTGTTTCTGTATGAGGAATATATGATTAAAAGATGCGAGATGGTGGTACTTGGAGTGTTGAATAGATGAACGAACGGACATTTTCATGCGGCAGTTGGAACGAAAAAAGCTGTGCGAAAGAAGACATACGCCCCAGAACGCGCCTCTGGGAGGCGCGTGTTAAGTTAGCAAAAAGTCAGCACGACAATCATGCTTATGTGGCTGCACATCTGAAATGTTGAGTGATTGGCGGCGCTGACGTGCTCGCACGCAGTCCCGCCGCAAATGTCCCACATGCGTTTTCAACGCCATGAGCGTTCGTGCAGCCATTTTAATCAACGCTGCTATCACGCGCACCGCACGCTATTCACGCCACCGCCCCAGCAAGAGAGCTCGGAGCAAACTCGGCCACCCGAGAAGCTCTGGCCATCCTGCACTGCACCCCAGTAAAAAATTCTGGATATGAGTATTAATGCCGAAGTTCGAGGAGGCGGGTTTGATTCTGTGAAATTGGTGCTTGCTTAGTAACTTCTACAAGTGATATATCACAATCAATGAGCTTTCACTGTCGTGGCGCAACTTTTGTAGTGGGAGGAGCCAAACGGTGCTCAAGAAGCGGCACACGCTTTTCTTCAACTAGGCCCCGCCCACGAACTAGGGCTGGCTGATAGCAGGGCGGTTATAAAAGAGTACCAAGCTGAACAAATCATCAACAGTGAAGTGTACGGGGGTGTTCATCGTTCGCGTTTACCTAGAGGAAGCATGCAAAGAATAGCTAGGATCTTTGGAAATGCAGTGACCACTTATTCAATCCTACACTCAGGATTTCTATGGTGCTATTGCGATAAGAACTCGTAGAAAGGCGAACGCCTAGGCGGTAAACAAGGTCAAGCTTCTTTTAGACGCTTAGCGTTGCAGACTGATAGGTCAGTGACCCATAGCCTAGGCGACTGCGAATGAGGTTTTTGTATAGATTGAGGTGACACTTTCTGGCACAACCCTAAGTTCTTTAAGACAATGTAAGGGTATTCATGGTTTTAAAATACTTGTTCTTAATATGATCGATGTGGAGTATGAAGGTTAGTGTAGTGTATACTATATATGAGGCCCAGAAACTTATGCTGAGTGTTTACAAAGAGATGCTGGTCATGAAGGTCAGTGTCAGGATCTGGGTAAAGCCTACCCTTTGCGGAGAGTAGGACGCGAGTACTCTTTCGTGCGCCCAGTTTAAATCTATTTTGATCGTGCCCATTTTGAAATTTTGTTCAAAGCTAATGGGACCTGGCATTCACACATAGATAAGTTACACGATTTAAAACCGTCTGTACATCATCAACATATCTGCAGTAAAACATATTGTGTGGGATGAAGACGCGCAAGGAGTTCATTTTGACTACAAAAAATGTACGGCGCAATATACCTTCTATCGGCACTCCTGTTTCTTGGACAAATATGTGGGACAAAACAGCGCCTACTCGAACACGGAATGGCCGATTGGACCGGTAGCTTTCGATTACTGCGAACGTTCTGCCACATACACATATAAATGTTACAGGTCTAGGAGTATGCCAAAGTGCCATATGGTGTCGTAAGCCTTCTGCACATCGACGAACACTCAAAAAAACATGTTTATGCATGAGAGCATTCAAGTTTGTGCGCGTTACAGAAAAGGCGGTGAATACTGGATTTAACCTTTCGAAATCCGCACTGTTTTTGGTCAAGTAGACTGTTCGTCTCAGTGAAGTGCATCAGTCGCCTGTTTATCATCTTTTCGAAAAACTTGCGAAGACAGCTAGTTAGGGCAGTCAGTCTGTAGCTAGATAGTGGGGATGGACCCTTACTCTTTGTGAAAATAGGAATAACGATGGCTGCTTTCCAGGTGGGAGGGATCTCACCCGAAAAACAAACCACATTGTTGAAGGAAAGGGTCGTGTTTTGAGTTTAAGGGGGCAGTCGTTTGAGAGTTTCGTAAACTTTACGGTCGCATCCTGGGGTGGTTTTGTTACGGCAGCTTTGCTATGCTTGTAGCGAAGGTAAGACAAAAGGTTCTATAATTGTATGCCAATCGTGTGTGGGTTTTCTTTTTACTATACTTGTTTTGCATCGCTGGAAAGCTGCAGTGTAATGAGATGAGCTGGAGGCCTGTTCGAAGTGTGCGCCGAGGGAGTTTGCTTGGTCTTCGGTACCTTTACCTAGTGCGTTTGGATGTGGATGTGCTTCTCGTCCTGCAACCCTCCAGACTTGCCTAATGAGTTTGTGAGCTGATGCTAGATAAAAAATTCTGCGAGCTTTCCCTTCTTGCCTGTCGACGCATTCTCCTGCCTTGAGACTTCGTGTTTTTAGAATCGATAAGATTCTCGGCAGTCGGTGAGTATCGAAGCAGCCTTCATGCTTTGTTTTGCTTTTGGCGTGCATTGCGACAATCACTGTCCCACCAGGGAACGCGTCACTTTCTGTGTTGTCCAGATGTTTGCGTGATTCACTCAGTTGCCGCATCAGTCAGAAAAGCAGGAAAGTACTGTTCTGTCGCATCTATGCGAGAACCAAAAGTTGTCACTTTCCTAGGGATCATGGACAACTTTCCAGCAGAGTAGGGGTAGAAGTAATGGAGAACGAATGCTGAGGTCCATATACGCGAAAAGGTATTGCTATAGGCTATAATACATTGACTTTTTTTATTTCAGGGGACACGCCCCAGAAGAGCAAACAATTTCTTAAGAAGACAAAAGGAAATGTTCAGTCACACGACCTCGCGCATCGCAGCGGGAGTCACCCTTAGACTACTATGAGCAATGAAGTCTCCAAGGAGAAGATACAGTTTGGGGAGTCTATCGAATAACGACTGGAGTTCTTGTTTATTGAGTTGGTGGTGCGGAGGTACGTAAATAAAACAAATTGTGGCCAGTTTGTTTAAGACCACAGCCTGCATGGCCACAGCCTCAAGAGATGTCTGAAGTGGTAAATGTGTACAAACCATTGCTTAATTGATTAACTATAATGACAACACCATTGGATGAAGCAACAGCACTGTTCCTGTCATTTCTAAAAATAACGTAAGGACGTAGAAAGTGTGTGCGTTTTGGTGTCAACTGTGTTTCTCGTACACACAGCACTTATTAGGTATGTTTGTGTAAATGTTCTTGAATATCATTGAAGGTTTTCAGTAGTCCTCTGGCGTTCCACTGTAGCATTTGTGTCTCCATTTTGTTGTGGTATGGCGCTGTGTGTACAAAAAGTGTCATCCTAAATTACATGTTCTTATGGCGGCCCTGTAATTTTTTGTTGCGCTCCAAAGAGCTGCAGCCTTTTCTTCAGCGTCTGAGGCGCCAGAGGAGTGTGGCTTGTATCCATCACCACTTGTGAGGTGGCGGATGACGCCTGTCGGGCAGGTACATTAAAAAAAATTGAGCCCTCCCTGTGGTTGCAGTGGCCGGGAGTCCGCAGACTCGGAAGTATGCTGGCCCTTTTTAGCAGGAGGCGGAACACTAGAGGCTGCTCTAGCCGGGAAACTGCTGGCGCGTCCGCGGTCACACACTGTGTGAATTTCGCGAGCGACGAAAAACGTGCCAAGGCGCGCCACGTCTGCGAACGAAGTATCAGGCTGGTTTTGAACGGAAAACCGTGGACGTGCTTCTTTGAATGACCGAATTAATTTAGCTTTAAGTACTAAGATTCGTTTCTCTTTTTTCTATGGAGAGCATGATCGGGAGTATGTAGGATGATCTTCACACTTACGGCAACGGGCTTCTGAAGTGGAGGTGTGGGATGCATGTTCACAAGATGCACGCTTTGCGCATCTAGCACGCCCCTCTGCACGTTAGCGATCTGTTTCCAAGTGTCAAAAGCTCTTGAACTCGAAGCATCACAGAAGATTACGTGCATAAGGTCTGACAATAAGCTCGCAGTAATCGGCTTTAATGGAGTTAGGAAGGTTGCTTGTTCAGAAAGTAATTATGGTGTGCTTTGTTGGGATCTGTTGTCTCTTGTACTTTGCACTGCAGTTTGTTCCTGCCATCCTTCGAGCACACTTTCAGAGAGCTCGAGGAGGTCACTGTCAGAGATGACACCACGCACTGTGGTCATCGACCTACGTGGGCCCACTACTACTGGCATGTTACCAACCAAATGCTACGAGTTTTGTGAGCTTGCCGTACTGGGTCTTCTGTGAGAGTTTTTGAGACAATGAATTGTGATATCGATCGGACTGTTTTCTGTTCATTTTACGGTGAATTACGTGGTACCTGAAGCAGGTCTGTTTTCACTGTGCAAAAAAAGAAGCCCTCTTTGGTGCGCCACCTTTTCAGGCGGCAACCAGGGAGTGCGAGAAAAGGGTTTTCCGTAAGAAGCACTTACAAGTTCGGCGATGTTGGCGGCCACCCACCCCGAACCGAACAAGAGAACGCTACAATGTTGAATACTTTGAGTCACCGGCCGTGCATCGCCACTATAAACAAATATAACTGCCCTAGGATGAGCAGCTACACAGGGTTAACCCTTACTGCCAAGAATGGCAAAAATGGAATGGAAAGAACAGAAGACAGGATGTAGATAGAGAAGGAGGCAGGAAAAGGCGACTGCCGATTTCCCCTCAGTGGGTCAGTCCAGGCGCTGTCCAAGTGAAGCTGGGGCTATAGGGGTTCGTTGCCTCTTGCCGGGAGGCCCTAAAAGTCAAGTCACCGGACGTTGGCTCCACCCCCAGGATCCTCGGACACGGCGAAGTCACGCACGGCTAAGCGTGGGAGGGGTCGTTAATCCTTTCCTCCCCCTTCAGCTCAGGTCCGTGGTGTTGCCACTCGCCAAATGCCTGCTCACGACAGACGCCCCCACGGGTTCGTTTTAAGGACGAAAGAATGGGCCATTACTTCTTATTATGCATGAATTTCAGTTTACTAAGTAGAAACATTCTCTCACCGCTGTTTATTCGAATTGAATTGAATGTTGCTATTTGAAGTTTTCTATGCTTGAGTGCCCCCCATTACGTCATTGTCACCATGATATCTGCGGTAGTACCCTGGAATGAATCAAAACGACTTTGATCTGAAGTATCTAAATGAGCATATTTTAGGTATTCGCTAATTATTTATTCAGATAATTATTAAGTGATCATTTTACTTATAAATTAGTCGTTTCTCAGACAACGGCGCCAAGTGGGTGTGAGCCATACATAGAGGCTATCACTATCATTATCATCAATTGACACGTCGTAGTGCGATGAGGTTCGGGGACAAAAGCCTTGCGCGTGATGTCGTCACCCCAAGAGCGACGTCGGATCTTTTCAGCGGCAGCGGCCGAAGGACGGCTCCAGAATCAACGCACTGTATTTCGCCTGGGCCGTTCAGCGGGCAGGGGCCCGAGGTGAGAAAAGGGCGCCGTTCACTGCTTTGCTTGCAAGCTACGTTCACTGGGAAGCAATTTCACGTTTGACGTGATGCGGTAGTGGTTATTCACCGCGAAAAAGAGTCAGAGTGCTCATAGGCAAAACCCTTTGTAGTAGTGGCCTTCTTCTGCAGTATCAGGCGATTACGTCAAAGGATCCCGCTGCCACAGACGTATAATGCGATGGATGAATGAAGAGACCTGCCCCAACAGCTACGAAAATTTCATTTGATCTCGATTCAGCGGTGTTTGTCAACAGTAGTTCGCAAGCTTTTCCTCGACGCACGGGGTGATATTATGAATTCGGACTTCATAAGACAATGTCAGCGACGTTATACCCCCACTGAGAGTGCCTATGTAAGTCATCGCTTCTTTTCGCACTGTTGAGTTCGCCGACGTCGTTGCGAGTGTCAACGCCAAAAACAATGCGGTTGTAATTTTATTTACAAGGAAGAACCGCATTGTTTTAATTTAAGAACAACGCGTGGTGGGTATTTTTGTGATTGAAAATGACGCATCGCCACGTGGGAGTGACGACATAGGCTGTGCATTTTGAGTGGTTCAACGCGGCACGTGTGTTCCGCCGCGGTCATCTAGTGGCTAAAGTACTCGGCTGCTGACCCGCAAGTCGCGAGATTGAATACCGGTTGTGGTGGCTGCATTTTTTATAGAGGCAAAATTACTGTAGGCACGTGTGTTCAGATTTGGGTGCACGTGAAAGAACCTTAGGTTGTCGAAATTTCCGGAGCCCTCCTTTACGCATTCTTTCATAATAATATGGTTGTTCTGGAACGTTAAACCCCACGTATCAATCAATCAATCAATTACTCATTCGACGCGACACGTACAATATCTATACGGTTCCAGATAGGCCACGCTATCGCTCGCTAAATATCATACGACACCCATTATATTTAGTCAGATATAAAAATATTTCAGTTTTTTAAAGTGAAAACAATTGCAAAACGACGCTGGGACCACTGCACAATCAATGGCCATCGCGAAGCGTTTAGTCTGGTTCGTTTCTGTAGAAGGCGTGCGGTGATTGGAAACTGCTTTTGAAGTCAGTGAGAGAATGAAATGCGAAAGGCAACATTTTCTCTTGTTGTCTGCTAAGGTTTTGATGTTGGAGGGCTAATAACTTCGGTTACTATGTACCAATTAGGGTAATTTTTTTCTGCGTTCATCTCAATATAGAGCCCTACACGAACTCTAACGCTGCTTTTGTTATTTGTTGTTTTTCTCTCTTTGTGATTTGCTTATTTTGTGTAAACCTGAAACTGATGTAATTTTGATGCATTTTCTTTTTATTTCCTAATTTCTTGAAGTTTTAAAGATTGACGTCAAATTGTTTTTTCATGTTTGTGCTCTGCCGATTTCGTAATGCCAAGTGAAAAGGAGTAGGAGCCTCGCCAAGAGTCTAACATAGCAGCTTTTTGCTCTTATCCTTGCGTTTTCTTTTTCGCAACTTTCTGAAGAAAATGCTCAATAAAACTGGAACTGAAACTGAAACAGAATGCGCATAAATAAGCGTCGCTGGGCCTTTTATTATAAATATTACTAGCGTAAAACAAGGATTTGAGCTATTTATCTTGCTGAACTCTCATAGGGTACATAAAAGTGTACTTCATGTGATGGTACATAAATAATATTGCCGATCGAATGCATCGTTTCCTAGATTCTTGCTGTTGCTGAAATGCCAAAGCCACTTGCTCAATTCAAACACTGTCACATTTAGAAAAAGTTTACAGACAAGTTCATATGTTTTAGACGACGGGAGTCATGTACTGGTAAACCTTTTTCGAGGCAGCAGGTACTTTTCGGTGACGCGGTAGCTCCTGTTTCGACAAGTGAAATCCTTAATTGTATACACGTATTTCCTGCTTTTCCACGCGCAAAGAGCGGTTTGTACGACCGTGCCACGGACAACGACCTGGCCGACAGGGCGTGCCTTCTGAGCGGTCCCCTTCTGGTGTTCGTGCGAGTGGCGATACTGGCCGCGGTGATTGTTGTGCTGGCTGTGCGCCACCTGAGCCAACGAGGAGGTGACGACGCACAAGAGCCGACGATGTGCAACAGTCGCGGCTGCGCTGCTATGGCAGCCTTGCTCGCAGACAGTACGAACCTGAGCCGGGATCCGTGCACAGATTTCACAGCCTACGTATGCTCAGGCCGGTGGCAAAACAGCGGGGAACCTTCACAGCCCGCGGTCAGTCGGTACTTGTTGCCCAACCCAACATACGGTTACAATGGGAACACCAAAAACGTGTAATTGCCCAAATCAATAACTATCGCGCGCAGCAGTAACTTTCCTTTCTGTCATCGCAGCATATTCGTAGAAGTACTGACAAGTTCTTTTTAATACGTATATGTTGTGTGGGCACGCACTTGCGCTGACCTGTTTCGGATCTTGATTCGGTCAAACGGCGAAGATGCAAAAATTGCCACTCGCAAACGGTAGTAAGGTATTTGGGCAACTCTACACTTCCACAGTCTTGCCTTCAGGTGAAGCAACATCACTTTCTTACAAACTGTAAAACAAAATTATTCCAAAGTGGGAGTCAAATGCCTGTTCTCGAGCGACACCCTTTTTCGGAGTAATTTTTACTCTTTTTCTGGAGCAAAGTTCTTATTCCGGATGGTCGGGGAAATTTATTGGCGCAACTGGAGTAATTTTAACTGATATTTCACTCCGGTCATCCGGAGTAATTGCTTGGCGCTTTCATAGTACTTTTTACCAGCATTTCACTCCAGCTGGCTAGCCGGAGGGACTGCGTGGCACTTCCGAAGGATCTTTTGCGGGGTTTTCACTTCCGCCATCCGAAGTTTTTGCATGCCTCCCCCCCCCCCCTCCGCGGAGTATTTTACGAGGGTCTTGTGAAATTTCAGTGAGATGGATCAGGCGTATTTTTTAATTCTTTGTACGACTATTCACTTATCTATGCTGATCGTGTCACACATTGGTTAGATGAAGGAATTCCTCATGCAAACAATTCAAAGTAGGTGTGTATTTTTTCCACAGAGGTCTAGCAGATAAAACGTAAGGGAACACATTCAGTTTTCATGTTTTATTTATGCAAAATATGCCACCGTACACATTGAGTTTTCATGTTTGATTTATTCAAAATATGCCACCACATCAGGTTGATCTAACCCCAGCAATTGCGAAAAGAACACAAACAAACACAAAAATCCACCAAAATGTGAGATTTGAGTGCCATAAAAAATCCAGACCAACATGTAAGTGCTATTCAGTGCACCACACATACATGCGGTAAAGCTCATTTGCTGGGCTAGCTGGAACTGTCTGGGTCGAGCATGCTCTGTTAATTAAATACTCGGATCGGGGACGCATCTGCATTTCAGTGTAGGTCTAGTGCAGTTGTCTCGATGTTTTCTTCCAGTTGTTACTCAATTGCAAACGAACTGACTGAAGTTTACCTCATCAATTTCTCTGGCAGTTGGTATACCGACAATTGCCTTCCACTGCAATGAATTTCTTTTCTTTACAGGATCGCTCTTTATTTTGGCTCTCTGCGCGAGCGCATACCATTTATATTGTGTCCTCTTACGAGAAAAAAAGCAATTTAGTGTGCGAATGTATTGGTTCTTTCGTACACCTTTGTTCCGTCTTGCACCTCTTTCGTAGATTTAACACCTTTGTGGAAGTAAATTTCCATGTAACGCACAGCATTGCCTGCATGTAGCATTAGCCCTTCACGCAGAAAGGACGTTATTAGCCCATATGAGGAAAAACAGTGGTCAAGGAATAGAAACTTCTGGTGCTCGAGGCAGAAAAAACTTTAAAACAGTTCAATTAAAAATTATTAGCTCTGCTAATCATATAGCATTGTGGTCAGGAAAGAGAGTTTTCGTAGAAGGAACAAAAAAAGTAGCTTGAGTCATAAAAACTGTTACATGCTTTATCAAGCTAGCTACTTACTATTCAAAAAGCAGACATTTTGCCTGCCTTTTTGACGAGACACGAATATATCCGACAAAATTTGAACCAAATTGGTTCTGAATGGTTGATTAGGGTTTAAAGCATGCGGATAGCCGAAGTGAAAGCTGTTCTGAACATGGGTGAATATACGTCATAATAAAGACATGTTTGATCCCTCCGTGATTGGAATTGGTAAAACACAAAAGTGTAACGCATCCATACAGAAGTAGTTTAATGTTTGCTGTACATTGATGTAAGAGAGTTTGCGCAATGCCCATAGATGTTTGACACCTATAACTTTGCCTAATGTGGATGCATCCACGTTAACGCACTGTGATACATCTCCATCCCGACGACTAATAACCGTCGATAATGATTAACCGACCTGTTGAGGTAAAAAGTGAGCATGGAACGAGACAAAGCGATGTTACAGCCAGAAAAAAAAAATCCGATTGATTGCACGGCGAACTTGGGCTGAGCTCGCCTTCTCGCGGCATGTTGGAGTTATTGAACGCCACGGCCCGACCAGAGAAAAACACAATGTGCGTTGTGTCTTGTCTGTTGGCCGGCCACGATTTTTCGCAGGGCGAGTGTGAGCGGCGAACTCGGAGTTAGTACATGCAGACAAAGCAGCTGCGTTGCTCTATGCGCTGCAGAGCTATTTTATTGGTATTGATGAACGCTATGAGTGAAATCGGCGCTTGAGGTAAGATCCCGACCTGTGGATGTGTTTGGCGTTGACAAAATTACACACACTCCTATTAGAAACGCACCGAATAAGACGGATGCTTATAAGCGGCATGTTTAAGGAACTGCTTGCGAATGCTGCGGTCTTGATGCATTACTGCACTTACCAAGAACGCTGAAAGGACAGTGGTGAACATAAATGACGTATTTCCAAGGGTTCGAAGTATGTGACCATGGCGCAGTGGATCGCGTGCCCTGCATCTTTTGCCGCGAACCCAGAGGTCACGGATTCGACTCCCGATGACGGAAGTTTTGTCTTCTGAGCGTGTGTATTTTTTGGCGTCACCACCGTGACGAAAATACGCCACTGAAGTGTTGGTGGGCCCCGAAAAAAAAACACTTTCGTTTAAAATGTCCTGCCGTTTTACCTTAACGTCATGGTCTACTCGAGGCGTTTCTTCATTATCTCGACAAAATAATAGGACAGGTATTTTACGTGTCTATGAAAGCTATGGCGACTATGTGTTTCTGATGCTGAGAGGCATGTCTAGCCCCCGTATTCAGAAACGCTCTTTGACTTGAACTTGACTTGAAACCGACTTCAATGCAGCTCGTTTGAAACACGTCTGTGCGTTTGTGCTGCCTTGGCAGCGCCTAAAGTCAGTGCGTTTGAAACACGTTTGTCCTGCATTGAAGTCGGTGGCAAGTCAAGTTCAAGTCAAGCAGTGTTTCTGAATAGAGGGTAAGTGGCTTTTTGAAATCAACCCTTAATTCTCTCTTCATACAGCTGGCGGTGCTGCAGCAAGCTTGGTCTGGTCTCATGGACAAGGCTTTGAAGGAGCGGGCAACCAGCACACGAACGATAGGCAAGGCAGCGCGCATGTACCATTCATGCATAAACAAGAAAAGCGAAGACGTCAGTAGGTGCGTATAAGAATAACACGAATTCGCTGCTATTTATCTACAAAACACATTGACAACAAAACATCAGGATTTACTTAGAAACTGCTTAGACGAGAAAAAAAAAGATTGGACAAGCTACTATTTGTTTTACTTGAGCTTACGTGGGGCTAAAATAAAACGTAATTTCCAATTCTAAAGAAAGAAAAGACTTTTGAATAGTTGGTAACTTCAAGAGGCACTGCCTATCAGTAAACCAATGACCGAGTCATGCCACAACCTGATGTGTTGTAACTGAAGGCACAGGTAGTATGATATGTGGCTACAGCTGCGAATAATTTAGTATCAGTGTACACAGGTTGCAGAGACCATGTTTGGATATCATTAGATCAATGAGTCGTTCAAGTAGACGACGTACAATAGAAAGTGACATCATAGTCGTACACAAACTCAACCAGAAGCGTTAAAGATACAAATTGCAAAATAATGTTGTCAGCGCGCACAGAGCCGGCGGTTTGCATTCAGAAAACAAGTTAATTCACATTAAATCCACAATGACGCTGTTGAGTAAACGACAGATTATGAACAGTACATCGCAATTTTTTTTTCACGGAAACTCAACCTAAAGCATTATAACCGACACAGCTGCGAACAATATAATAACTGTGTGCACAGGTTTCAGTCCAGAAGTATGGATTTGTTTGTGAACTTTCACGAGCGCAAACAAACGCACAGCTGAAACCGCAGCAGCGACCGCGCATCTCGATTCACTGCAAAGTCATTCCAAGCCGTACGTCCCAGCCATTTTGTCAACCATATCAAATGTATAAGAAAAAAATTGCTGATTTGCTACATTGAAAGCACTGAATTCCGAGGATATTTGAGAGAGAGAGAGAGAAAAAAATATTTTGATCACGTGAATGCCTGTCGAAGTTCCCCGAATGTCGCCTGATAAAATTTGTTGTAAGGGTGCCATTTGTTGTTCCTGCAGCAGCTCTGCTTTACATAATAAGCAAAGGTGCTTGTTTGAAGCTGAATATTATTAGCGCAATTTTTCTGCCGTATACATTTTGAAAAATTATGCCAAAATGTGTTACGTTTACATTTCCTTCAATGCAATATTGAGCTTTGTATGAATATTTTAGTAACGAATACTGAACGCAAGGTACAATTTTCGCAAAAAAATAATTTCAGACCCCTCAACGTTCTAAGAATTACGAGGAAAGATCACGAATTTCATAACAATGTCATTTTTGCTTACATTGTGACGTAAACTGCTGCACGTGGTGCTCCCATTATAAATCAGCTTCACACTTGCCGAAAGCAAATGAACTTCTCTTTTAATATGGCAAGTTGTATCATTCCAATGTTCGTTTACTTGGAAGCGTCAGTCCGAAAAATCGGATAATTATTTCCTTCCTTAAGATAGAAACTTCATTTTCTGCAGTTAACGCATTTCTTGCATCCAGCTCTAAAGTTCTCATGAATTTCACGTTGCTTAAACGTTGTCCTGAAGTCATGTCTAATGTTAAGGTCGGATATGGCACCATGTTACCATAAATCTGCTCTATTTCTATATTGCAAGCTTTGTAAGATTTGAAACGGACACGGTCACTCTTCTATTTTATATGCTGTAATTTAAGCGAAAGTTTAGCATTGTATTGCGTACCCGTAAAAATAACGCTTGCGTTCTACGTCTTACACTCCAACAGATCTGTTCAAGACCTGCGCGCATTCCTTCGAGACCGTCATGTTCACTGGCCTGATGACCCGGTACTTCACATTGAGCCCCTGGACCTCTTTCTTGAATTCGCCATCAAATGGGCGCTTCCACTATGGCTACGCGTTCGGCTCATGCGCTATCAAGAAAAAAGGCCACGTGAAGTTTCTATGGACCCTGTAGCTAGACCGCCACCGTTTCTAGAATGGCGAGACGTAGATATTTTCGGAAATGAATGGCTGCACTATGTGAGCATTCTCTCAACAGAGCCAAACATTACGGCTCCTCAAAAAGCTCATTTACAACATCGAATGCAGAAAACACTCCAAATACAAGCGACAGTAATGAACACACTCTTCAAACCTAACACCGGCAGCTCGATTACAAGCACTCGCGGCACATCGCAGGTATTCACGTTTGGCCAGATTGCGAAGAAGACAACAACATTTACGAATGCCAGACTCGAAGGAATTCTAAACAAACACTTCGAAGTCATTTACCCGCTGGTAGACACCGACTTGCTTCTCACAAGCGATGTGTCTTACTTAGACAGGTCTCTGGATATCTTCAAAGCTTTTGAAAAGGCGGACTTACTGGATGCACTAGGGTGGTGGTTCGTGCTCTCATCCGGCATTCATATTCCACACGGCAATAATTTCGACAATTTCGATGGGTTTGAGTGCGCTATTCAAGTAGAAGACATTTACAAGTTGCTGTTAGCAGTCGAGTGGGACACGAAGCTGTTCTCCAGCGCTATGCTGAAAACTGCGCAGCATTTGGTGTATACAATTGCGAAGAGCGTGGTGCACGAATTTCATCGAGATCCCGCAATAACACCTAAAGACAGTGTCCTCAGGGCAAAACTTCCTTCTCATCTGCTAGAAACACTTGCCGCAAAGCTCTCACCCGTTTCGAAATACACTGCGGAGGCCAAACTCGAAGACATCTACTGGCGGTTTCCCGAAGGAGGCGAACAGTCGTACACGCACCAGTGGTTGTACGCGAGGCGCAATGCATCTGGTCTTGTCATCAAGAACGTATACGATGAACTGTCCCGCCTATCTCACTTCTACTACGACCATGCGATTACGTACGACATGCCTCACAACACTATAGCGATGCCAGCTACAGCGTTCATGGAACCACTGTACTTTACCGATGGCACGGACGCGATGCTGTACGGTTCTCTTGGATCAACATTAGCATTGGAAGTTCTCAATGTAGTCACCTGCGACAGGGGCAAGCGTGCAGAAGGGTGTGGATACCCAGCAGTGTTCAACCAGGCGGCTGCCTCACGATACGTTTGCGAAGAAAACAGTGCAAGCTCGGAAAGACCACAAAAAATGGCGCTTCAAGTCGCTTACGGCGCTTACGCCAATGCGTCCAAGAAGTCGTCCGACAAGAAGCTGCAGAATCTCTCCGACTATTCCACATTGCAGATTTTCTTCCTGGTGTGGTGCTACACGAGGTGCTTCGATAATTCCTTTTGGAGCGATGCCGCAGTCTGCGATGACGCTGTTACTGATATGCCAGCATTTCACGAAGCGTTCGGCTGCAGAAGTGCGCGACCCAAGTGACCCGCCTATTTTGTTTATATATAGTTATTTCGGAACAAAATGTTGATTTTACTTAGTCTATTTCTGTTCTGGGACTACGCAACGAGCTATTGTTATTTTTTAAACAATATCTGCGCATCACCACACGCGTTTTCCGGCTGCACATTTTTTAGAAGACGTTTTATTGGCGCCTCGAGTCCAGTTTTTAACACAACTACGTGTGCTGGTTTTACCGAAACTGCAGCTTTATGCACAGAATGCCACGAAAATCGTTTCGTTTCGGTTCCAGTTTTGATCCAGCGAAAAATTTTGTTTATTTTTCCTAACGAAAAGAAAAACATTCCGCAACTATTTTCACTTAGGCCCCAAAATATTAGAAATTGAAGTAGCAATGACATTTAGTCGATAACAACTCTCTAAAGTGCCTTGCAAAGCATTTTGCGCAAAAGGAGGGAGCATAGTTCTAAAGTAGCACATTATCGTGTGTAGTCTTTAATGTGCGAAACCGCTGTTCTCATTAAATGAACTCCTACGCTGACAGTGTCCTCTCAACGCTGGCACACCAAGTGCCACTTGTATAGGTATTATGAACAGCGCTGCTTGGAACTTTTCAACGACATTTCAACATCTTGTGGAATTTCCGTCTGAGGGAAGCGATAGTACTGTCTACTGAAATATGCGTTATTGCTCACGTTGCATGAAACGGTTCTTTGAAATTGGCAAATTTTTCCTTGAACTGAAAACCACCGAAATATATTCCGGTTTTGCTCTGAAACAAAATAGTAGATTCATGTTTCATTCTGGAACAAAAAAACAGGTAACGATTAGGTTACGTCCTCGTTGCGGTCAAGAATAACTTTATTTTTTGTTTTACCGCTTTGGTGTTTCGTTCCGTTCAGACATCGTCGCGACACATTGGTAATCGTTCGGGCTCTCTCATTGCCTGAGATGGCATCCGAAACGTGTGTGTCCAAAAAAATTTCATTTCGCCAACAACATTTGTGGCAGGGGCGTAAAAATTTTTTCGCCAAAGGGGGGGGAGGCAAACAAGGGAAACAATTTACCTCACTCCATATATAGCGTAGCGAAGCCTTCGAACTATGAAATGAGTGGAACTCTTGAGCACCTTCAAGTGGGTCTGCCCAACAAGGACGCCGCTTGCGCTGGGAGTCCATGCTTGGCCGTGACTGTCGCCATTGTGTATGCTCGCTGGTTGCCGGCTAATAAACGCCTTAACAAATTGGTGGAGGATGCAGCGATCCCTTTCGATGCCATTGGAGCTACGATCACGTACCCTGCCTTCTACCATGTCCTACGACACCTATCAGAAAACACCTCCTCCCATGCCACCCCATTGTCCCGATGTCCCCAGGATCCGCGATTCATCAATCTTCACTGGCACCAATGGCACTGGCGTGGAGGACTGGCTCGCCATTTGCGAGCGCGTGAGCATCCCCAACAAATGGGACGAGGACAGCAAGTTGCTCAACTTGGTGTTTGTTGTGTTTTGGGTATTCAGTTTCGGTTTCGAATTGACATGTGAGGATGCCAGGGGGCGCCGCTCTGGCATCCGGGATTTCAAGGCGACTGTAAAATAAAACCAGTGGGTGTTAGGTAACCGTGGAGTGCGGTTGTTGTGCTTTCTTCGGCGCGTCGCGCCAACCCGCGTGTTCGGGCTGGTTGGTGTCCCCGCCGGCCGCGTACGTCTCCGTCGGCCGTCTTCTTCTTCTTCTGCTTCGTTGGGACCAGCCAGCCCCCAACACAGCAATGGCGACGAGGACATGTAAGAACCCGTTTCGTTCTCCGTGTTCGTCTTTTTCTTGCTTCTAATGGACCTACCCGGCTAACCCTAGACGCTCTTTGTTCCCTGCAAGGTGGCTACTGCGCGCTGCGTCGCTTCATTTCTTCATTCAGCTACGCCGCCTCTGCCTTCGTCTTCAAACAGTGTACTGGCGTCATTTTCTTCTCGTCTGCACCTCTCCATTCTTCTTGCTTGCAATGGCGTCTCCTATTCCACCTCCCCTATTTCTTCATTCGCCCGGAGACCCGCCACTTCCGTGGGCGGACTGGAAATTGGTGTTTCAGGCTTACGCAGACGCGGTCGGGGAGGACGCCAGCAAGCCCGAGCGTCGCAAGGCCCTGCTGCTCAACGCGTTGGGCCCTGCCGGGTTAAAGCTTTTCTATACTTTGGAAGCCACCAACGCGTCGCCGACGCCAGCGTCGGGCGATGCCTTCAAGACTGCAGTTGCTCTTTTCGATGAGCATTTTAAAGATGTCTCGTGCGATTATCTCGCACGCGTAAAATTCCAAGAAAGGCGACAATTGCCTGGTGAGCCAGTCGCCGAGTTCATTACTTCTCTTCGAACGCTCGCCGCGTCGTGCGGCTTCGGCGCGCTCGAGGACGATATGATCCGCCATCAGCTTTTCATCGGGGTAGCCTCGCAAAACGTCCGCTGCCGCATGCTTCAAGAGGGCTCCTTCATTTCATTATCCGTAGCCCTCTCGATTGCGCGAGAGGACGAGCTTATTCGCTCCCAGTTGGAGCAATTCGCTCCGCATTCAGTGCAGCAACTTTCTGCTGCCGGGGGCCAAGGCGGCGGCTCTTCGTTTCACGAGAAGCGTCAACATGGCGGCCCTTCACCTTCGTCTCGGCACGGCGGCCAACATGGACGCCCGCCTGCACAGTCCTTCCACGGCGACCTCTCTGCGTCGCGGGGGCGAGGAAGCCGACAATATGGCGACCCCATCCCGCCAAATTTGGGTTTTCAGGAACAGCACCGAGCTCCTAATTCGCGTTCGCAATTTTCTTCTCCAAGCGCAACCACGCATTGCTTTCGTTGTGAATCGGCTCGGCATTTAGCCAATTTTGCGCAGTGTCCCGCGAGAAACCGCACTTGTCTTGCGTGCGGAAAAATCGGACATTTTCAGTCCGTATGCAATTCCCGTCCAGCAAATCTTCCGGAACCAGTTTCTTCGTCCGCTCCTTCGAGCACTGCACAAACCAATACGGTCACTGTTTTAAATGTGGATGGCCTCCACACTACATCCGAGCCCAGCATCGTAGTTTCAGTGGGCCATGTGCCCTTGTCATTTCTCGTGGACACTGCTGCCTCAGTCTCTTTAATCAGTGCTGCTGACTTTCATAGTCATTTTTGCAACATTCGGCTTTTGCCTTCACACGTCGTGCTACAAACATATTCCAAGGGAACGATTGATAATTTAGGTCAATTTACAGCTCAGGTCTCCTATTGCAGTCGCACTGCTTCCATTACTTTTTATGTAACTGCCAATGGCAGCTCGCTTTTGGGACGTGATGCCATCAGGGCTTTGTCCATCAACATCGACGGTGCGTCTATGACGTGTGCTCAAGTCGACGTCCAAGATGATCTTCCAGCCAACGCGCCTTCTGAATTCCACCACCTGTTCACCCGTGAACTGGGTTGTGTGCGCGGTTTTGTGCATAAAGTGATGCGTCGACCAGGTGTGTGCCCTGTGCGTGCCAAGCTGCGCCGCATTCCTCTTCTTCTCCGTGAACAAGTCTCTGCGGAACTGTCTCGTCTTTAAGCCAGCGGAATCATCGAGCCTGTCTGTGCTTCCGGCTGGGTTTCTCCACTGGTCGTCGTCAAGAAAAAAGATGGATCCCTTCGACTATGCGTCGACTTACGAGAACCGAACAAGGCGATCGTCGTAGACGGGTTTCCACTTCCTCACATTGAAGAACTGCTTCATCAGCTCTCCGGACCAGTATGTTTCTCCAAGCTGGACCTCGCGTCCGCTTATCACCAAGTGGATTTTCTGAGTGCAGTAGAGACTTGACCACATTTGTATCGCCCGAAGGCTTGTTTCGGTTTCGCCGCGTGTGTTTCGGGCTTGCATCTGCCCCTGCAGTGTTTCAGAAAATGATGTCAATTATTCTTAAGGGTTGTAATGGCGCCCTTTGTTACTTGGATGACATTTTATTGTGGGGACGTACTCGTGAAGAGCATGATCCTAACTTGCATACTGTTCTCAACCGCATCAGTGAATGTGGTATGAAACTTAATAACAAGTGCATTTTTTCTGTGAATGAGTTACAATTTCTAGGACATAATGTCAGTTCCCGCGGCTTGACACCTGTTGAATCTAAAGTTCAGGCCATTGTCAATGCCCCACGGCCTACTGATGTTAAAACCTTGCAATCTTTTTTAGGTCTTGTGGGTTATTATGCCAAGTTTGTTCCTCACTATGCTGATGTTGTTGAACCACTGCGTACTCTACTTCGTCAAGCACAGCCTTTTAACTGGTCAGCTGAAGCTGAGCAGAGCTTCATTCAAGTTAAGTCAATACTGGCCTCAAAGCCAGCTGTTAGTATTTTCAATGAGAAGCTTCCCATCGTCATCACGACGGATGCGTCCGATGTTGGACTGGGAGCAGTGTTTCAACAACTTAGAGATGATCAGCTGATCACTATTGCTTTTGCATCTCGTACCTTGACCCCTGCTGAACGCAGATATTCAGTAGGAGAGCGTGAAGCTCTCGCTTGTCTTTTTGCCTGTGAGAAATGGCATGTTTACTTGTGGGGCCGGCACTTCACATTACGTACAGATCACCAAGCACTAGTTGCTCTTCTTTCTGCAGGATCTGAAGGCCGCCGCCCCATTCGCATTTCCCGTTGGTGTGCCAAACTCATGTATTATAATTTTAGTGTTCAATATTGTAAGGGTTCTAATAACGTGGTTGCTGATGCACTGTCGCGCCTTCCTCTTCAAATACCGGTTACTGAAGAGCGGGATGAGGAAGTTGTTTCCTTAGTTACTTCCTGCATTACTAAAGCTGAGCTTCAGGCAGCTACAGCTGCAGATTCCACTTTGTCTCAAGTTCTCAAATATTTACGTGAAGGATGGCCTTCCAAAGGTGCTCTTGCTTCTGGACTCTTGCCTTACTTCGCAGTCCGACAGGAACTGTCTTGTGTCGAGGACTTGCTTTTCCGCGATGAACGCGTGATTCCCCCTGCTTCTTTCCGTAACAAGCTAATACAGCTTGCCCATGAGACCCATCCAGGCATTGTCCGCACCAAACAGAATCTCAGAGACAGGTACTGGTGGCCAGCCTTAGATAAGCAGGTCGAGCATGCAGTTTACAACTGCCATATATGTCAGGCAGCTGACAAGTCTGCCAAACCTGCATTTTCTCCGTTGCAGCCAGTCCAGTGGCCTGATCGGCCTTGGCAGAAACTCGGCATGGACATCATCGGTCCTTTGCATAATGTTCCGCAAAATGCCCGGTTCATTGTTTCTCTCATCGACTACCATTCCAAATGGCCAGAAATTTGTTTCACACATACGGTTACTTCTGAGGTCATCATTGAGTTTCTGTCTTCAATCTTTAGCCGGGAAGGTTTTCCTGATGCCATAGTTACGGACAATGGCCCACAGTTTCAGTCCCAACATTTCGAGGCTTTTCTTTCACAACGAGGAATTCAGCACTTGAGGTCATCAGTTTTCTATCCCCAATCAAATGGGCAAATCGAGCACTTTAATCGCGTTGTGAAGGAACATATCCAGATCGCCCAATTAGAGCACCGTCCCCTCGAGCAAGTCTTGACGGAATGTTTAGCTTCGTACAGGTTCACACCACAAGTCACCACTGGAGCGTCTCCTGCTCAACTTCTCCACGGTAGGCAACCGCGAGTTGCTCTCGACATAGTCTCTTTGCCTCGTAACATAGCAGTGTCTTCTCTTGATCAAATCCGCACCAGGATTTTTTCTTGTCAACAAGCAATGAAAAAGTATGTCGACACCCGTCGAGGTGCAAAGCAGTCCAAAGTTCGCACTGGCGATCTAGTCAAGGTTCGTGTGCCAGGCAAGCGCCCCAAGTATCGGGGTCCTTACAAAGTCTTGGGCCAGGTTAGCCCCACTTCTTTTCGCTTAAGTGATGGTAACATTTGGAATGCTTCGCGCCTTGTTATTTTTCATACGGATTCGCCTTCAACACCTAAAAGTCTTACTCATCACGTTCCGTCCACGCCTTTCAACTACGCATCAGACTGTTACATGTGGCCTCCATGTACAGGCATTTCTTTTTCAAGGGGGAGGAGTTACCAGGCAGCGTCGCTGGTTCAGGTGCACCGGGTCGTGCGGTTCGCTTCAAACCTTCAAGTGCGGCTGGGACCGTTGAACCGGGCTCCGGTCCGCAAAATTCTTCCCGGGCTCATGCTGCGAGCTCTGATGAGACCGCGAATTTTAACGCTCGTTCAGAGCCTTCACACTCTTCTGCTTTTGCACCTGATTCTCCACCCAAAAGGGCCCGTCCTAAGCGGAAGCGGCAGAAGCCGCGTCGGTTCGAAGACTACGTCACGTAGAACTACAAATCTATATTGTACTGAGTTGTATAGAATTTTTAGTGAATTTTCAGGACTTCCAATGTACATATTTCAGTGCATTTTCAGGACTCGTAGTGTGTGAGTTCAGTGTGCCGTGCTCTAAATTTCATGTGTTCTAATCAATGTACATACCTTGTAAAATATGTTGGTATCGAGCATGTATAAATATAAACAGTGTATAGGTGTGCTTTTTTCGAGGAGGGGATGATTGTTGTGTTTTGGGTGTTCAGTTTTGGTTTCGAATTGACATGTGAGGATGCCAGGGGGCGCCGCTCTGGCATCCGGGATTTCAAGGCGACTGTAAAATAAAACCAGTGGGTGTTAGGTAACCGTGGAGTGCGGTTGTTGTGCTTTCTTCGGCGCGTCGCGCCAACCCGCGTGTTCGGGCTGGTTGGTGTCCCCGCCGGCCGCGTACGTCTCCGTCGGCCGTCTTCTTCTTCTTCTGCTTCGTTGGGACCAGCCAGCCCCCAACACAGCAGTGTTCTTCCTTGCGGACGTTGCTGATTTGTGGTACAAATACTACGCGTTCGATTTTGCAATCTGGTCCGATTTTAAGACCGTTATCATCGACGTTTTCGGCCACCCTGCCGTTCGTAAGCAGCAAGTCGAGCAGCGCAGACGTGAACGCGCTCAGTAGGCTGGTGAGTCCTTCACGTCATTCACCAGTTATATTGAAGATTTCCTGGACTCATGCAACAAATCCAATCACACCATGTCTGAGTCTGACAAGGTCCGAAACATCATGAAAGGCCTTGGAGATGATGCCTTCACAATGCTGCTCAGCGAAAATTCCGGCACAGTGGCTGAGGTCATCACACCGTGCCAGAGCCACGAGAAGCTCCGCCGGCAGCGTTCGATGACCCGTCGCTCCCCACCACGAACTGCAACGCTTGCTGGCTTGGATGCCAGTTGTGAGCAAGTGGCGTTGATGGCGGACCTCAAGTCCTTCATCTGTGAGGAAATTGCGTGCTTTTAGCTCATTGCACTGAACGAGAATGTGGAGAACCGTAAGTGGTTCTGCACATCTTTCCCACAATAGTGGATTGCCGGTGGACAGAAGTTAAGAAGATAAGAAAGTGTAGAGTGTGTATGTCCTGTTTTAAGCCTTCTTAGTCTGAAATCTTTTGCGCACATTTCGTCTTTTGAAAGAGCAAATAGCGTTTTTCGTGGTAACTGCGCAGTTACTCCTGAAAACCTTTCAGAGCGTATGTGCGCGTGTACATTTCTGTGAGCTCATCCTGGCGGAGAGAGAGCTAAACAGCGCTGCACGTGTGCTTCTTTTCAGTCAAAGTTGTTTTTTTGAGCTGTAGAAGACAAATCAAGTTTAATGAAAACTACTTGGCCCGGCTCCTAAATAGGCCTTCATCGTGCAAAAAACCACGGCCTTTTATTTTCTTCCTGGTGCTGTGGTTCAAACTTCGGGTTAAGCTTAGAAGCTGAGCCCACTGTACTTGATTCCACTGCTTTCTTCTTCGCCCCTTTTTAAACTGCTGCCATCGCTCCTACTTACTGTAAGCAAGCATGATCATATTTATAAGAGACTAAAGCGCAAACCTTTTTGTGGCGCTTCTAGTACGGCAGAACTAAAGCATGTAAAAAGATTTGTCACAATCATCGACTCACAGCGGCTTCGATAAAGCAACAATGACGCAATTCAATTTCGGTGAAAGAAAACAATTTTCCTGTATCAGCAAGTGCTCTGACCGGTGTTGCGACCGGGGTTTGCAGGCACTGGAGGTCCGGGATGAAGTTGTCGAGGCAGGAGGAAGAGAGACTTGAAGAGGGTTTATTTACATTATGTACATCGTGAGCTCTCATACATGACGAGCTCTTTCTTACATGGCGAGCTCTCGAATCTGGCATTCGTCTACATGGCGCTCCCTCGAATGAGCCGAGTGGCTCAATATAAAGGGTATGTTCTCCCCGGATCCCTAGATCAGGGAACACGTGCAGATGGTGCTGTCTAATCACATATCACACACAACTGGCGAGGGGGGCGAGCATGCACGGCCCACGTGAACGTCCAATATTGAGTCGTGATCACTGCAATCCAAGGTGGCGCCAGCGGGGCTCATCCTCGTCGTGCGTGTGCTGCTGGTCGAGGGGTCCCAAGCTCCTGATAGCATACTTCAAAGGGTCCGCCGAACTGTTCACCTAATTAGCGGGGCGATTTGCGGCGGCCGCCGCAGTCTCTTCCAAGGAAGATGCTGTATTTGTTGTCCTCTCTCGAACTGCTTACGGCGTCGTGGCGACACGACGTCTCACCCTCCGGCTAAGAGGTACAATGCCTGGCGGTCATAGGCAGCCGACTGGTCGGCTACTTGTTTGAAAACTCAAAGAGCGCCGCTCCCTCGTCAGCTCGGGTGCCAGTCACAACACCGGTCCATAAAACGATTGCTTGTTACTATTCATAAGAAAGCAAGTACAAGACGCTTTCGCGCCTTGTACTGTACCCCGCTTTGCAATGCTACAGTACGAGGCACGAAAGAATCGCACAGGCGGCCTGCACCGCAAGGAAAAATCAAGGACAACCGTCACAGCAAAAAATTGGGAAAAATATTACTTTATTAAAACATTCCCTGGTAACATTTTCATATCCTCGTAACAATATTGTCACGTGCTTGTTCAAGAAAGACGATGGCAGTTGTGCATGTGAAACTAATTTTTCTACCATCAACATTAGAATAGAGTACGATGAAATCTTCCCCTCACAAGCCAAGTTGCAATCTCTGAGATTTTTGACCACTACATTGAACGATTACTTGGTACATGCAGAAACAAAAAATGTAATAGCTACAGATGCTTCTGTCAACAATGAAAAGGCAGGTGTAGGAATTGCGTCTGATTCCCTCGGCTGGTCTTTTTCAGTAAGGCTTCCAGATTTTACTCCTATATTTGAAGCTGAGCTAGTAGCTATTATTTTAGCCCTTCGTAAAATTCCTACGACAGAGACCAGTGCAATCATCCTAACAGACTCACTTTCGTTGTGTGCAGCTCTGACAAACTCTGAACAATCTCGTGCCCTAGCAGCGTTCCACACATTAGCACCACCGCATTTAAAACTCCTCAAATCAATGTGGGTCCCAGGTCACTGCGGATTACAATTAAATGAATTGGCAGATGCTTTGGCACGAGCATCACTCGATGGACCAGTAATTGCAGTACTTCCCGAGTTAGAATACTTATCAGGGGTTAGATATAGGAAATTCGCTATTTTTACAGATAGTTTAGAAAATATCACACAATGGACAGATTATCAGCACTTCAAATTTCCATGGAAATCCCAGTGGTGTCTGTCAAAAAAACTCGAAATTATAATTTCTAGATTCCGGTGCCGTGTCCCCCCATTAAATTTTTATTTACACAGAGCTGGTCTGACACTTTCCCCCCTTTGTCCGTTCTGCGAAGAATCAGAAACTATTGAACATTATTTTAGCTCATGTCGTAACTATGCATTAATTAGGAAACGACTTTTAGATATTCCATTTGCGAAGCTAGGTTTAAATTTAACCGCAGAAAATGTTCTAAGTTTTGGTGCCTCTGTTTTGGGAAATTGCCACAGAGATGCATTCGATGCGGTGTGTAATTTTATTCAAAACTCTAAACGTTTTTCAACATAAAGCCCTCGATAACAAATACTAAAAAAACCGGTCGAAAAGTAATTTTCTATTCTGGATAAATCCGTGACATACCAAATTAATCGGGTTTGGCAAAACCAGCTGTCTGGTCGGCTCCCAAAGTCAAGTTGTAGCTATTAGTGTCTACTTTGTTATTGATTTTTTTCTCACTATCTAAATCTTTGGTTTATTTCTTTTTTTCCAACATACTGTCTTAACTATACAACTCCCCCCCCCTTTTTTTCGTTGTAAGCAATAATGCAGTTATCGTTTATATGAGACTATTTGTTCTCTTGGCCAATCCCCCAGAGTGGGTACGAGCCATGAAAAAAAGGATACAAACAAACAAACAAATGTGCCACGAAGGACTACGAAATGGACAAAGAAGAACTCTCTTGCGCGTTCTATGAAAAAGAACCTACCTGCTTCTGGGGTCTCAGTTTATGCGGGAAGACCTCTGTTTTGACGTCGTGACACTGGTGGAAGTGCTGGGGCCTACAACCTGATGCAGGACAGTCTTGCTCGGACCCGTTCACCTAGTCCAGAAACTCAGCCCCTCGTCACGACTCCAGTGCACCGATTCAGTCGGCGCCTACTAGGCCTAAGTCCAGATTCCGTACCTGTTCCGGCTCTTTCCAGCATGGCAGCTCCTACGACATCCACGGTCATCCCACCATCGCAGACCACTCTTCCCTCACAGGTAACTCTTGAACATCCTCGCGTTCCTAAAGTTTTCCGTGGGGAAGAGTACGAGGATGTCGAGGACTGGCTCGAACAGTTCAAACGGGTCGCTGTATCCAACCACTGGAGCGAACAACACAAACTTGGCCGTGCATATTTCGCACTAGAAGATAGCGCTCGCACGTGGTATGAAAACCGCGAGGTTACCTTCCAATGTTGGGAAGACTTCCGTCGAAAGCTCCTCGCTACATTTTTGAACTCGGACCGACGGGATCGCGCACAGCAAGTGATTGAGGCACGCGTGCAAAAACCCAATAAAACAGCTGCCATGTACCAGAGGGTATGATCCGTCTGTTTCGACGAGCTGACCCTGACATGCCCGAGACGAAGAAGGTGTGTCATTTAATGCAGGGTGTTAAGGAACAAGTGTTTGCGGGCCTCGTACGAAATCCACCTACAACAGTAGATGAATTCATAAGAGAGGCGACAGTCATCGAGCGCGCACTGCAACAACGACGCCGACACTTTGACCGCCTGCAGAGCCACACGGCAGTAAGTGCTGCAGCTCAGAACACTGCCGTATGCGAAGGTTCCCTGCGACAAATGATTAGGGAAATACTGCGTGAAGAACTTCGGGCCTTCTGCGTTCCCCCTGCCCAACCACTAGTCGCATCTGTTGCCGAAATCGTCCGCCAGGAGTTGAGGCAAGCTATTACACCTACCGCACCAAGTCCTGAGCCACATCCAGCGAGCTACGCTGATGTGGTTCATCGCCCTCCACCGACATTTGTGGCGACGCCCTTCCAGCCACGACCCACTGCCGTACCTTGGTGGCAACGGGATTCTACGAGACGACCACCAGTTCGCCGAATTGACTTGTGGCGCATGGCCGACCATCGACCTATTTGCTACCGCTGCGGAAAACCCGGTCACATTGCCCGCTATTGCCGTCACGGCGATTCTGGGTTCGGGAACTTTTCTCATCCCGCTTCTTTTCGCTCCGAAGACCGTCGTGCCCACGATGCCGATCAACTATCGCCTGACCAAGCAACCCCACCGCGTCGCTGGCGATCTCCATCACCTGCGCGTCACCGTGACTTCCCTCAGAGCTACGCGGACGTCACCAGAGGCCGTTCGCCTAGCCCGCGCCGGGGAAACTAACTGATGCGACTTCGGGGGGCAAGGTTGCCAATCGTCGACACACTGAAAAGTTCCCCAATCATCGCAAGAAGGTATGGCGACAACGACGATGAATACGACGACGAATAATAATACTGATGAAGTTGTACGTGCCGATCTGAGCGTTTTCATTGATGGACATCACGTTACAGCACTGGTCGACACTGGCGCCGACTTCTCAATCATGCGACAAGAGCTCGCCGACCGCCTTAGAAAGGTCAAGACACCGTGGACAGGACCACACATAAGGAGTGCTGGTGGTCAGCTGATGACACCCACGCGTAAATGCACCACTAGACTTCGCATCGGGGATTCTAGCTTCGTGGCCACTTTCGTCCTGTTGCCAGACTGCTGTAAAAAGTTAATTTTGGGCATGGATTGTCTTCAAGATCATGGCGCTGTTATCAACATCCCTCAACGTATGGTTACGTTTTGCGCACATCCTTATGCCGACAACAGCAGTGAAGAACAACGTGGCCGTTTGCGAATGGCCGACGATGTTACACTTCCACCGAGATTCTGCTGCCTTGTGTCGGTGTCCAGTGGGTGTCCTTGCTATAAAGATGTGATAGCGTAGCACATAGTCACTCTTTTGTTCACGCAAGGCATTTCCATCGCGAGGGGCGTCCTGGCGCTTACTGGTGGACAGGCAGAAGTGCTCCTCACAAACTTCAGCAACGAGCGCCGCCAAATCCAGAAGGGTACCGCAATTGCCTACTACGACGATGTAGACCAAGCTGGGGATTGTTTTACCTTGCAACCAGATGACGCGGCTGTCCCCGCCTCGACAACCTTGTCGGTAGACATCTGCTCTACGCTACCGCCTTCAGATAGGAAGCACCTGCTTGAACTTTACACCAATTCGAAGACTGCTTTTCGCGTACGTCAAAGGTCCAGCAGACAGCATTGACCAAGCACCGCATCATTACTGAAAACAACACGCGACCGATTCGACGAAACCCCTACCGTGTGTCTCCGAAAGAGCGCGAGAAGATACAGAAGCAAGTACACAAGATGCTCGCGGATGACGTCATACAACCTTCGAAAAGTCCTTTGGTCGTCCCCAGTGGTTTTGGTCAAGAAAAAAGATGGCAGCTTGCGCTTCTTTACTGATTATCGCAAGTTGAACCAAGTCACGAAGAAAGACGTCTATCCACTGCCCCGCATAGACGATTCACTCGATCGACTGCGTCATGCGCGCTATTTCTCTTCAATGGACCTCCGAAGCGGCTACTGGCAGATAGAAGTGGACGAGAGAGATCGTGAAAAAACGGCCTTCGTGACGCCCGACGGCCTATACAAATTTAAGGTGCGTCCTTTTGGGTTGTGCTCGGCGCCAGCCACTTTTCAGCGCCTCATGGACACCGTACTATCAGGTCTGAAGTGGCAAACACGCTTGGTCTATCTGGACGATGTTATTGTATTCTCAGCAACATTCGAGGAACATCTCAGCCGTTTATTCACCGTTCTCCAAGCCATACGTACGGCCGGCCTTACTTTAAAACCAGAAAAATGTCATTTTAGTTTTAACAAACTCAGCTTTCTAGGCCACGTCGTCTGTTACGAGGGTGTTCGACCTGACCCGGTCAAAATAGACGCCGTAGCGCAATTTCCTGCACCACGCGACAAAAAGGCCGTGCGACGCTTTTTAGGGTTGTGTGCCTATTACCGGCGATTTATCGAGGACTTTTCGTCTATTGCGGCGCCATTGACACGACTCAAACGTGAGGACGTCCCCTTCCTTTTGGGTGAACAACAGCAAATCGCGTTCACTGAACTACGACAACGCCTGCAAACACCTCCAGTCTTCGCGCACTTCGACCAGGAAGCCCCTACAGCACTTCACACTGACGCCAGCAATGTAGGTCTGGGTGCCGTTCTGGTGCAGTGGCAAGACGGCTGTGAAAGAGTAATAGCCTACGCCAGCAGAACTCTCTCGCGCGCGGAGGAGAACTACTCGACCACCGAGAAGGAGTGTCTCGCCGTGGTGTGGGCGGTCATCAAATTTCTCCCGTATTTGTACGGCCGCTCCTTCAAGGTTGTTAGCGACCATCACTCTTTGTGCTGGCTCACCAACCTTAAAGATCCATCTGGTCGTTTGGCGCGCTGGAGCCTAAGACTTCAAGAGTTTGACATGACCGTCGTCTATAAATCTGGGAAGAGGCACACCGACGCCGACTGTCTCTCACGGTCGCCAGTGGAAACTGCCGCTCCTGATGACGAAAACATCGACGCGGCATTCTCGGGAGTTGACGACACGGCCACTATTGCACGAGAGCAGCGCGTGACCCTGAGCTGTTACCACTCATTGAATATTTAGAAGGACGACGTGAAGACGTGCCGCGGTTATTTGCTAGAGGACCGGATTCTTTTTGCTTGCGAAACGATGTTCTCTATAAGAAAAACTTCTCACCAAACGGTAACCCGCACTTGCTCGTCGTGCCTGCCTCTCTTCGAAAAGAAATTATGGAAGCGTGCCATGATGAAGCAACGTCTGGTCATCTAGGCTACACCCGAACAATGTGCCGACCGCGATGCAAGTACTGGCCAAAGTTACCTGCTGCTGTTAACCATCACGTGCGAACTTGCACCGACTGCCAAAGACGCAAAGCACCTCCCAGTAAGCCAGCCGTTCTTTTACATCCAGTCGAAGCACCAGAAATGCCATTCACCCAGATTGGAATAGATTTCCTGGGTCCCTTTCCAACTTCCACAACAGGGAACAGATGGATTATTGTGGTCACTGATTACCTGTCCCGTTATGCGGAGACTAAAGCTATGCAGCGCGGCACAGCAGCAGAAGCCGCTCAGTTCTTCATAGAGAACATCGTCCTTCGGCATGGCGCTTCGACAACAGTGATCACAGACAGAGTAGCTGCCTTCACCGCAGAGCTTTTGGAGTCGGTTCTCAGACTCAGCGGTACAGCTCACCGGAGAACAACTGCATACCATCCGCAGACAAATGGACTGACGGAGCGCCTCAATAGGACTCTCACAGACATGATCAGTATGTACGTTGACACGGAACATGAAAACTGGGATCAGATATTGCCGTACGTGACCTTTGCTTACAACACCGCTCGACAAGAAACCACTGGAATGACACCGTTCAGTCTGATCTATGGTCGCGAAGTCACGACAACATTGGACGCCATGTTGCCGCATGAGTGTGACGAAATCCATGTAGACGCCGAAGAATTCACTCAGCGTGCCGAAGAAGCCAGACAGCTCGCACGCGGGCGCATCTGTCATCAGCAGCATCAAGATGCCCAACGCTACGACACCCGACACCAGTTTATTAGCTACACGCCAGGTGACAAAGTGTGGGTCTGGATTCCAATACGTCGACATGGACTGTCTGAGAAACTGCTAAGACGGTACTTTGGTCCATACAGCGTCACGCGACGCTTGAACGACGTTAACTACGAAGTTGTTCCCGACACTGATTGTAGTTCTAAGCGTCGAAAGCATTTGCCCGAAGTTGTGTACGTCGTGCGTATGAAACCGTATGTATCGAGTTAATTAGCTCCCGGCTGCCGTTTTCGTACGACCACTTCATACGTCTAGTAGAGAACCTAAGTTGCGCATCGGGACGATGCTTCTTTCGGAGGGAGGCAAATGTCACGTGCTTGTTCAAGAAAGACGATGACAGTTGTGCATGTGCCACGAAGGACTACGAAATGGACAAAAAAGAAGAACTCTCTTGCGCGTTCTATTAAAAAGAACCTACCTGCTTCTGGTCTCTCAGTTTATGCGGGAAGACCTCTGTTTTGACGTCGTGACAATATAATTGAGTGATTACGGTTCGTTGAGTTATTTTAATAATTTTATTTATTAACTGAATACGCCAGCCACCCTTTGGCAGCCAGGGCAGGAGTGGTACAGTGCAGAGTTTGAACACAAAGTTTACACGCGACCAGTAACACAGGAAAACAATAATGCAGTAAGCTTTCAGATTGCCACGACACACGCATAAGCGTGCGCAATCAGTAGCACGGCCCACGATTCACAAAGCAGTAGTAATTCTTGTTACAAATAGCTGCTTGAATATACAATAAAATCGGCAATGCTAGTCTAATGCAAAACACGCAAAGTGCACTACGCGTATTGACCAGGAAGCGTGAAAAAAAAGCAAAAAAGCAGTGTGCGTTAGTGGCATAGTAGCAAGATAACGCGTGAAATGCGTTAGTTCAGTAGAACAGGGGGCAAGACCAGCACTTCCAATTATACACAATTTAGAATAGCCGTTGAAAAAGCATTTTGATTAGTTAAGTTATTAACGTCACGTGGCAAAGTGTTCCATTCTGCTATCGTTCTCGGGAAAAAGGATAGACGGTGAGCGTTTGTTCTCGTGAAAGGCACTAGGATTGTTTTGTTGTGCTTGTTCCGAGTGGGGCGTGACATGTTGAATTCGAGATAAGTATTGAAGTCAAGCTGTGAATAACCATTGACTATGCTGTGTAATATTTTAAGACGATGTATTTTACGGCGGGACTCTAGTGTTGGTAGGTCAGAACGCCTGCGCAGTTCTGTCGCGGATACTCGCCTGCTGTATGCGTTGTGAATAAATCGCAGCGTTTTCTTTTGTACCCGTTCGAGGATCGCTTGCTTAATCCGCCTTTGAGTGTGGGTCCCAAACAACGTCTGCATATTCGAGCAAGGGGCGGACCAGCGTAGTGTACGCAACGATCTTCGTTTTGCTTGTACAGTGCTGAAGCCCGTGTCTTAGAAGCCAAAGTCTGCGCAGTGCTAATGATGTAATGCTTTGAATGTGTTTGTTCCAGGTGAGGTTTGATGTCATGGTTACACCTAAATACTTGAACCCACTAACAACCTCCAATTCAACAATGTTAATTTGATAAGTATATTGAAACGGACACTTTTTGCGCGTTACTGTCATTTGGCGGCATTTTGTTGTGTTGAGTCGCATGTTCCAATCAACAAACCAATTACTAACAGCTGCTAAGTATTTGTAAGAATTTTCTGGTCATTTAACGATTCAAAAGGGAGGTAAACAACGCAGTCATCGGCAAAGAAACGGAAACGCACCGGACGGTCAAACTGCAAATCATTTAAATAAATAATGAAAAGCAACGGACCTAAGACAGAGCTCTTTGGGATTCCAGAAACAACTGATGACAAGTGAGAAGCAGAGTCACCTATTTGAACGTACTGATACCGGCTTGATAAGTAGGAGTCCAACCACTGAGTTATTTTCTCATTTTTGACCAAGTTTCGAATTTTTAACATTAGATTGCTATGGAGTACTCGATCGAAAGCTTTTTCTAAATCCAAGAATATAGGGTCAATTCGCCCCCCCCTTTTATCTAAAACTGTTGATAAACTGTTCTAAACTGTTGAGACACGGTCGACGTTGGAAAGAGCAGAACTCCTCCTGGAGCAAGGCGTCAGTTATGTCCTGACAAAGAAATTGACCCCATCGAAGCAATCTTCGAAAGTAGTGGTCAATGTGCGGCGGGAATGACATGCTGGATGCTAGAACCGTCACCGCTGCTCTGGCCCACATCGTTAACTTGCAAATCCCAACACTGAAATGAATCAAGTTATCAAATGTGGAAGTTGAGAAAGAGGCTGCGACGATGTCAAAAATACTTGATAAGGACCTGAGGTCTTCTTTGGAGCACGAGGCTTGTCCGTCTTCATCTGTCACCTTCTCTGGCTTAGCATACCTCGGCGGTTACATCGCCAAGCTTATTACAGACCTCGAATGCGACTCTTGCGCTGCAATGCTGACGTCCACCAACAAGCAGCATCAGCTGTACAAGCTGCTGCGAGTACAAGAGAGGGGCGAACTACATTACCTGAGGCCTGAGTTTCTAGCTCTTTTGGACAAGATGGTGGTCTTTCGATAAGGCCTTTGAATACCTGTCACGCATAAATGTGCTAGAAGTTTTGCAAACAGCAGTCCAGCTCTGCTTGCAACGCGCTCCCATCTTAAGCTATCATGAAAGCGTTGACAACAGCCACTTCCGACGTTTGTAGATCTCATAGCGGACAAATTTCTAAGAATTCTGCTCGTCAACCACACAAACCAACTGACTGACGCAAACGAAAAGCCTTCCACCTACACACAAAAGCCGACTATGAAGCATTTTAGTCTGTGAACAAGATATTTGTGAAGTCCCCCAATGTTTTTGACTTGAAAGTGTTCAACTACTGCCAGTGCTTATGAGCAATAAATATTTATTTTCGGACCTCAGAATGTTTACACGTTTGATGGCGGAGAGCTGTGCTTCGCGCTCTTACATTTACACATTTTCCCATAAACATAAGCTTGATGAACCAGGTTCAAATAAGAAGTCAAAACAAACCATTTCTGTGCCTTCAACAATTAGGCAACTTGTATTTTAACACGCAGTGTGTGGAGAAGCGCACCCGAATTCATGTGTTCGAGCGTTGTACGGAGCGGCGGAAGATGGCAGGGTCGCAGTACCCCCCTCAGAGGAGTGGCGAGAGGCATGTACTACAACCGTTGAGAAAGCCGTAGGAACGGAGCACGCAGGTGCAGTCTACCCGGCCGTGGTCTAGTGAAAGCATCTTGAGAAGTCGCAACATCCAGGTCTGATTCGTTAGTCTCCGCTTTTTGCTTCCTTGATGTTTGGCGTAGGGGCGAAGTTCGTGAAGCAGGATTTTTGCGGGGCTTCTTTACACTTGTTGTCATGTAGGAAGGATAGTCCTCGAAGAGAGTAGGCGCAGAGTCGAGAAGAAGTTTTCTATTGCGGCACGCAGGCACATATTCTACATCGCGGAAGTGTCTGCTGCATACGACAGGCGATGCAGACTTGCGTTGGTGATGAGGTTCTCTCTCACAATATTCTTTTGCCATTTAGCGCACAGTTCAGCATTGCTTGGGAATTGGTGAAAAGAAACACCGGGTGTTTTCCCCGAACAGGACTTGCAATACAGAACACGACAATACACCATCGCACATCGAATATATATCCATACGTACTGTTCGTACTGAAGGTTGTACGACCGTCTTTCCGGGTCAAAAAATCACTGCAGACTGAACACTGAAAAAGCTCTGAACAAAATGCAGTGGCAGTGGGCAAATAACAGAAAAAAAGAAGCCTAACTAAAGAGAAAAATAAATCGGCAACAACCTTTTTGTAAAGCCACAAGGAAATAAAAAAAAAGCTGTTCACTTGCCGAAAAGTTGGGATGTCAGTTTCTCTTCCGAAACATGTTCTTCCACGAACTCTAAGTATAGCGCAGAAATGATTTGAACTAGACAATTTAGTTCGAAAGCAAGCGGCCTGCGAGCGCAAGCAGCTGCATTCTTCGCTTTATTCATGGATGTGGCTTGCAGTACGAAAGAACGCCAATGAGCCCAGGGTCTCCAGAATTATTGTTTACAGGTGGTGTTAACACCTTGACGACGCACGCCACTCTTCCAGGGCACGGCGTCCGAAGGAGTTATTCAACAGCAAAAGTGCTATCTATCTATCTATCTATCTATCTATCTATCTATCTATCTATCTATCTATCTATCTATCTATCTATCTATCTATCTATCTATCTATCTATCTATTTATCTATCTATCTATCTATCCGCGCACGACTTTTAGCTCTCCTGGCCGTTTTTATAATGGTATCAATTCCAAACTTGGTGTGGCCTAACATGACCGTATGAATAACATATTAGACTAGTCATAACATGAAAATCATGAATTGTATGTCATGAATGTCATGATCTTTATTTCATGGTGCTGCAGTTCTTGTGACGGTTTCATTCACATCGCATGTTGTAAAATTGGTATGGTGTTACATGATTGCATGGAGAACACAAGCGCAGACCCTAACATACAAATAATGACATGCGTGTCATGTAACAACATGACTACATGCCACGCTCATAATCGTGAGCGGCCATTCCGCTTGCGTCACATATACCAAATTTCATATTACGGAACGTGAATGGATGCCGAAGGTATGTGACTGGTGCAAGCATGATAATCATGAGATGCGTGTCATGTAACAACATGACTACATGCTGCACTCATGACGCGCTCGCAGCCGTTTCGCTAGCTTTACATGTACCAAACTCGGTGTTATGCTACAACAACGGACGACGTGGGTAAATAATACATCCAAACATGATAATCACGACATGCGTGTCATGTAACAACATGACCACATGCCACACTCATGATGCGTTCGCGGCCATTCCGCTAGCTTCACATATGCCAAATTTGGTATTACGCGACGCCAATGGATGACGAAGGTATGTAACTGGTGCAAAAATGATAATCATGAGATGCGTTTCACGTGAGAACATAACTACATGCCACAGTCAGGGCGCCAATACATTCAGACGGGACGCGGTACGCGTGCTCGCCGGCATTAATTTCGTCGCGTCACGCCGGCGTTGTCACGTTATGCGCCGGTCCTGCCATATACTCGCAGGCGCGCACCGGGCTGCGTTGCTTCGACGAATGCTCGTTCCAGCGCGTCCGGCGTCCCTCCGTCACAAAAAGAGAGAAACGTAGCGTTGTCTGGGTAACGCATCGGCGTGACGTGCAGCCTGTCGCATTTCATGCCGGTTGCCGTCAGGCCATGCCGACGAACGCTGGTCGCGCCTGGCGTCAGACTATAGAGTGCTCGCGTTTTGCTGACGTAGCGTCGCTGTGCCCAGCGTGCGCGCGCGTCAACCCTACATGGGAGTATATTGAGCCCTTCATGATGCACTCACGGCCATTTTGCTAGCTCCACATATACCGAATTGGGTGTTACGTGACGTCAATGGAGGCCGAAATATATGACTGGTGCAAACATGATAATCCTTACACGCGTGTCATGTAAGAACATGACAACATAGCACGTTCATAGCGTGCTTCACATATACTAAATTTGGTATCACGTGACGTGAATAGATGATGAAGGTAAACGACACATCCAAACATGATAATCATGACACAAAAGTCGTGTACGGCTTCATTTACCTCCACCTCGTAACGTTGTGCTGATTTTAAAGTGGCAGGTCAACATTTCTTAATCGTGCTTCGCATATCATCGATTCCCACTGTACGTGTGATCTGCCTTTTTTTTTCTCGCGTGCGAGCAAAAATCACATACAAATCTTCTGGCTGCAATAAAGGCAAATATTTTTTGCTGTTCCTGCTTTTGTTTTTGTCCAATTGCGAATAAAAGCATGGCAACTGCTGAATTTTTCTTATATAGATCATTGCAAGGAGGTATTATTTAGTCTGTGACAGAAGCATTCTAGCATTCTCCATTCTGGAGACGCGTATATTGGTTAAAACTGCTATAATTATCGTTGTTGAATTACATTGTCCTTCTATCGTTAGCGATCGTATTACTATGTTATTGCGTACCGATATTTATCAGGTGACCAACCGAATTCCACTTACGCTAAAGATAATTAGGTGCCGTAATCGTTCCACCTATTATTGTGATAAGTAATTTTGCCGGAATATTGTGAAAAGCTACGAATAGCCGACCTACACGGTTACTCCCCACGTCCTTCACAGTGAAAGTGATTTGGTTATCATCGTCCCCTTTTTTTCGTCATCTGTCTTTTGATTATGTTTTGGTTGCACAATGACAATATCAGTATCGTGTTCATTTACAGTATCTCGACTGCATCCAAATCGAAGGGTCGCACATGAAACCGAACGGCGTGTTTCAGTAAAACAAGTATCCGTCGAGGTATACTAATGAAGAATAAAAAGTTTGAATTATCACTGCTATGTAACACACTGTGTTTCATACCAGATACACAAAACTTTGAATGCGTGCGGCGTTCTTCTCCAACAAGCAAAACATCTCGATATTCGTTCTTACAGTCTCAAACATATCGACTAAACACCGTAGAACTCATTGTGCGAATGCGCAACCGTGACCAAAGCGCACCTGTAACCAGCCCATGGTTATGGACGTAGTCTAGACCTTTAACCTCCTTGGTGCAGACCTCCTCCCTGTCTCCTGCTTCTGCAGCGCGACGGGAGGTAGTTGGAAAGAGAAACTGGGGAAGCCTTGCGCCACGGGCGAGTTTGAAGTGTTGTACGCTTTGAGAGAGCGGAATTCCCGCCAGACTTGACGGCGTCTGCCCATTGCGAGGAGAGGTGGCGGTAAAACATTTATTTAACAAAAAAACAGGAGGTATGCAGCGATCGCCCAGGACGGCACCCACAAGGAGTAGGTGGGGATCCCTAGTACGAGACCCCATTGGCGTCAGCCGCTGCCTGGGCTCGTCGAACCAAGGCCTTTTGGGCCTCAAGGTTAGAGCGGCCAAGCAGGGTCGCCTCCCACTCTTCCCGGGTAGGGTTGGGTATAGGGGGTACAGCAGGGTGGCACGGGCAGGCCTACACCATGTGGTAGATGTCCGGAGACGCCTCCTTATAGTGTGAGCAGCTGCCGAAAAGAGCGGGATCAAAATGTTTGAGCGCTGCCGGGCACAGCATAGTGTTTGTGAAGAGTCGGAGTAACAGCCGCTCCTGCGGTTTATTTAGGCCTTCGCATGGGCGTGGATAAAGGCAGTGATCAAATTGGTATTAGTCCACAATTTCGCGGAACGAATACACCAAATTTATTTCAAGGTCGTCCAGTGTGCTACGAGTGCGCAGTATTATCAGGTCTGCTCTCAGTTGTGTGGCAATAATTGGCCTATTAAGCCTATAACTCATTTGGCTGTTTTCTTTTTCTCAGCTAGACATGCAGGCTAGTGTGGTGAAATGTGAAAATGAGCACGATTGTTTTCATCTCATACCAATTATCTACTTTTCTTTTTGGCAGCAATTATATGGTATTGTGGTTACTTCTAAAATGTGGCGCTCAGCCTTTTCTGGTTCAATTTATTTTCTGTCACAAATACTGGTATTTTAAATAGTAGCTAATTTGACAGCTCATTTTTGACAACCTGCCTTTGTTTGCTTCAAGAAATTTGCTTTCATTGTTGTCTGTTGAATATATTTCATAACAAATTTTAACATTTGTCATATGCTTTGACAACGCTCTGAACTCCAAGTAATGTATGGCAAATTTAATATCTGCTCCTAAAACATCAATAGCTGCTCTAAGCTACCATCATTTTCTGCTCCAAAATCGCTTATGGCTGCTCCAAAGCCATACTTTTCTAATTTCAAAGTGAATGGGAAAAGGCACTTCCTCTAGAAAGTGAGAAGGCACTTCTGTCTTTGTACTTCTTGCAACTCTTTTAATCTCATACTAATTAAAAGAGCATTTATTTCAGCAAAGCAAATAATAAAACTACCAGTAAACTTGGTACTATATTTTGCATGGTAGCAGGCATGATGATGATGAAATAAACATTTATTTTTCGGAACAGTGTTCCCGAGTTTGTGAGCGAGGGGTCACCCTACGTGGAAGGGTCCCTTATTCCAGGAATCCTCTGGCCGCAATCGCCTCCCGGGCCCTGACGACAAGTCATCATCATCATCATTTATTTTACCCTTAAGGGCCTCTCTCGGGGCGTTAAATAAGGGGGGAAACAATCCAAGTACAAATTTCAATTAAAATGCAGTTTATGGTTACAGTTTTTGAATTACTAAACCATACAGGTAGCAACAAAAAACAAAAAGAAAACAGAGCATGTCAAACGAAATATGCAACAGTCAATTCTCGGTACGAAATATACAGGTGGCAGAGAACAAACAACAAAGGAAAGACAAACAGCGATTAAGAGTCAAGGGTAGCTAGTAATAAATCTCTAAATTTAAAAGCAACTTTTTCGCCGACAATAGCATCCGTCAAACAGTTCCACTCATCGATAGCCGTAGGAAGAAATGATTTACTAAAAGCGTTAGTAGAACCATACAGACGTTGGATACTCAAGGAATTAAATAGGCGACGAGATGTTCGGACAGGGGGAAGTAAAAGTGAGCCATGTAGGTGAGGAAAGCTGTAGTAAAGTTTGTGAAATAGACAGAGACGTGAAATTTTGCGTCGAGCTGACAAAACAGGGAGACCGAGGGATGATTTGATTTGACTGATGCTTGCTCGTTTGTCGTAATTTGCGGAGATGAATCTGGCGGCACGATTCTGGACGGATTCAAGAATGTTAATAAGGTATATCTGATGAGGGCTCCAAATTGCAGATGCGTATTCCATTTTAGTACGAACAAAAGTTTCAAAGGCCAATTTGCGAAGGCTTGCAGGTGATAATGACAAGTCCTCATTGGTCGTCTAGGTCACGTGCGGCAATCTTGGCCTCCCACGTCTCGGCTGGGGGGTCGATACATGCAGTCGTTGCAGACTTGGTATTGGCATCTTCGTGGCGGCACGGGCACTCTAGTGGTAGGTGGGCCAGTGTGTCTGGCACGTCGCATATCGGGCAGTTGTAGGCGTATAGCGTTAGGTAGACTCTATGCAGTAGGTTGCCGTGTGTATAGGTGTTAGCTCGAAGTCTCCGAAATGCTGTGGCTTCCTCTTTTAGTCAGCTTGGGGTGAAATGGCGGGTACACCCTGCGAGCTAGACGATAGTGTTGTAGGATGGCGTTGTATGTTGGTAGTACGATCTCCACTTCTTCTGCAGCGCTGGCTAACCGCGAGTCAAGCGAGGCACTGAGGAAGGCCCGGTTGACGTGACCGCGGGCCGCGGCGTGAGCTGCTTCATTTCCCTCGAGCCCCGCGTGCCCCGGCACCCATACCACGCAGGTGTAAGCAAGTGGAGTTTAGCTCTTTCTCAAAATTTTGAGAGCTTCGGCGGAGATTCGCCCTCACGTGTAATTGCGGACAGCGGATTGGGAATCTGTCGAAACTGCGACCGCGTCCTTACCAGTCGTAGTGGCAAGGGCGATCGCTGCTTCCTCGGCAGACTCGGAGCTCCGCACGTGGAGGGTGGCGGATGCCAGCTCTTGTCCTTCCGCATCGACCACACTTAAAGCGTAGGCATTTTTGTCAGGGTATTTTTGCCGCGTCGACGTAGCGAGCGTCTGGATCGTGCTGGTGTCTTCTGCGAATGGTGTCGACTCGAGTGATTCGTCTTTCCCGATGGTAGTCGGAATTAATGTTACGCGGTAATTGGGCGATGCTGAATGATTCTCGCATGTACGGTGGCATCTTCTCTTCACGGTCTGCCTCGCAGATGTAGCTCTCGCTGTAGCCCAAGCACTCAAGGACCGATCTGCCCGTCGAAGTAAGCTTAAGTCTTTCGAGTTGGCTGGTCCGTTGGGCTTCTGCCAGCTCTTGCCAGGTATTGTGTATACCAATTCTTAGGAGTCTGGTGGTCGACGCCATTGGAGGTAGCCCTATGGCGAGCTTGGTAGCTTTGCGGATGAGCACATTCAGCTTGTCGACTTCAGATGTCTTGAGAGCTAGGTACGGGATTCCATAGGTGATTCGGCTGGTTAGAAGAGCCTGCACAACTATACAGGTATCGTTTTCCTTCAGGCCATGCATCAGTTTGCGACTCTCCTTACGAGGTGCGTGAGCTGGAAGACTGTGCATTGAAGTCCAGGAAGCGTGGCGGCCCCTGATCCGTCGTCGTGCAAGTGCAAGCCGAGCACATGAAGCGAGGTGACCTTCAGTATTTGGACCCCGTGAAGGATGTTGCATGGGTTTGGCGCTTCGCAGGTTGGAGGTCTTCCTCGCGTGCGGCCCTTGAGTACCAGTAATTCCGATTTTTCAGGTGCAAAATGGAGGTTACAGCTTTTGAGGTAGTTCTACATGACATTGACCACCTCTGAAGGCAGCTTTCTTGCTATCCAGTGCTCTTGCCTCGAGTCCAAAGCGTAATATCGTTGGCGTAGATGGCATGACGTAGGCCCTGTATTTTTTCGAGAAGCCGGGGGAGCTTAAGGAGTGCCACGTCGAAAAGGAGTGGTGATACAACAAAGCCTTGAGGTGTACCCCTGTAGGGCAGCTCAAATTTTTCGCTCCGTATGTTGTATATTCCCACCGTATCCGTACGACCGGTGAGGAAGCTTCGAAAATAGCCATAAATTTTGGAACCGCAGCCAGCATCTTCGAGATTTTGTTGTATTGCTTTATGGCTAACATTGTCGAAGGCGCTTTTCACATCAATGCAAGAAGGGACGACTTGGTATTCTTGCTCAAGTGATCAACTAGATCTTCCTTGAGGAGTAAGAGGATGTGCTGCGTGGAAAGCAGCTGGCGGAAGCCAAACATGGTGTCTGGGAAGTACCCGTTGTCCTCAAGGTGCGACGTGAGCCGGTCATGGATCAAATGCTCAAACAGCTTGCCAACGCACGAAGTCAGAGAAATGGGTCTAAGGTTGTCAACAGCTATGGACTTGTTGGGCTTAGGTATCATGATAACCTCCGAATGCTTCCACGCGGCTAGAAGCTCTCTTTTGTCCCAACAGTCATTGTAGTACTGTAGGAGAGCAGTCATAGCCTGATTGGGTAGCTGTTGGAGGTGCTTGTTGACTATCCTGCCTTTGTTTGGACTCGTATTTCTTGTAAGCTTGGAAAGAGCTGCTTGAAGCTCTGCTGGCGTGAAAGGTTTGTGAAGGTTGGAGTTGGGCATGCCTTCGTATTCTTTGTGTGGTGGTGGCATTGCCGCTGATTGGACAGCACCACGCAGCTTGTTGCATAGTTCGTGGAGCAGGTCTTCCTCCGAGTCATCGTAATTGTGTGTTAGCTGACGTACTCGTTGCCGCTGCTGCGTCTTGGTGGGGCGGTCACTGAGGAGAGTCCGCAGCAGGTGCCACGTCTTCTTGGTGCTGAGCGTATCCTGGAGCTTATCACAGAAGTCGCGCCAGTTGTGTCTCGCTAGGTGTTCGGCATACTCTTGCGCCGCTTCTGTCAATAAAGAAATTCTTTTTCCAAGTTTCTTGTTTATTTTAGCCTCTTCCATCTCTTCAGTAAGGCTCGTCTGGCCTCCCAGAGGTGGAGTAAGTGTGAATCTACTGCCGGATTGTTTTCGTTAAGCTGCATTACTTTAGTGCACCGTTTGGCGGTATCCAGAATCTTGGTGAGCTAGGCATCTACGTCCGCTATTGCGTTGTCACCATCGAGCTCGTTTCTGAAGGCATTCCAATGTGTCAGTCTTGCTGTGCCTGTTTTTGTAAGGTCGTTCGTCATATTCACTTTCGAGTTGAATTATGTGGTGATCACTTCCAAGCGTCTCGGGGAGACAGCTCCATCCCACCTTCTTGACATCTCGTGTGAAGGTGAGGCCAGGCGTCGTATCTCTCAAGACGCTGTTTCCCACTCTCGTGGGCTGGAGCGCATCATTCAACAATGTGAGACCGTGCTCCTGAGCCGAATCCTGGACCCTCGCGCCTTTCTTGGTGGTGATGGCATAGCCCCAAGCTGTGTGGGGTGCATTGAAGTACCCTAAAACCACTAACCGGTGACCTTTTGTGCGTTTTCTGAGTCCGCGGACGAAGTAATCGTAGTCCCTGAGCTGACCTCGTGGTGGGCTGTACACGTTAGTGACGTAAAGGTTTTGTTGCGATTTTCGTTCCGGTATGACTTCCACGATGGAGTGTTCAACTGTAGTATCTTGTGTACTTGGGCAGCAACAGTTTTCTTATGTAGAATGGCGGTTCTTAAGGTCAGAACAACGGTGTTGTATTCTGCGAGCCACACTTTTTCAATATTGTTTTCTTGTGAGCCATGAAGTCGGGTTGGTTTACTTTTATAAATTCTTGTAAATTCGCCTGCCGGGGTCTGCTTGATAAGCTGTTTCACTGCCAAATGCGAAAAGTTGTTGCGGAGTAGAAATCATATTCTTAGAGCCTGCCATCTTCGTGAATATCTGGTACGTTTACCTGCTCGCCATCGGGAGAGAAGGAGTGAGAAACTTTTTCTCTTTTAGGGCGTGTTGTTTTTTCTGCCATGGCAGTCTTCAAGTTCCGCGTGACTAATGCAGTTGTTCTTGACATGAGCCACGAAGTTGGTTAGCTGTGACATAAGATCGTTGATTTGGGCTGTATGAATGTCCATACTACGGTTGAGCGTCATGAACGTGTCACCAATTTGGGCGGAGATGGGATCCAACTTCGCCAGGATGAGTGCTTCGAGCGTCGACTCGACTGCTGATGAGCGTTGTGGCTCTACTGTCAACCGTGAGCTGCGAGTCCACAAGGGCGGCGACTTTTGTTTCTATAATGGAGAGTACTTTGGCCTCCAAGACAGCTGCAATATCTGGTGTGGTACGTTTTGTGACTAGTTTAGCTTGGTGCTGTTCTTCGAATATTCGAGTGAGCCTCTCTATGCTTGCATTCTGCTTCTCTATATCTTTTCTTGTTCTTGGCATAGTTTTACGAGCTTATCGACAACTGCACCTTGTTTTTTGAGCTGGTCACGCTGGCTTTGCATAGCTTTTTGCTGATTCGAAATCATTTTTTCCAAATTCTTGAATGCAGTGGATTCAGTAGAAGAGCAATGTGGAGTATTCTTGTTGTTCTGTGAAGTCGAATCTACGCGAGTTGCATCAGAATAGCTGAGGCGTCGGGCGTAGAGTGAGCGGGATCTTGTGTGAGACCCGGAGCGCGGTCGCAGAATAGACCAAGACTTGCTTCGGCCGCGCTTGTCGTGCAATGTGCCGCTGGGGCTAGGAGATGGTTTGTCATGCTCGGTGAAGTCTTCACTGCGGGAACTGCAACTATTCTCTCGGGCTTTCGCCTTCTAGCGTGTTTGTTGTCTAACTTGCTAAGGTGGTGGGTTTGGTCGTAGCTTCTTCTTGCATTCGTAGCCGGCGGCTTTATGGGGCGGTTCACAGATTTTGCTGTTGGGAATACATTCGCGATCTGTGGTGTCTACGTCTTGTGCGCACTTGTAACAGAAGTCTTTTCTGGGTCTGGGACAGATGTCCTGTCGGTGCCCAATGGCACCGCATTCGCGACAGAACTGCACATAGGGTTTGCAGTGGTAGTATCCTCTTTGGTAGGTGATGTAGTACGGGACGTGTAGGCCATCAAAAGTAATTAAGGCGGTGGAAGACTGACCAAGCATGCGAGCGCCAAGGACCGTGTATCGTGAGTCAACTCTGAGGCCAGCTACAATTTCGGCACTGCTGGTTCCTGGGAGAAGCCCGTAGATGACACCTCTGTATACATCGTCGGGATTTCCCACGTGGGGGTTCACGCTGAAGAAAGTGCCGCCTAATTAGATGGTAGCAACGCTTCTCAGGTTGCTGGCGCGTTTTGTGTCGGTGGTACTAGCAATGATTATGTTCTCAACGCTCTGCACTTGAACTCCAACGATGTCGTAGAAATCTTGTTGTGTCAGACCGCTTGATGGTCCGATAGCGTGCGTAATTGACGTTAGACTCCGTTTTGATAAGTCGAGTCCGGCTTGTGGCCTGTAGACGATTTTATTGTCGTCTGTAGGAAAAGTGGGCATCTTCAAGTTGCGTTGCTTCGAAGCTTTTTGCGTGAAAACGGGCTATTTTTGGGCTTCTCACTGGATGCTTGAATCCGGTTCGGCGCTCGTTTTCTTTGCGTCCGACTTGCAGCCCTTCTATATGCTTCTTTCCTGTTGTTTTGCCACTGTTGACATCATACGTCCATGCCGATTTCTCCGTGGGCGTCTCGGCGTTCACTTCGGTTTGTATTGATGTTGGTTCTTCTTGTGGTCCTATAGTATTCATCAACACGCTTTGAAAGCCTACGTGGCTTGTAGCAAGGGGCGTCTCTCTCTAATCAGGCTTTCTGGTCGGGAAAGGAACGCGAGGCTCCTTCCCAGGCCTGCGCGTTCGGCGGGTGTACATGCAACGCGAGCCACAATGCGAGACGCGCTCACGCGTCGGTCACGGCGTAAGGGTTAGCGGGGAGGACCTTGGCGTCGAGATGTTAAATGTTTGGTATAGATAATCGCTCACCACTTAGTGGGAGGTGCCAGGCCTTTTCTTTCAACTTGATGAATTGACCAGCGCAAAAACCCAGAATTAGCGCAGCGTTGAACCACAAAAACTAGCATGAAAAGCAGGAGCCCATGGGAAGTGCAGCCGATCTTCATGGCCTCTTAGCGAAAACTCTGGTAGCAGGCATGCGCATCATTTCTATAGCTTCCACAATGCTGTCAAGAAAAGTTGTCACTGAGTATAGATGTGTTACAACGTAGCTTCAGATAGCACCCAGAGAGCATGATGCTGCACCTTCAGAAGTGCTTGGAACTTCTCTTTAAGAATTGTTGAGCTTGGAGACATAAGCGCATATTAACCCTTTGTGTGACTGCGGAACACATATGTCCCACTTTTCCGTCTGCAGAAAAACTTTTCTGTAATGTTAAATCACTCATATCGTACCCAAGTTTTCATAATCTTGAGGAAAATTCTTTTACCACGCTTTTAAAGGGTAGATGTAGTGTTACAGTGGCAGTGAATTCCGGTTAGTTTTTTACGATGGCTTCTCAATTTTTCTCTTCCTGCAGACATAACGGCACATGAACCCTTTGTGCAACTGCGGAACACATACACCCCACTTTTCCGTCTGCAGGAAACCTATCAATGAAAATACTGAACCATTTTCTCTTTTCTGGTTTTTGAGAGAGGCTATTTTAGCTTTCAGTCACCGTTAATTTTTGTAAAGTTGCGAATAACTTGACTGATAAACACATCGGAACGATCCCCAGCGAAACTGTCGTGCTCATTCTTTAGCGCCATTGCAGATTTTGATGCTTCAAAATATTTCTTGATATCGTATGCCTCTTGAAAAGTATGCATATGTTCAGAGAAATCTGTACGCAACAATTTCAGCACCATAGGCAAAGACAGCCAAATGGACAAAAAAAGTGGTTGATGCATGCAGTGAAGTAAAAATAAGCCTTACAGGAACAGGCCAGAGGGCTTTGAGTCAAGGTTAATAAGAGGCACAACTGTAGTTGGCGTTCTGTTGAAATGACAACAAAACTTTCCTCTTCATTTCACAACTTGAGAGGTGACACTTTTTGCCACTTGTTTGGCCGTTTTTATCCCAAAATACCCATTGATACAATCTCGAGATGTTACCTTCATGAGACAGTGTTTCCCACTTTTTTAAAGCACACTCACGAGTCACTGGGGCATATGTGTCCCACTTTTTTTCTGTGAGCTACTGGCCTAATTTTGATGAATTTTTTCATATTTAATGAAGCAGATCAACATAGTTCTAAAAACAGAGAGTACCACTCTCGGGCAGAGTAGAAGGCAACGATAATTTCCTTGTTTTTTGTAGTTTATATCAATATACCACACCGTGTTAGAACTGTAAAATAACTTATGTACGGTTAAATTGACAGGGTGTAAGAGTAGACTCGTTGATGGTGATACATTATTAAAACGTGTGGTGCACAAAAAAGACAACAAGAAAGACGATGGGACAATGCGCTGTCCCAAGCATCGTCCTGTTGTTTTTATTAGTCCACGTCTTTGTCATGCACCACACGTTTTTCACAACTAAAGGGTTAAACATTTTCTCTCTGCCCTTTTTGGTATTCATCGCTTTTTTGCAGGCTCTCTATGCAAAGTATGAAGAGAAAGCGATATGGTCAGCATTCACAATGCTTATTTTACGCAAGGCCTCCAAGGGATGTGGCCAAAGGAGAACCTGCAAAATCTGTGCACTCAATCGGTGCTGTGATCTGGCAGAGCAAAAAGTTCACTTTTGCTGAAGTGTGAGAAACTTACGCAGCAGACAGCTCCAAGACATAATCTATATAAGTCACGTTTATAAGAGCTGCAAATAACAAAAGAAAAAAGAATCAAAAGTGTATCCACAGAATATTGTACTTATATATATATATATATATATATATATATATATATATATATATATATATATATATATATATATATATATATATATATATATATATGTCTGAATGAACCATCTGAATGAACCATATATGAATGAACCATATATATATATATGGTCTGAATGAACCATATATATATATATATATATATATATATATATATATATATATATATATATATATATATATATATATATATATGTCTGAATGAACCATCTAAAGCTTTGTGAATTGGTGGCACTGCAGAAAACCGATGAATGCTTGTCGAACTGTGGAAATATAAATAGAAGCTTATGATCTTACCATACGCATGACGGCTGCTTCTTTCCTTTGCTCCAAGAAAATGTGTGGTACAGCCAAGTGTACTTAGGAGCTGACGTCTCAGGACGTAGCAAATGTTCAACATAGAAATTGTCTTCTTTAAAACAAGTCACTCTAAATAAACTTTGCTCAATAAATTTTCTTTGTATGCCCTCCTATACACTTGCAAGCCTAAAATTTTAATTTGACTGCATAACCGAAGTGCCTAAACTTAAATCGTTTATTTAAATTATACTCTTAATGCTAAACAGTGTACGGAGGAGAGTGGTAAATAGAATTACGTTGTAAAATGTTATACAAGACAACTTGAAAAAATGGTCTGAGTTGTTGGCGACTCAGCGGAGAAGGTAGTCTTATAGGTGATGTGCAAACTCGCAAAAACTCATGGGATGCACACAGTCTGCACTGCGGCTTGCGGTTAAATGACTCTCCATCCGCCTGCTGCGTCACTCCTTGGGTATCGGTGTGCTCGCTTTCTTGATTGCAATTCAACGTGTATGCTGTAAATTTCTAGCGCACGTTAGCATAGCCGCACCTACGAGTGACCATGGAAGGGAAGCATGTGCTGTCCTTGCAAAATAATATATTCATTTCAAGTGGCAAACAACGGACTGTACGTGCTATCACGATCTATCACGATTCTGCGTTTCTTCAGAATAATAAGTGGTGTGGCCTTGGTTGTCACGTTTTCCAACTATTTTACACTTGCATATTAACTCAGGTCACCTACAAACGCTTTTATTTTTACATGTTTACATCTGTGGGGGTGCTCAGCAAGGGTATCCTACATTACTAAAACTATGCGTTCAGCAGCCAAGCAAACTATTCAACCGTTCGTTCGTGATAATCTCGACTATAATGCAGCACTGACAAAGCTTTAAAAAGTAAAGAATGTTCACGGTAACATTGTTTCATCGAAGTAGAGTTCATTTGGCATTCACGTATTGCACCGCGTTAGTGAACAAGACGGCACTCACTTCATAGTCAGGCGCCGTGCATGTTATGTGTAGTTACCTGTTCTGGTCAATGTGCACAGGATTAGGTATGAATGAATTGACCACTAAGAAAGAAATGCTCGGGAAAACACTTGAAATTACCAGCAACGTGTTGTACAGTTGTTCTATAAGTAGAATAGTATTTTCTTGTGTACATGGTGCTACTGACATTTTCTCCCATTGGTGCGCGCCGCCAGAACCACTGACTGATTGAATATACATCGCTGCAGTTGATGTCATCGAGAAATGCTGTGTCCATGGATTTTGTGGTGTCAACGCTGGCCTGATGTGCGGCTGTTGGCTGCTGTGTCACGCTATTTACGGTATCAGGGTCGGAGCTGGCTGCATGTTGCACAGCGGCCATGCGTTTTAGCGTAAAAGTCCTATGCTTGTCGTAACTGCGTATATAGTGATTGTGGTTGTGCTGATGGAAAACTAAACATTCAAACACCTTCAAATGCCTTTCGTGCTTCCGTATTGATGCCTCAGTTCATTTTTATCATGCCGAAATGTGGACATCACGTAGTCAATCTGCCGTGGATCTTTGCTGGGAGCGTCAGTACGTAAATACCAAATGTGTCAGACAAACGAAACCATGCATGCAGGATTTGGGACAAATACCAGCCACCTGACAACAGGCGTCCAAAGTCTATACCACGCACCCTGGCTGTCCCCTTATTGCTACAAAACTCCTTTTAATTTTCAATCTTAATTCCGAGAAAATCGGAACAAATTTTATCTTTGGTGCTCGAACTTGAGCAACCGACAGCTGCACAACCAACCATGATTTTGCGGGCGATTGGATTGCAACACAATAAAAAAACGACGTGTCTACAGCTCCAAAAACGCGGCCAGCGAAACAGGGCGCTAAGAATATCTTGATCCGGAAGCCGATGCAGATGGCGCCTCCGATAGGCTTTTGCGCGTTTACGCCTCACCTATTCAGATGCTCTCTTCGACCCGAATGAATTGAAGAAAAGATTTGTGTAGCAACTTGGCACTTCAACTTTGATATTGCCATCAATTCGCATTCAGGTGTAACAAGAAGTGCGACACCCCACTTACACATTCTACGTTTACACTCTTTCTTGTTTAAAACTACTTATTCGGAGCTCTCCACTACGGTGTTTCTTGTAATCATATGGTGGTTTTGGGACGTTAAACCTCACATATCCATCTTTTAAACTACTTGATAATCGACTTCCATGCTTCTTTGACACAGTTACTAGCAACTATCCAGGCATGTTACGCTATTGTATATTTTGCGGAATTGAACAATTATCAGAATGGGCACGAAATTGCTGTTTTGCTTTCAATAAAATGTATATCGAGACAAAAAGGTGCACGTAAGTGGGAGGGATAAAAAGCACCTTGCTTTTTATAGCAGCCAGCAGCAGATCAGAACAATCCGTGCAGTAATAAAGAAATTTTAGGAACTTGTTTTCCTTTGTTAGATACACTTTTATTGAGAACAGAGAGTAATGGCAAGGATAGTACAGGAGATCTTATCTGTAGAAATTATCTGTCACAGCAAGTTGTAATTTTGCCATTTCTCATTTATGTGATAATTGATACAAATACCATTTTTTAATGTTATTTGGCATTAGCGTCTGTTCTCATTCCTTCGAGTAGTATTGTATAGATGTTTTTTTTTAAATCGACGTAGGTTACACCCATTATGGCCACACTAAACCGCTTCTGAAGACAGCAAAATTTTTTTCTTACAACAATAGTGAAAGGTCAAATATTGCACTAAAATGATTGCCAACAAGTTTGTACACACGTCGTTTTTTCGAACAGAACTGATTGGTTTTTATATAGTGTCGTTGCGCATAAACAAGCACGCCACCAAATTTTCCGTCTGTTTAGTTGCACATGCGTACGCGCTAATTTATGAATTTGCAAAAATAAAGAGAATGCAATTTGCATCTGCTTTTCCAACCACCGCGTTCATGTCTGCTCGAGATGCTACGTCTGCTGTCCGGAGAGTATTAACAGTACTGTACAGCTGTGCTAAGAGTGGCGAAAACAAAAGCTGGCTTGCTTATGGGTGCACTGTGTATACATTGCCGGCGAAGGCCAGTACAGTAATGACAGCAGCCGGTGGAAGGCCGCAGGGGCGAAAGCCTTAGTACAGAAAACATGTTCATGGAACTTTATTTTAGGACAGCGAAAAGACGACTTACACGGAAGACACAACACGGCACTGTCTTCTATGTGTTAAGTCTTGGCGCTATTTTAAATTGATCCTAACCAACTAGCCCAACTCTCGCTTTTGCTGCCTTTTATGCAATTACTGGCCGCTCCCTTGGCGGTATATTGAGCAGTTTTCGTTCTGTGCACAAAAAAAGGCAAAGGTTGATCCTGCATGCGAACGCATGCGATATTGCTTTAAAATGCAGTCAGAAAGTTGCGCTAGTTCGCAGGAACCAATCGAGATGCGAAGACATGCGTCGAAGAACAGAAAAGGTAAGTACGTCGTATGGCTCCCTGAAGTCCGTGTTTGTGCAGCTCACGTTCTGCCACATTAAAAATGCAGGCCTTGGTCTCTAATGCAGCGTGAAAGTACCCAAGCGCCATTTATAAAATTGAAGGACTGCGGTAGCCATGAAAGCAATAGATATTCGCCTTAACACGTTGACTGCGCAAGTTTGTGCATGATGCAGCGGCGTATTGTTTACCTTCTGACAACCAATAGGCAAAGTGTCGCACAGAAAATATGGACGCTCGATGTTCCGGATGGTGCAAATTGTGATCGCCACGTATGTATTCCCGTAAATCTCACAATGTCACGTATAATAGTGCTGAGACTTCGACGTTGAACGCATGCTTCGCAGCCAAGAAGGTAAACAGGAAGTCACCATGAATCCTGCTACACGGAGCAGGTGGCGCTTTGCGCAGTCAAGAACCGAAACCGAAATCACAATTTTACAAGCATCTTCGATTGCTCAGTCATTCGCGGGCGCCAAACATAAATTCGCCAAACACTTTTCTGCATGCGAAACATTTATTACAGGGTAACATATCCCTGGACTATTTAGCTGAGCTGAAGGTGTGCAAGGAAGAGATCCTAGTCTCGAAACTTTCCACCCCTGCTGAGGTGTCATAACATATCGATCTGTAGAAACCAGCCATAGATTATTAAATTAATAAATAAAAAGATTGATTATTGTGGCATCAGAGACTAACGTCATCATCACCAGCAAGAAACGCGGCTCGCCGCCCTCGTGACGCTCGCGCTGCGCGGGAGTTCGAGTTCACCGAGGCTCTGGCTGACCAGGAATAAACGACTTGCCACCTATGTTCTGTTGAGACAGTGTCGTGCGTTGTAACAGTGGCGACGAGGACAACGAGGACCTCAACCAGTCCTGCACTCACAGAGTCATGAGCGTGGGACGGCCACTAGTGTTTGAGGGAACGTGGTCAACGTTCCGAGTTCACCTCGAGGCCTACTTCGAAGCGCAAGACATCACGGACACGAGGAAGCGACGAGTGTTAGTGGCTTCGCTACCAGACAGCGCGATTAGAGTGATCCAGGGACTTGGAGTGTTCACTAGATGGGCTCACGGACGGACGCATGGACGGACAGACAGACAAGCAGACGGATTACCTTGAGAAGTACTATGCCCCTGAAGTCAACAAAATAGCGGCAAGTTATGTTTTTAAATGCGAAGCATTTATAAGCAAACTTCGGCGACTTAAATCGTATCTATCTATCTATCTATCTATCTATCTATCTATCTATCTATCTATCTATCTATCTATCTATCTATCTATCTATCTATCTATCTATCTATCTATCTATCTATCTGTCTGTCTGTCTATCTATCTATCTATCTATCTATCTATCTATCTATCTATCTATCTATCTATCTATCTATCTATCTATCTATCTATCTATCTATCTATCTATCTGTCTATCCGCCTACGACTTTTAGCTCTCCTGGCCGTTTCGATCATGGTATCGATACGAAACTTGTATGCCAAACCATGGCTGTATGAAGAACATATTTTGACTAGTCACAGCATGAAAATCATGAATTGTATGTCATGAATGTCATGATTTACATTTCATGGTCCTACAGTTCTTGTGGCGGTTTCGTTCACATGGCATGGTGTAAAATTGGTATGGTGTTACATGATTGCATGGAGAACACAAGCGCAGACCCTAACATAAAAATTATGACATGGGTGTCATGTAACCACATGACTACATGCCACGCTCATGATGTGCTCGCGGCCATTTAGCTAGCTTCATTTATACCAAATTTGCCATTACGGCACGTGAATGGATGCCGAAGGTACGTATGATACTGGTGCAAACATGTCAAACATGAGATGCGTGTCATGTAACAACATGACTAAATGCTATGCCCATGATGCGCTCGCGGCCGTTTCGCTAGCTTCACTTATACCAAATTTACGGGAAGTGAATAGATGACGAAGGTATGATATTAGTGCAAACATGATAAGAAAAAGATGCGTGTTATGTAACAACCTGACTACATGCCCCTCTGATGATGCGCTCGCGGCCATTTCGCTAGCTTCACATATGCCAAATTCGGTATGTGACCTCAATGAAGACGAAGGTATGTGACTGGTGCAAACATGATAATCATGAGATGCTTGTCATGTGAGAACATGACTACATGCCGCAGTCAAGGTGCCAATACACTTCAACGTGACCAATATGAGATGCGTGTCATGTGAGAATATGACTACCTACCACAGTAAAGGCCCCAATACTTTCCGATGTGACCCGGTCGAGTCACGCCAGCGTTGCAACGCCTGGCGCCGGTCCTGCCATATACCCGGAGGCGACATTACATTCCAGCACCGTTCCAGACAGGTGACTGCAGCGCCATGGCCAGCCATGGCGCGAACTAATGCGAGTGGCCGCGCCCTAGGTGCTTTTCTCACGACCGCACGTGGCCTAAGTGCCAAATTGCGCGAACATCCCTAGGCACTTTAATCCCTAGCAGTGCGCCCGCGCTGGCTGGAGCGGTGAGTGCGGGTATGTAAAGGCGCCGCTGACTGTGTTATGTGTGTGTCAGCGCTTCTTCTATTCGGTGTTGTGCGGTTGTTCGTAATACTGCGATATTATTCCTTGCGAATATGGTGATGCTTGAGTGCTGACTGTTCTGTATGGACCTTAGTTCTGAATGCGCAGTGCGTTCTGACGCGCTTTAGTGAACGCTGTCACACGGGTACTTGCTGCATGTGGTCGCGCTGCACTGTATTTGATCCGGACCATGTAGCGGTGACTAATACCGGTTTTCCTCGAGAAATTTTGATCGCGCGCAACAACTTTGTCGGTGCTGCGCTGTACAGCATCGGGTTTGGCGCAGATACCCTGACCACGATCACAAGTGTCTGTGTCACACCGGCGGTATCAATATCACATTATTTCCACTACTCGCACAGGTAGTCCAAGTAGCATAGAGAAAAAAAAATCTGTGACTGCGATATCCCCTGTCGGTCATCACACGTGAATGCTTATACCAAGTTAAACCGTTAAGTTCTGTGCACTGTGGCCTCTACTTCTTTAGCTGCTGCTTACGTGACAATGCCAGAAAAAAGCAGTCTACTAATTACATCAAAAATGCGCAGAAACGGTGCATCATACTTAGGCAAGTCTCTAGAAAATATTGATACAAAACAGCCGCTAAACATGGCTGCATGAAAGAGGAGGACGAAGTGAGTTTTCGTTCGATGCTGGTCTGGCGCCATCTTGCTCGTCGAGTTCTGTGCGCTGTAAATAAATCATTAAACAAGTTACTCGTAACATTATTGCTGGAGATGGACGATCCCCGTACCTCAATGGAGACGCGCAGCGGTCGCACCATCGGCGACCTTTCGACTGCTTCAACAGCTGGTACTTCCTCTACGCCGCCCTTATCAGTCCAAGTCACCACCTACGTCACACTCCCGCACCTTCGGGATCCCGGCACTTTCTCCGGTGATGGTACGATCGATCTTGACACTTGGCTGAAGCGGTACGAGCGCGTCAGTGCTACTCACCACTGGGATCTCACGCTAATGCTCGCCAACGTGCTTTTCTACCTGGACGGCACTCCCCGAACATGGTTTGAAAGCCACGAAGCCGACATAACGAGCTGGGATCTCTTCAAAGAAAAGATACGTGACCTGTTTGGCGATTCGTCTGGTCGTCAGCTCGCTGCGAAAAAGACTCTTGCCACACGGGCCCAGTCTTCTACTGAATCGTAGATTCTTGACGTCTTGATGTCAAGAATCTACGCCTACATTCTTGACGTCTTGGCCCTTTGTTCCAAGGCCGACCAGTTCATGTCGGAAAGCGAAAAGGTTAACCACGTCTTGAAAGGCATTGCTGACGATGCTTTCAACCTGCTGGTTTTTAACAACGTCTCGAGCATCGACACAATCCTTAAAAAATGCCGACGTCTCGAACAAGCTAAAGCCCGCCGCGTAGCCCAAATCATCGTGCGCCTTCCGAACACAGCGGCCACTTCTTCGTGTGACGACGCCTTCCACCAGGCCCCTTGATGTGACAACCTTACACGCATCATTCGTCGAGAGGTCGAGGCAGCACAACCGGTAGCCACGCCATTACCAACGCCTGCGTCTTCCCCGACCACGATCTCTTTAATACAAGCGATCGCTCATCAAGAGCTATCGAATGTCGGCCTACATCCTCTTCCTACCGTATACTCTGCTGAGCCTTCTTACCGTACACCTTCTGCGCCTCGCATACAACGCAATCCGTCCGAATGGCGTACTCTTGATGACAGGCCCATATGTTTTAACTGTCGACGCGTTGGTCATATCGCTCGTCACTGCCGCAGCCGCTGGGCTCCACCGTCCCATTATGCACCTCAGTATCACGCCAATTCTGCTCGCCAGTCGTCCCCATCACTTTCTCCATCAACGCCGACCACATTTTCCGCTCTTACAGCACCTCTGAGCAGACCTCGCTACGACCGGTCACCGTCCCCTGCTTGTCGTCAGTCCCGGTCGCCCCCACAACGCCGTGCTGCCTCCTCGACCTATTCGCAGCATCTCCGACTGGAAAACTAGGCCGTGTAGCTTCTGGAGGTGGAGCTGCGTTGACGACCTTCGTAAGAAATTATCGATTAACATTAACAACGAACCGGAACCTTTTGGACGTTACTGTCGAGAATTTTCGTGTCAGTGCATTGATAGATACTGGCGCGCATGTGTCCATTATGAGTGCTAACCATCGCCGCCGACTTAGAAAAGTTGTCACCCTGGCCTCACCCAAGCTGTACGAGTCGCCGATGGAGAAACTGCCGCAATTCTTGGCATGTGCTCTGCGCGAGTGTTTATTGGGGAGAGAAGCACTGTCGTTCTGTTCGCCGTTATCGAACATTGCCCTCATGAACTCATTCTCGGTATGGATTTTTTAGCCACGCACTCTGCCCTTATAGACTGTTCAGCTGACTTTCTCCGTCTCGATTTACCCCTCTTTTCCGACCCGCCTAGCCCACCACGAACCATGGTTCGTGGTGGGCAATGCAGCAGAGGCTGCAGCCTCTGCTGCATTGATTTCACGCGCCTCTCTCCTAACTCTGTCATACATGTACACTTATCCTCCACGCCGCCAGTACCTGATGGTGATTGCATGGTGGCCCCGATTCCTGCCGTGATGCTTACGCATGGGGTTGCTGTGCCGCATATGATTCTGACGATTAAGAGAAACCGCACCTTCCATTCACTGGTCAACTTTTCACTCACCACCCTAGTTCTGCCACAGGGTATCTCCCTGGCCAAATTTGCCGCTCTCCAAGATGACCACGTCGAGCCCTTAAGAGTTGACGATTGCTGCAGCTCAGTCAGTGGTTCCATTCCATCATGTTCTTCGGGCGCCGACATCGAGCGAATGGTGTCATCGAACCTCACGTCTGAGCAAGCTGCAGCGCTTTGCCACGTTCTTGAGGGCTATCGTAGCATTTTCGACTTTGCCAGTAACTCTTTAGGCCAGGGGGGGCCGTTGGGGGGCGCTGACCAGCGCGGACGTCTCCGCATCGGCTCTGAATCTTTTGCTTTTTTCGGGTTTTTTATGGAGTTTTCAACCCAGTTCTCTGCTCTGAATCTGTGTATAAGGAGGTTTTGCGCACGTGGATACCCGATTTCTGGACTTTGGGTGCGTATTTGCCATTTTTCGACCGTTCTTCTGATCGGAACGCCGCGGAAGAGGGCTAGCCCTAACATTAGGCTTAGCGGCTTTGCCGCTTCGCCGCCGTCAGTTAGGCCTAGTGACGAGTAGGGCGGTTGCTCACACTTTTCCCGAGAAGATGCAAGTTGAAGTGGAAGGCGAAATGATCGAGGAAGAGGAACTCAGCGATGCGGGCTGGAATTTTGTGCGCGGCAGGTCTTCACAGCAAAGAATCGGCGGGCACGAACCCGACGAAGGTTCTAGAAGATATGGCGTCGGTTCTGGCGCGTCTTCCCGCCGCGGCCGTTCAACACTGAAAAAACGGATTATTGCGTCCTCTCGCATGCCCGACTTGCCGGAAGATCACCGACGGATCGTCATACGACCGCGGGATGGTTTGGATCTCAGAAAAGCAGGACACTGCAAAGTTGCAGAGGCAATCATGGCCGCTGCGAAGATCACTTACGACGCTGCGGGAGAAGACGTAGTCTGCCCCAACGTTACACAGAATATCGTCGTGGTTAGTACGCCGCTGGAGGAGCACGCGAAGAACTACGTGCGCATTAAGCAAATCAAGGTTGGAGAGAAAGTGTACAACGTCAACGCCTACTACTCCGCGGGTGACGGCTACTGCAAGGGTGTTATTCGGAATGTGGACCGGGAAATCACCGAGAAGGAACTCAACACTATGATTGTGCATTCCGGGAATCCGACTGCCATGCAAGCCAAACGCATAAAGGACACTGGTTCCGTGGTCATCGTATTTGAAGGCTATGAAGTTCCGAATCACGTCAAGTTTGGAGGTGTTCTTCTCAAGTGCTACCTGTATAGGCGGCAGGTGGATGTGTGCTACATATGCGCCAAAGTAGGCCATCGAGCGGATGTATGCCCGACGCCGGAGAAGAAAACCTGTCGTGGATGCGGGGTGGAAAACCCCACGGACTCACACGAGTGTAAAGCGAAGTGCAAGCTATGCGGACAGGGTCACCCAACGGGTGATCGGACTTGTAAGCAGCGCTATCAGACTCCTTTCATCGTGAGACAGCGACGAAGAGAACGGATTGAAGAGTCAAGACGGGAACGACAGCTTCCCGGAAGATTTGAAGATTTTCCTCGCATCGAAGAGCGGGGCGGCCAACGGCGGAGCCATGGCTCTACCCATCGCTCAGAGTCCGCTGGCCCTAGGTCACAATCCGGCTCAAGGCCTGGTCATCTCCCGGCGCAAACAACATGGGCGCAGAAGGCTGGTGGTGTGAAAACACAGCAGGTAAGTGGGGGGTAGTCCTACTTGGCAGCCGGGCAGTGAGGAACTTAAACAGATGAGAGAGGAGAATTCTCTTCTAAAGGAGATGGTAATGACACTTAAAGAGGAGATCGGAACGCTGAGGAAAGCTTTGGAGGATACTAGTAAGTCGGCTCCTGTTGCTATGGAGACTTCGGCAGGACCTGTAGGTCGCAAACGCAAAGCGGTAGGTGATGTAGCTGTTTCGGACAAGGACGGTTTTGAAGCGTGTCGGGAGACTATGGAGAAGTCGCTATCGGAGATCACGAACATACTCCAACAGCTTCGAGTGGACGTAGGGGAGCTCAAGAAGCAGAGCGCTGATCACGGTAAGCGACTTCGAGCATTGGAGACTAGGACTGATGAGGTCCAAGAAGTTACGCCACAGGAGAAAGGGCAGACGCCGCATCTCCCTTCGCCACAGTCAAAGGCTGGGGCGGATGGAAACGCAAAATTTGGCAGCGAAAATGGCGGGGCAAAATAAGCAGCACCCGGCACTCCGCGTGTGGCAGTGGAACTGCTGGGGGTTTCAAAGAAAAAAGGCGGCATTGTGCCAATTTATTAGAGCTAGAGAAGGCAAGCCACATGTCCTGTTGCTGCAGGAGACTCTCCTAGAGGGGATTACCCTCTCTGGGTATGAGACTTTCTGCCGCAAATCGGATGACGGCAGGGGGATAGCGGTGTGCGTTTCCAAGCAAATCTCGGCTCTCGTACATCACGATCTTGACAAGCGATTTAAATCAGAATATCAGTGCATTGAGCTTCTCCCCGGGAGGCGACTGCTCAAGGGGTTGCTAATTTTACATGTTTACAGTTCCCCGAAACGTTCGAAGGACCGCTTTTATGCCCTTATTTCAAAGGCTATGAGTCTCGCGAACCGCGGGAAGATCCCGCTTTTGGTGTCTGGAGATTTTAACGCGCCACACACTGCGTGGGGGTATCCAAAAACTACAACGAAGGGTGACTCACTTTACAAGAGCACGCATGACTTGGGCATGATTATGCTGACTGACCCCCGTTATCCGTCGCGAATAGGAAATTCAGCTTGTAGGGACACTACGCCTGATTTGACTTTTACAAATTTTCAGGATCACTGCGAGTGGACTAATTTATATGAACACTTAGGTAGCGACCATTATATACTAGAAACTACGCTGTCGGCAACTGTCACAGCTAGCAGGAAACACACTATAGTAGACTGGGATCTTTTCCGCGATATTCGTAAAGATGGGGGCTGCTGGGAAAATCTTGCGGATTGGAAACAGAACTTATCTAGCGACGTTAAGAGGGCCACAAAGGTCATCGAGACGCCGCCAGAGATTGGAACCATGGATAGCAAACTTGCCCACCTCTTCGAGGCCAGAAATGGCCTTAGGGAGCGCTGGAAACTGAACAAGCTCAATCGGCGGTTAAGACGAAGGATTGCTGAAATTAACAGGGAGATCGAGACCTACTCCATGCAGCTTGAGAGAGCGCGATGGGAGGAGACATGCAACATGGTAGATGGACAAATGCGTGTTGGGGGGAAATGGAACTTGCTTAAACATCTGATGGGGCCCGAAAAAAGCAAGGGTAGTCAGTGCCGGGTGGTCGACCGCATAGTCAGCGCGGCTCTCAGAGACAGCTCAGAAAAGGAGGTTTGCGATATGCTTGCAAGCAAATATTTGCCGCTTAGAGGGATGGATCCCACCCTTTCCAAGCCCCCCCTCTATAGTGGGCGGATGCAATCCAAGCTTGATGAGAATATCACGACAGCTGAAGTTCGGATGGCGCTAATGGATCTCAATGGCAGGTCGGCACCCGGGGCTGACCAGATCACTAACAAGACTTTGAGGAACCTTGATGACGCCTCAATTGACTTTCTCACCGACCTTTTTAACAAACACTGGGCTGATGGCACGTTCCCCGAGGAATGGAGACATGCGGAGGTGATCCTCATCCCTAAGCCGGGCAAAAAGCCCAGCCTTGACAGCCTCCGCCCCATCTCACTTACATCTTGTGTTGGAAAGGTCTATGAGCATGTTCTGAATAATAGGTTCTGTGCATTTATCGAGGATGAGGGTCTCCTCCCTCCGAATATGGTGGGTTTCCGTCCACACCTCTCAACGCAGGATGTGATGCTTCTCCTTAAATCTCACATCATTGACGACAGCACTCGCGATGCCAGGGCCATACTTGGTCTCGATCTGGCTAAGGCGTTTGATCACATATCTCATGCCCACATATTGGAATCCATAAATGACATGAACCTGGGTGCGCGATTTTATAATTTTGCCGCTGCTTTTCTCAGTGACCGAACGGCTACTCTTAAGTTGGGGGAGCTGAAGTCAGAACGGTACGAATTAGGTTCACGTGGAACCCCTCAGGGGGCAGTCGTCTCCCCGCTTCTTTTCAATATTGGCATGACTCGCCTTGCTCGCGAACTGGACGAACTCGAGGGGTTGGAAAGTGCGCTCTACGCGGATGATATCACGGTGTGGGTCCGAGGCGGTGCCATAGGGCGCCTTGAGGACAGATTGCAGGAGGCGGTCAACACGGTTGAAAGAAACATCAGTCGTATGTCTTTAAAGCTTTCAAGTAGTAAATCTGAGCTATTAATATACAGGCCCACCAGACAAGGACGGCGACCTAAGGACTGGGTCCCCCCTGAGCAGGTGGATGTGACATTATTGACTGCTAGTGGGGCTAGAATTCCCAAGGTTAGCTGTATCAGGATATTGGGCATGCTCATTTCAGCGGATGGACGTAACACGGAAACTTTACGTAGATTAGAGCAACATACTGCGGCTACGCTTCGCCTCATTATTAGAGTTTCTAACAGGAAAGGAGGCATGAAGGAGGACAATCTTCTTCGCCTCTTTCATGCCTTCCTCATGAGTCACGTTCATTATGTTGCGTCTATGCATCACTGGCTCGCTGCAGAAAGGGAGAAGCTCAATGTACTGATCCGTAAAACTGTTAAAAGGGCACTCGGCCTTCCAATCCGAACTAGCACGGAGGGGCTGTTAGCATTAGGAATTCACAACACGTTGGATGAAATTATAGAGGCTCAACGCACGGCGCAGATCTCTCGCCTCTCGGTCACCCGGGCGGGTCGGGAGATTTTGGCACGTGCCGGAATTTCTACAATACTCCAGGAAGAGCGGATGACTTCTCTTGACTCCGCCGTTAGACAGGCACTCGTAGTTTATCCTATTCCTAGGAATATGCACCCTCAATTTAACGTCGCAAGGAGAAGGGCTAGAGCCAAGAAAATTTTGGAGCAGGTGCACTCGAAGTCGGGATCGTCGACCTTCACGGACGCTGCGCGTGCGGATAGGAATCGTTATGTGGCCGTTGCGGTCTCTGAGCGAGGTACAGTAATGTCGGCATGCTCTGTCAAGGCAACCTCCCCAGCAATAGCTGAACAGGTATCCATCGCACTAGGGCTTTTGGATTCATCCCGTGTTCAGATCTATTCTGATTCCCGTTCGGCGGTTAGAGCCTTTGCCTCTGGCAGGGTCTCCCCACCTGTTGCTAGAATTCTCAGAGGTAGGACCATCACTCCACACGAGATCATTTGGTTCCCGGCCCATATGGGCTCCACGATCAGCGGCATCACCAACTCCAACGAATTGGCCCACGCCCGGGCGCGAGGACTTGCCTTCCGCGCGGGGCTTCACGGCCCTGGCACGTTGGACCGCTCCGCCCCGCCCGGGGCCGATCCTCTGGATGGGGGTGCGGCTGATCGAGGGTCGCGGGACGTTCTAGCGACATTTAACGAAGTCACTTCACATTATCGTTTGAGTCGTAGGGTCTTTCCTCCACCCCATTCGCATCTTACCAGAGGACAAGAAGTCACGCTCAGACTACTACAGACAGGGGTTTACCCCTGCCCAGCTAATGTATCTATTTATATGGATATATCTCCTGACTGCCCGGACTGTGGGTGTGTGTGTACATTTGAGCACATGATGTGGGACTGCCCCCACATACCCAAGGAACTCAAGGCGCAAATCATCCCAAGACAAGGGTTTTATTCCGCCATCAAAAGTACGGATCGTCACCGTCAGCTTCGGGCAATCCAAGGGGCCCACGATGCCGCAGGCAGGTACTCCCTGCCTGTTCCAACGTGGGAGCGGCCCGCAGGGGCGTCGGGGTAAAACCCGACTCTCCTCCCTCGGTGTACAATAAAGTTATCTATCTATCTATCTATCTATCTATCTATCTATTAGGCCAAACGACCATTGTCACCCACCGCATAAATACTGGCCATGCAACCCCCATTCACCGACGCCCCTACCGTGTGTCTGCGTCGGAGCGTGCAATATTACAACATGAAGTCGGCAAAATGCTTGCGAAAAACATTATCGAGCCTTAATGCAGCACCTGGGCTTCTCCAGTCGTCCTTGTTAAAAAGAAAGATGGAACATGGCGCTTTTGTGTCGATTACCGTCACCTTAACAAAATTACCAAAAAAGACGTTTATCCTTTACCTCGCATCGACGACGCCCCCGACTGCCTGTACGGTGCCACTTATTTTTCAACTATTGACCTTCGGTCAGGGTACTGGCAGATAGCCGTCGACGAGATGGACCGCGAGAAGACCGCATTCATCACTCCTGATGGTCTTTATCAGTTTAAGGTGATGCCCTTTGAACTCTGCAATGCACCAGCCACATTTGAAAGAATGATAGACTCATTGCTCCAAGAGTTGAAATGGTACACCTGCTTGTGTTACCTTGACGATGTTATTGTCTTTTCGCCCACATTCGACTCGCGTCTTGATCGGTTGTCAGCTCTTCTGGATGTTTTTCGTCGAGCCGGACTCCAGCTTAACGCCTCCAAGTGCCCCTTCGCTCGTCGTCAAATTTCCGTGCTCGGTCACCTTGTCGATGCCCAAGGCGTGCGTCCAGACCCAGAAAAAATTCACGCAGTCACGAACTTTTCCGTTCCAAAGACCACAAAAGATTTCCGCAGTTTTGTGGGGTTGTGCTCATATTTCAGACGCTTTGTTAAGGACTTTGCGACCATTGCACGCCCACTCACAGACCTCTTGAAGAAAGACGCCTCGTTTACCTGGGGCCATGACCAAGCGTCATCGTTTTCGCAACTTACGACACTGCTTACAACGCCACCAATCTTGGCTCACTTCGATCCATTAGCCCCAACCGAGATTCACACGAACGCCAGTGGACACGGCATAGGAGCTGTGCTATCGCAGCAACAACGCAGACACGACCGTGTTATAGCCTACGCAAGTCGACTGCTATCTCCAGCCGAGCGCAACTATTCCATCACGGAGCGCGAGTGCCTCGCCCTTGTATGGGCAGTCGCCAAGTTTCGCCCATACCTGTACGGGCGTTCATTCCGTGTTGTCACGGATCATCACGCGCTCTGCTGGCTAGCCTCCCTGAAGGACCCCACGAGACGTCTCGCTCGTTGAGCTCTACGCCTTCAAGAGTACACGTTCTCTGTAATGTACAAAACAGGGCGATTACATTCGGATGCGGATTGTTTATCCCGCTACCCTGTTGACGAAGCAACCGATACTGACGCTATCACGGACGTTTTTTCCGTGTCGCAGCTGTTAAACATTGGCGAAGAGAAACGTCGGGATGCTTCTTTACGAGCCATCATTGACAAACTGGAGTCAACGCCTCGCGACCCGTCCCCACGAATGTTTTTGGTGAAAGACGGGATCCTATATCGCCGTAACCTTGATTCCTTCGGATCAGACTTACTTCCTGTCATCCCAGCGCACCTGCGTTCCACTGTCCTGCATCAACTTCATGACGCTCCCATGACGGGCCATTTGGGCGTTTCTCGCACATACGATCGGGTACGACGTCGGTTTTTTTTTTGGCCTGGACTTGCCTGCTCTGTTCGACGCTATGTCGCTGCTTGTGAGCCCCGTCAGCGTCGCAAAACGCCATCTACCCTCCCAGCCAGCTACCTTCAGCCGATCGACATTCCCAACGAGCCTTTCTTTCAAGTTGGTCTCGACCTGTTGGGCCCTTTTCCACTCTCCACAGTTGGAAATAAATGGATTGCTGTTGCTACGGACTACGACACGCGGTACGCAATCACACGAGCACTCCCGACCAGCTGCGCTACCGACGTTGTGGACTTCCTGCTGTACGACATAATATTAGTGCACGGTGCTCCCCGTCAACTTCTCACCGACGGTGGCCGCACGTTCTTATCAGCTGTCGTTCATGAAATCCTGAGGTCTTGCCATACCAAGCACAAATTTACTACTTCGTACCATCCCCAGTCAAATGGCCTCACGGAGCGCCTTAACAGGACCCTAACCGATTAGCTTGCCAAATACGTTGCGCTAGACCACCATGATTGGGACATTCATTTGCCGTATGTGACGTTCGCCTACAATTCATCTCGTCACAACACTGCCAGCTATTCGCCCTTCTATCTACTATATGGCCGGGACCCAACTCTAGCCTTAGACACTTTACTACCTGCGGCCACTGAATATGCTGGGGAAGCCATTGCCCGTGCCGACCACGCGCGCCAAGTCGCCCGTAACCGTCTACAGGCTTCACAGGCGCGCCAACAACAGCTGTACAATTCTCACCCTAGGGACGTGCACTTTTCTCCGGGTTCTCTCTTGCTCCTCTGGTCACCTACTCGGCGTGTGGGACTGTCTCAAAAACTGTTGTCGCCATACACTGGACCATTCCGTAACGTTCGCCAAGTGACAGACGTCACGTACGAGATTGTTCCAACCGATCCAACAAAGTCTTTGTCAGCTCCGAGCAACACCATTCACTTGGCTCAGCTAAAGCCCTTTTACCTCCCTTCGACATCATCAGCGTAAATTTAGCACCGGGACGGTGCTTCTACCGCCGGGGGTTATGATACAAAACAGCCGCTAAACACGGCTGCATGAAAGAGGAGGACGAAGTGAGTTTTCGTTGGATGCTGGTCTGGCGTCATTTTGCTCGTCGAGTTCTGTGCGCTGTAAATAGATCATTAAATAAGTTACTCGTAACATTATAAAACGTCTGCAAAGAAGCCCACGTACATGTTACGTCTTGCAAACAAGCTCATTGCTCACGCTTTTGGCAAATTTTGTTCTTAGGGTTCTGCTGACATAAGCCGCAGTAGACCACCGTATTATACATATATAGTATGATTGGTGTGTCAAGTGGTCACCTGTAAATTGCGATCTGCATAAAAAGCGAGTGCTTTGCCTTCAGCGCAACTTTGGCATACTCACTTTTGCTTAACACCTAAAGCTAAACCTCATCGTACATTGAAGGTGTCATCATCATCAGCCTCCCTACGCCCACTGCAGAGCAAAGGCATCTCCCGTGATCTGCCAATCAACCCGGTCCTGTGCTTTTCATTGCCATGTTATACCTGCAAACTTTTTAATCTCATGGACTCATCTAACTTTCTGTCTCCCCTTCGTGCATTTGCCTTCTCTATTATCCAGTCAGTTACCCTTAATGACCAGCGGTTATCCTGCCTACGTGCAATGTGCCCGGCCCATGTCCATTTCTTATTCTAGATTACAACTATGATATCCTGAACCCTGGTTTGTTCGGTGACCCACTCAGCTATCTTCTTGTCTTTTAAAGTGACACCTATCCTTTTCCTTTCCTTCGCTCACTAGGTGATTCTCAACTTAAGCTCAACCCTCTTTGTAAGCCTCCAGGTTTCTGCTCTGTAGATAAATACTGGCAAGATGCAGTTGTTATATACCTTCCTTTTGAGGATTAGTGGCAGGTTACCATTCATGATTAGAGAATGCTTGCTGATTGTGATCAACCCCATCTTTATTCTTCTAGTTACTTCACTCTCATGGTTCCGCTTCGCGGCTCCTCCCTGTCCTAAGTAGACATATTCCTTCACAACTTCCAGCGTCTCTCCACCTATCGCAAAGTGCTGTTTTCTGCCGAGACTGTAGCACATTACTTTAGTTTTGTGGACATTCATTTTCAGACCTACTTTTCTGCTTTCCACGTTCAGTTCTGTAATCGTGAGCTGTAATTAATCTCCTAAGTTACTCATCGAGGCAATGTCATCAGCGAATCGCAGGTTACTAAGATACTTTCCATTAACTCTTATTCCTAACTCGTCCCAAGCTAGGGCCCTGAAAACCTCCTGTAAACACGAGATGAATAGCACTGGAGAGATTGTATCTCTGCCTTACACCCTCCTTTATTGGAATTCTGCTGCTTTCTTTATGGTGGCTGTGCATCCACTGTAGATTTCTTCCAGTATGTTTCTGTAGCGTTCTTCAATGCCCTGATTCAGTAGTGCCTGCATTACTGCTGATGTCTTGACTAAGTCAAATACCTTCTCGTACTCTATGAAGGCTATGTAAAGATGTTGATTGTATGTGAAGGTGTTGTTTGATATGTTTATGACACACGATAACGTTAACATTATGGTACATTCCACAGTGCAGTTAAATGCGGCGTATTTCGGTCGGTGCATCTTCTTCTCATAATCTAGCAATAATTTATTTTGGGCAAAAATTATGAGTTATGGTCTTGTTGCTTTTTCCAACTTCATAAGTCAAATTATTTAATAAAAGATCATATCTCATACATTTATGGAAGGACCAGGGCAGTGGAGGGCCTTGACACTTTGATCAAGCACTACCATATTGCAATTTTCAACTGCAACTCAAAGACCACTGCTTGGCATACTTAATGCACAATAAATTCTATTGTTGCAACATTTGTCTGTGTAAACTTTTGGTTGTGAAAACATGCTCAGACGATCGACAACAGCTGGTCTATTAGTTTTCAAAAAGCACTCGAATTGTACTCCATGCCTACTGACTATAGCACAGCGTAATAGTATTTGTCTAAAATATGTGGTTAGAAGGTACGAAACAACAGCTGCAGCACTTTAAGCAAGTTATTTGAAGTTAAATAAAAGCTGGGAGCACTTGATCACAGCACTATTGGGAGTCTGTCACCATGTACTGATCTTTTGTACTTGCATAAGTTTCTGTGCTTTCAGGCTCATGCACAGCAGAGCAGAAGGAACATGCATTGCTCTCCATTAAAAAGCATAATCAAAAAATTTAATTTACCTCGTGCAGCCATACACTTCAACTAGGAAGTTTGTCTGGCTGAAGTTAGTTAAAAAGGTAAAAGTACTTATGATCTTTTGATGCTAGAACACCCCCTGAGGAGGCTTCAGTGGTCAAAAAGAAAAATGCTTTCTTAGCAGAAAAACCAAGGCAAGGCTCCTCTTTATTGTGACTTAAAAAAGCCTTTGCTAGTCTTTGGCAATAGAGTTTTAACGCCCTTCGCTAACACCAAGGAAAGTCAACTGTTTTTCTAAGTCTTAAGCTCTTTTGCTGGCCTCCAAACAATGTTATACTAAGCTTTATTTTTACTCTTTATGTAGCTTCCTTCCTATCCTTTTATAACAAACTGCTAATACCTGAACATTAAATGTCTAGAATTCAAATACTTCTGAAGTCAACATTGTCACAAATTATTCGGATTTTCTTTAGCGTGTGAGGATGGTGTCATAACTTATTGAACTTCACTGTAATGAATAGAGTATTTTTGCTCTGATTTAACAGGTACTGTTTCAATAGCTATGCATTTGCACAGATTGTCAGACACATCACAAATGATCTAATAACCAATGCCTCAACTTAGTAAACAGAAAACTTGTATAACTTAAATGTGATGTTTTATTGTATCTCATGAAGAGGGTAACATCATTTAGTAAAAGCATTGCTGGTGATCTCCATAGTCATAGAACCAATTGAATTTAAGTAATTAGTATTGAGGTTTCACTTTACTGCATGTACATGTAGTAGCACCATATTTATCCTCTTCTTTATGCCTCTGCATTTCATTATAGACATTTGAAAAAACCGGCAGTGTCGTATTATTATTGCCTGTCTTTGTCACATTTCACTCTGACTTAGCATAGTATTTGATGCTAGATGCCAAAAAAGAGATTAATATGTCACATCTCCATTCACCACGAAGAGGATTCTTTTTAAGCTATTGCTCAAGGCAGTGACGTTATTCAGCATTCTGCTGTAGAGCATATGAGCAATACTGTTTGTTTGTACAGGACGCTATAACCATCGGTCACATATACATGCTTTTTTGGTCGACACATGTAGCTTTAAAAATCATCAGTGTAAATGCGGCTGTCTTTATTTAAATATCAAATAGTGTATTAAAAGAAAGAAAGTATATCTCTAATCTGACCCTAAGGTAAAGGGAAATGGTACCGTACAGTCAGGGGTGGATCCAGCCAATCATTTTAGGGAGAGGGGGATTGCTTAAAGTTGTAATGCCATCATCACCATCGTCATTTTTTTCCATCACCGCGCCGCGTCTCTCGCGCAGCTGGCGCGAGCTCGAGCTGCGCGAGAATTAGAACGAGCTGACACGCCTGGCGTGGCGGACGCTGGTAGTCGACGTGGCTCCGCTTCAGGCCTGCAATAAAGTGGCGAGATCGGCTCGGCCCCATCGGCCGCCTTCGACGTCATCTCACGTCTCCTCTTCTCTCGACGCTACAATCTCTTTGCGTAGGGGTACAAGCTGTCTAGGTTCTTAGTACTTGAAAGTGAGAGATGCACACTGCCCAAGCACTACCTCCAACTTCATACTAATGTAAAATCCCGAGAAATCACCCCCTCGACGCTGAAAGATTATCTGGAAGGGGAATTATCTGGAAGATTATCTGGAAGCCCTTGCTTGGTCTCGGACACTAATTCAATGTAGAAGTGCCTTTAAGAAAAATGCACACCTGTTTTTGTATTGAAACGCTGTATTGAATACACACGCATTTACTGTTTAACAGACCCGAGGAGAATCCTTGTGTGAAATTTCAGGTGTTATGACAAGGCGGGAAAGATGTTCTACAAATGTTCAGACAATTTGTGACAACTCAGAATGCAGCCCCGAGGCATCACACTGTAAATGTGTTAAAAAAATCTTGCGCATATATAAGGACTCTCAGAACATTGGTTCCAAAGAACTGCTGCTGTATAATTCCGTAGTGGAGAATAGGTTGAAAAATAATTGCGGGAGGGGAGGGGGCGCTTGCTCTGTATTTTACAGTGCCCACTCACGATTGAAGTTAGAATGGAGGCACTAGCATGCGCTTTTTTCATAGCATTGCGAGGGCTGCACAAGAGGCCCATCGAATGTGTCTACCCGTACAACCAAGAAATGCTTGCCACCAATTCAGCTGCTCTATCTGTGAGTGTTCTCTTCACACTATTTTAACTGTGCGATACTTTGCAGTAAAAATCCACACCTATTTTCATATTGTGTTTCAACCAAGTTTGCTTAAATATCTGCAGTCCAAACAAAGTGAACACTTAATAGAGTTTCTTATGAGAGTTTATGCATTGAATTGCAGCCCGAGTCATGCATTGATGTTCATGCATGCACAGCTTACTCACTGCCACCTTTATTTGGGAGTGGAAAGATAGGCTGCTGCTAAAAATTGTACAGGAAAATAAAGGAGGAGGTGGGGTAATTTGCCATGTCTGTTACAGGTAGGTGTTCTTGCTGCCAAGGACCTGAAAGGACGATAAGTGACAGTGGTGGAAATGAATCTACACTCTAGCCAAGTGCACATTGAGCTAAGTCAGGAACATTATTGAAACGAACCATAAGAGAAGCATTTTAAAAACTGCTAATAAACATTGTCTTGGCTTCATCATCCATCATGTGGTCGTTTTCATAATTTCTTTATTTTTCCTGCATCAAAAACCTCAAGCTAAACATTCTGTTCTTATTACTAGCACATATGTTTACAGGTGCTTATTTTGCTGCAATCGTGGATAGGATATTTAGTAAACGTGCTCAGTGGCATTAATGTTTATCTGCTCCCTCGTTTGGTTTTAAGATGCACTTTTTCTAGATTTTCACTTGTCTCTAATTGCAGGGAATTCATATTGATCCTTGAGGTGTGTAGTAAATAAGCAACTTTTTCAGGCAAGGTTACCTTATCATTTTAGGTGATATGTGGGGTTTAACATCCCAAAACCACCATATGATTATGACAGACGCCTAACGTTACATTTTCTTGTCAGTAACTTTTATTAAACATTTCTATTTGTCCTGAAACATTATTACTTTGACGTGCTTCATGACTACTGCACAAGTATATAGAATTAGTTTCCCTAATGAAGATGAAGAAATTTTGTTAAATTGCAAAAGGTGTGTGTATGGGGCAACTTGAACACATAACCAACTGTTTCAAACATCCTTCAATGCAGTAAGTGTTCCCTGGTGAACTTGTCTTCTGGTTTGAACAAATGTGAATGAAAAAACGTCATGGCAATAGGGAAGGCCTTGGAAAATGACACTGCTAAATAATGCCATAAATTCTCTGATGAACCACACATTCACATGAAAAAAATGGAGAGCAGGATTTTGCAAGCACTGTACATCTACGGTGGTTTAGAAAAGAATTAATAATATTAAATTCGACGGTTTCATCACAAAACTAAAATCTGGTTATGAGATGCACTGTTTCAAGTAAAAGCTTAATTATTTTGACCTCATAATCTCCCTGAGTGCATGGAACTAGGGCACTAGTACATATTACAACTATTATAATGAGACTTTTGAGGTTCGGAGTCAATCCTGTGATCCTGTGCAGAACTGCACGCAGTGGCGGATCCAGAAAGGGGGCGCTGGAGGCGATCGCCCCCACCCCAAAGCCTGACAGTATGCCCTCCCCCTCTCTTCAGTGCTTGCCATCCACCTGTTATCACCAATTAGGACAAATGACTGGGATTCATTTAAGCACACAATAATAGTATTTATGCTCTGATGGAGTTTTTAAGCTAGTAAAAAACAAAAAGTAATGACCATGCCTCTCTCTCCGGTGTTACTTTGTAGCGGCGAGAGAAGAAGAGACGTGAGACGACGTCGAAGGCGGCCGATGGGGCCGTGCCGATCTCTCGCCACTTTATTGCAGGCCTGAAGCGGAGCCACGTCGGCTACCAGCGTCCCAAACCGCCAGGCCAGAAGCTCGTTCTCCTTCTCGCGCAGCTCGAGCTCGCGCCAGCTGCGCGAGAGACGCGGCGCGGTGATGGAAAAAATGACGATGGTGATGATGGCACTACAGGGCTCCCCCCCTAGCGCTTTGCGCGATTTGAACGCGTATGAAAAAAAGAAAGAGGGCGACAAATGCTATGTACATGAACGGCAGTCCATAAAGTGTTCCTTTGGCAAGTCCAGTTTGTCAACGTTTATAGGCCATCGGTAAGCAGTGTGTCTCTGGTGGGCGACTCTGGGAGTTGCGCAGAGGACGCACGAGGAAGTGCCGGGTCGCTGTGGCAGCCGACAAGCGGGTCTCACGGTGACCTGGTCGGAAAGGCCGAGAGTGGACCGTGTGTCGCGAGGTCATGACAGGATGGTGGGGTGACTATGTTGGCGCTAGGTGGAGAGGACACTATACTGCCGCCTGTCGAAATTAGAGGTCTCGACAGGGCGCCATGATGGTGGTGGTGGTGGTGGTGATAGTGGGCATGCGCCAGTATCTGCGGCTGGGTGAACGTCGGTATCTGCACCAAGGATTGGTGCTGGTCTGTCTGGAACGCACCCAGTGTGGGCTGGGCCAGCATGGTCTGCGTGGGCAGCATGGCCTGCAGCTGTTGCAGCGTCAGTGGCTGTCCCGGGACTATGGCAAACGAGGGGGGCGACATCATGCGTGGCGGTGCCAGAAAGATGTTGGGCCTTGGCTCCAAGTTCTGTGGAATGACAAGCGTCGGGGTGCCAGGCGGTCCTGGATGTCCCCCATGGGGCCTGGGCCCCGTCTGAGGTCCCAGGGTCAAGCCCGTGGCATGGGGTGGCCGCAGGGCCAGCTGGACCCCCTGTATCTGTTCCAGAGAGCTCTGGGTCTGCCCCAGTGCGCCTTGTATCAGAATCGGGCTGTGGTCCAGGCCCGGAATGTACTGGTTCAGCAGGAAAATGTCGTGCGCAGGTCCAGCCGGAAACATACCCGGCTGCGCTGTCGCGGGGTTCCCGATGAGCAGCGGACTCCCCGTGTTGAGCCCCATCGCAGCTCCGCGCTGCACCGTGGTCGCAGGCTGCGGCGCCGGTACAGGCGCGGGCCGCGGTGTGGCCTTGTGCTGGGCTGCCCGGGGAGACTGGGACCGGGTGGTCGCCGCTGCCGAAGGCGTCGTCATGTTCGCGCTGCCGCTCGACAGCTTGGGCAGGATCTGTGGCTGTTTCGGCTGGATGAGCCGGGGGTCACCAGAGGTGCGAGGACTGGGGCTGGCCGAAACCACCTGTGCGACGCCGGGTCTCGACGCAGGTGCCTGCTGCGGCGCCACGGGCAGAGGGGCGACGGTGGCAGTTGCTTTGGTGGTTGCCGGTGTCGACGCCGACGATGAGGGCAGGCTCTGGCTCTGCGAAGGCACGGCGCTGGGGCCCGTCGTAGACCACGAAACAGAGACAGGGACAGGGTCGGGGAGCGGGGACGCCGAGGGTGGTCGGCTGCTGGCCGGGGAGGTGCGAGTGGAATGTGGCGAGGCACCCGGCAGGCCATTGCTGGCACCAGTGGCAGGTGGCGGAGCGGCAGGGGGCACCGTCGAGGAGCTGACCAGCAGCTGCGGCGAGGAGGAGGCCGATACGTCTGAGCTGGTGGTCGCGGAAACAGCGAGGGCCACGGTGTCACGTGCCGTCGCTTGCTCTGCGTGCCCTTGCGTGCGGACCTTGCTCTGCGACGCCGGGGAAACCTGCCTGGTGCGGGTAAACGGAAGCGGACGGTATGTGTTGCCGCTGCGGGCGAGCACCGCAGTGCAGAGGGCATCGTAAGGCTGCGGGCTGGTGCTCGAAGTGGCAGCGAGATGGCGCAACTCGACCGGTAGGGCGTCGAGAAGAATGGCATGCATTAGCAGCTGGTCCGTGATGCCATTCACCGCAAGAACGGCGTCGAGCTGCATAAACCATACCTTGGGGTAAGTCGATTGGTACGGCGGCACTGGTGGGCAGAGTTGGGGAAACATGGCCGCGGGCCGCTCGGCGAAGGGCGTGTTCTCCGGGTCACCAATGTAGCGGCGAGAGAAGAAGAGACGTGAGACGACGTCGAAGGCGGCCGATGGGGCCGTGCCGATCTCTCGCCACTTTATTGCAGGCCTGAAGCGGAGCCACGTCGGCTACCAGCGTCCCAAACCGCCAGGCCAGAAGCTCGTTCTCCTTCTCGCGCAGCTCGAGCTCGCGCCAGCTGCGCGAGAGACGCGGCGCGGTGATGGAAAAAATGACGATGGTGATGATGGCACTACAAGATGAAACACAGCATACCAAATACATTTGCACTGTTTCAAGTTTTAGTTCACCAAGGTGAAACTCGCATGTCTATCAAACAAGTTGTGTAAATGAGGGCAATCTTCAGCCATGTGTAGCATTTGAGCTTGTGAGGGCACACTCCCCACGACACCAGTCACAGTCAGCATAGTTATACACTGTCGTCCTTTATGAAAGGGAAAATATGAGCACGTGGCCTGCACTTAGCGGCAACTGGCTACAGTACCATCAACCTACAGCTGAAGAAAGCGTGCCCGCTTCTGTTTTTATCAGCGCCTATCCAACGGCCATAATTCATTCTTTTGTTTGCCAATAGATGCCTTCAAAGACGATGTGCTTTGTTTTGCGGTTGTTTTGGTTGTTCCAATTCAGTTAGTAAATAATGGTAAGAGAGTACCGCCACAATAACTGGACATGTCATTTCTTTTGTTGCAATGAGTGTCTAATGACCCAGTTATTATGACTGCAAACCTTTTTTAACGGAGCGCACAACAGTTAAATTGTTTGAAGACATTTTCATAGTGCTCTGCTCGGGCGTATGAACGTTGCCTCACAAGATACCACAGTGCTGCAGACTTGTGAGACTGCATTTTTTTAAAAAAGCAGTGCACGGGCTTGTTTAAATGTACATGTGCCTGTTGCAATAAATTGTGCTCTTTGTCACGCTTCCTATCTTCCATCCTCCTAAGATTATACGCATTGAGATGTGATACACCTAACAATACAACTACACTTACTTTCATTTCTCTTTGGGCCAGGTGAATGAGCTGGTCAGCTACTCTACATCATTCTTATTAGTTTTTTTTCTTTGGGGGTTGAAAGGACACTAAAGAGCAAAATAATTTTTCGCATACTATTGAAGTATGATTTCACATCACCACTCTTACCCACGACACGACGCTTGGCAAGTGCGAAACCACGCAAAGGAAATGTCTCACCAAACACCATGACATCATTATTTTGATGGCATTTACTGGGTTCTACATAGTTTATAATCAATAAAAAACGAAGAAAATTGTCATCTGTGGGTGTCACAGACCTAGCATATGAAGTTCCAGAAAATATCACCAAGCCAATCACAAAACTGTGAATAATACATTTAAAAGCTTTTGACGTCACGCATGGACATTTCGGCACAAATTTCAATAGTGAAACTTCAACCTTCATTTTCTCCACTAATAATGAACTTGGGATAGTGAAACATATGGCATTGGCACTAGAGTACTCAGAGTGAAGTTTGTTGATCTAAACAAGGTCACTGTTTCTCTTCAGTGTTCTTGTAATGCTTTTGTGAAATACACGCAAGAATCTTGTGAATCAAGTGCAAAGCTGCACAGCAAACTGGTGTGGGGAGTACGGAGTTTGTACTATGTGATTTCACCCATGTCGAATTGCTGCAGTGAAGGGAACCAATCTGCTCGAGACTACAGCAGCAGAGGCCTATAAATCCCTCCAGAGTTTCCTTACACAGTTTCAACCACATGGGTTCAATAGTGGCAAAACATGACCATTATTCCACTTGTTCTTTACAACTCTATGATAAACAGATACTAACACATGTATTTTTTTGGTTTCAATGTTGTTTTTTGATCTTTCAGTGGATAGTTGTCTTGAGGTAACACTGATATTATTGAAAA
>WOVY01002425.1:0-48430 GCA_013436015.1 Rhipicephalus annulatus
TAGGGCCTGTAACACGTGCATTTGGGCACAGCTACATTCCACGTGTCGGGACACCTTCCGCGCGCAAGTGGAAGGCGAAAAAGTGGATGCCGATACTCTGTTCCACTTTTCCCTTGCGTGTGACAGGTTTGGCACAAAGAATACATACCGTGCGGCTGTGCATATAACGCATGTACAAGCCTTCGATTAGGTCCTCAGATTCTCCTTTTTACCTATGCAACAAACACGACCTCCTCTCTCGACATCTGACACACGAAGCGGCATCTGCCAGCGTGTTCGTCATTACAAGGCGATGTTAGCGCTACAAAAAACGTACACATGTGAGAGACAGAGAACATGCAGGCCAACTACTAACAACTGTTTTATTGCAATTGTAGCAATGAAGTATAAGTATAATGGTGCGCAGGACGCAGTGAGCACATATCATGTTTGCCCCCACTTATCAGGCTGCAGGCGTGTCGTGATATAAAAAAACGTGTTTCATTTTTGTTTGTCCCGTTTTTAGGTTTTTTGCTTTGGCCGGCTGGCCAGAGCAAGCTGCAGAACAAGTGTAAACGCAACGGCATCATGCACTTGGTTCGCAGTAATCATGGTGTCCGTGTAGTCAGTTACGAGTGAAGCAGCATCTCGCGCCTGGTCGAAAAATTGAGACACGCACAAAAAAATAGACTACAAAAACTTTCGTTAAAGACACACGCACAAACAACCAAATCCAGGCTTTCTGGGTGCCAAACAGGTATTCTACCACAGAGCCACGCTATTTCTTCAATCTAATTTTCAAAAAGTAAAACTGTATAGAAATGTGTAGCGTGCAAGTGTGGAGTACAAGAATTCGACCAGGAGAATACAATCACGTACCAAGCATGATATAGTTTGCACCTGTTCTTGCTCATTTTTCCTCTTTATATCTACCACCGGGTTAATGGCTAACCCATCTTGTGGAGTCAAATATAAAGGGTCAATCAGCAAGCAAGAAAGTTCCGCCTGCACAAATTGCTTCCAACGAAATATATAGTTTGTGGTCTCACAGCACCGACATTTGGGCCTATTTTCAGATAGAGTGGAGGGAGCCTCCTTAACGCCTGCAATATTGCCTGGCAGAAGCGTAGACTCCGCACCAGGTGTCAAATTGAAATTGTGAAACGAGTGAGTGCTTTAAAAGGCCATGCACTGTAAAATTTTACACCTATTTAATTATCATCAGCTGCTAATGCATCAGCAAAGATGATGCTAATGCATCATCTGCGTAGGTCCGTGTGTTGTTTTTTAGACACGTAGTGACGTCTTTACTATTTCGTCAAATAAAGAATAATGGTCTGAACTTAACTGTACTTGCAGCATACATTTCAGGAAAATTTGAAACACCAAAGTTACAAACAAAGTCATTCGTTTTCTCACGGCATGTTTGAGACATGCACTTAGCAGTTGTGAAGGCGAGGAGCATAGAGCAAGATTACTCTACCACGTTCTACCCTTGGTAGCGGAGCTCAATTGGCGTCCTCGAGAATTTAGCTTTTCCTTTTTAGGAGCACACCACACCATATTTTTCCTCCCTTTTCCTCCGAGCAAATAAGACTTTGTGTCAATGAAAGAAACTTCACGTGGTTTCCAGCGTTATGTCTTTTCGGCATTTCTATTTTTCAGCATGAAGAGTTTAGGCATTATAATTTACGGTGTTCCCACAACCGGCATTTCCTTAGTCGGCCTCTCAATTTTTTGCTTTTTATAGCTATTTAAAACAGCGAAATTGAAAATGATGAATTTTAGAATGCTAAAACTTAAAACACAAAAATTATAAACAGTCGAATTGGGGAAAAAGCGAAGTTTGAAAGGCTGCAAAAGCGAAATGGCGAAACATTTAAATGCCGAAACGACAAAATGCATCCATTACCAACCTATAGACGAACATAAAGTATTTTGCTAGCATAAGGTACCGATGGCTTTGTATAAATCTTCACACGCTTTGCACTTTTTTTTCCAACAGCCATGTTTCCTTTGCAAGTGGTTCAAGCCCTCTAAAAAGAAAAAAATGCATAACTCCATATGTCATATAAAAGGAGTTATGAAATTCGCGGTACCATTCTAGCTTTATTAAGAAGCTACTTATCTAATAGGAAACAATGTGTATCAATCAATCGAGAGCTATCGTCATTTATGAACGTTCAGAATGGTGTACCTCAAGGTAGCATTTTGGGACTTCTCTTATTTAATATTTTTATCAACAATATTGCACGTATTGACAGCTCCATAGAATATGTAATCTACGTGGGACAATACAAGTATATTTTTTTCTCTGGAAATGGCTGAGGACCTCATTTTTTTCTGCTAATGAAATACTAAATAAAATATACGGCTGGACTGTTGCCGATTCTCTACACATTATTTGCTCTAAAAGCAAGGCTGTACTGTTCCGTGCGAAAGCCGGGGTCATTTTAAACGTCTCATAAACTAATACTTAGTAACCTTGAAATTGAACTTTGTCAAACAGTTAAAACTCTCGGTGTCCATTGTCACGAACACATGGCAAAGAACTATCATGCCGAACACATTAGTCACAAACTTTGCAGTGTTTTAGGTGTGTTGCGTCGATGCCAGAACAAACTACCTGGAAAACAAAAAATATGATTGTACAAGCTCTTTTTTCTTCACATTTACACAATTGTAATCTGGTCTGGTCTACAGGATCTAAAGCATCTCTAAAGAACCTGGTCGTGTACAAAAAAATGCCTTGCCGTGCCTTCAAGGTGTATCCTATAACGCACAACTGCTTCAATATTTGCAAAATATAGAATTTTAAGAATTACATATTATTACGAATACCAGCTTCTGTCAGCTTTTAAACCAGGAATACGCAGAGGAAGTATCTTTTACGCACCTTGGCCACCCTGCAACGAAATCCTGCCAGTCGTGTTACTCGGTGTAAGGAGACTTGGCACGTACCTTTCTTGGCACAACTATAGATTTGAAACACTACGTTACTGCCTTCTAAGTGTGATGAACAAAGTGAAACTAACAACAGATAATCTGCGTATATTGTATAAACTGAAAGGTTAAATCGAATGTGCTGACTGTGTTGTAAGTGAATGTTGGGTGATTTCTGTAATGGTTATTCAGTTTTATTCTTTTATACATTGCTTTTCATGAATACTTTTGTATGTATTTCAGATTTGTCATTCTATTATTTGCTGTCATGGGCCACTTGCGTGTTTCTCAATGTATTGTCGCTTTCCGCTGCCTGTAATTTTTGTAATTTTTGTAATTTGTAGTTCAACTTTTTGTGGATCAAGGGGCCAGTCAAGCTGTGAAAAGCAGCTTCTTTTCCCTTCGCGCCAAACCACGTATACAGTGTATTTTCGTGTACTTGTCACGGGGTTGAATAAACTCAAACTCAAACTCAAAATGAGCGATTCCTTGCATGGAAATATGTCCCTGAAACTGCAATGTTCGGCACCACATGACAGACACAATTTGGGATGTGACGTGTTTAACGATATCATTATGTCTCTAAATTACTTATAATGACGTAACCGATCAAAAGGAGCGTTTCGGCGTGCTGGCATTTTGTCATCAACTAAGTTCATACAGCGCTAGAGTAAACACTAAGAACAGCGCTTGTCTATGTCAGCTCTTTTTTCGTGCATTCACGTTCATTTCAGTGCTGTCGAATTTTCTTGTTACTGACAGACAGAGGCTAACGAAATTTTCACTGCATCATTATCATATTCACGTAGGTTGAACGCGCTGTGATTATGCTACTTTTCCGTCAAAGGTGCCTTGTTGGTGAACGAGTATGCTAAAAAGCTATGACCATGACGTCACGTGCATGCAATCTATATAGCAATTCATAGAAACAAGTGTTAAAATTTGAAACGCCAACATCGTACTGGTTCCCTATAGGGAAGCTGTGAAATGATTTTCATGTTACACTTGGCTTAATAAAACTTTTGTTTGGCTAGTTGATACATGCTTACTGAAATGGAAATAAAAAAAAGATGTGTATCATGGAAGAAAAACAAATAAGGACAGAACTACAATGAAGCAACTCATAACTAACTTCATCTTCCGAACATCAGGGGCATATTTAACTACAGCAACAATGCGCGCGTTCATCACCTCACATGCTCCGGAGAAAACGTAAGTAGATTACAAAAAAATGATGATGAAAAAGTCGCTGAACAAAAAATCTTTAAAAAATGAATTCCCCACGTGGCAGAGCAACAGGTATCACTAACGCGCATATCTGTTTTCTTTTTATTGTAGTGTGCTTTTGTGATTTCACCCACTAAGGCATCATTACTTTTTCCATGAAAGTGTGACTGGAAAACCCAGGCTCCCACTTGCAAGAAGCACAGTGCACATGCAATCGTGCCGAAAGTTTATTTTCCACAGAAAGTTCATGCTCCCTAATTTTCTCAGTTATGCACAGGCCTGTTTAGCCAATAAAAAACTGTACCGCAACTAGGCGGAATTATGTACACCACGCCAACCATGCAGGTGGGATACGGCCTCGCGTGCCTCTTCCGAAACGAGGGGGGAGGGAGGGCTTTAGTAAAACATTGGATTTTGCTCCGTGAGTGATAGTCATTGTCTCTAATCTTCTACTTGACGTTGTTTTCGAGTGAAGCTTGTTCACTACTCAAGGAGGCGGTGAGCCAGAAAAGCATGAACCAATTTATTGGAGATTATGGCGTTGCCTTCTACAGGAAGGTCAGTAACCACTTTGGCGCTGCGTTTTACACACGCCTCACACCTCATATAGCGTTCAGAAACCACTTCCATATAATAATAATAATAATAATAATAATAATAATTAATAATAATAATAATAATAATAATAATATAGTAATAATAATAATCCTGTGGTTCTTTAACTTGAAGCTATGTTTAACTAGACGAACTTCCAATACTTTCGCTTCCATCAAAAATACAGCAGCCATAGCCAGGGTGTGGTCTCGCGGCCTTCGAGTTAGCAACTGACCGCCATAACCTTTAGACCACTACGGCGCGGAAGAACCTACTTTTTGTCAAACGTATAAGCATAACAGTCCCTGCAAATGAGTTCAGCCTTTTCCTTCTGGGAGCACACTACACTGCGTCTTCGTCCATTTTTCTCCGAATCAATCAGAGTTCACATGGTTCTCAACATTGTACAACTATTGTTCCCAGTGTTTTTTTTCTTGGTATAATTACCCTTCAGCATTTAAATTTTCTGTCATTTGACGTTAATGACTTTGCGTAATGTGACTTCCTGATTTCCGCCTTGAATACATGCATATAAACATTACACAGAAATTTTACACAGAAAGCTGCGAAATCTAGCAGCTTTCTGGGCTTAAAGTGGTTGGTCTTCTCGTCATGCGAGGGCATTTGTATTCTTCTTTAGAATTTTTTATACATACCGCTAGATCTTAAGTGGCCAACGACCGTGGGCAAATTTTCGCCCACAAAATGTGAGAACATAGGTACGCCACCACCAACATTGATACGCCACACGTATCAATATTTATTACACATTTTCCGCACGAGTAAAACTGACTCGCATTTAGAGCAAGTGCTTCGACGCTCCACATGTGCACTGGGCGTAGCTTGCGAGTACATGAGTTGCACGTGACGTCACAGACAGGTTCGCTGTGCTAGGTACCTGAGGGTGGCAGCCACCACGACCTTTCATCGCATTTGGCGTGCCAGTGCAAGGAACTAAAGCCCCTCCAGATCGTCTACAGCCGCTTTTTAAGTAGCATGAACCATTGTTCCACCACCACCACCTTGTTCAGGAGCTCCTAAAAAGAAGTTATTAGGTTACTTATTACCGCTGTTTCCCTTCCCGTTTGTTTCTAAACATGTGAGAAAGTAAATATTATTTTCTTTTCTTTGTTCCACAAGTTCTGTCTGGAGTTTCCTCCTAGGCTTGCAAGGAATGCCACCTCGAGGCGGCATACGAGGCTGCATGACTAGGTCGACGACCGAGTGGTGGGACAGCAGGAATGAGGTGGGGTGGGTGCGTGAAGGTGTGTGAGCTTTCCTGAGGACTATCCGACAGGTGGGTACTGAATCGGAAAAGCGGCAGAAACATCATGTCGGCCCCTCCACTTCCACTGGTCGGAGGACAGTTGTAAACGGAGTGGGGAAGAGTGCGCTACTTAAACTTATTCAAACCGAAGGTGGCGCGGCAAAGCGGCGAAGCGGCGAAGCTTCATTTCCGAAGCGGCAAGGCGGCGACAGCGTGAACCTGTTCAGACCGCATGCCTCCTTCGTCTGGCCGCGTGGCAGAAGAGGCGGACATCTCGCTATTTTGCGCACGTGTCACTATGGCGTGTCAGTGCTTCTGCCAGACGTTCACCCGCTCTACCAGGGCGCCTCCGCTGCGTGGCGTTCTCATTGGCTGTGGCAATGTGGCGAGCCTCGGCAGGCGGCAAAAAATTGCTCCGAGAGTGATCGGCCTTGCCGCCTTATTTTTCTGCCGCTTTTGCCATCTGGAGAGGAGGTTTTTCTCGCTTTCCGCACTGCCGCCTCGCCGCTTTGGCCACTTCGCCTTAGCTGTGAACGAGCCTTTAAACTAGCCAGCGAGAAACGCATGTAGGGGCTGTCAGTGAGGCAAGGGACGGCAGGGAATCGTTCACGAAGTAGTCTTTGAAGGAGAAGATAAAAAGAAAAGCACGTCATCGGCAGTGTCTCTCTCTGAAGGAGGTAACCCCAACAATGACGCGCGGGGGATGGGTAGTGGTAAGAGAAAGGAGCAGGAATGTGGAAGAAAGAAAACGAGAAAGCAGTACTGGAGGGGTGTGAATGGTGTCTGCTCTGGCCGCGCAACACAGCGCGCCATCCCGGAGCCGGGACCTCTCACATTATTTTGTGCTTTCTCTGCTTCCTTGCGCGCCAGCCGCGCCATTGGGAAACACAAAGAACTGGTGGTGATGGTTTTAGTAGTTGTTAAAAAAAGAAAGCGCCTAATTTTTGCAGCCTGCTTGGGAGCCCGGAACAGAACCCCGGCACTAATCTGGTACCACCTTTTCTTGCTCACCGTGGTCGAGCAAGAGTTCGCGCAGCATTTCAACTAGCTGGTAACGGCGCCTGAAGATGGGAACAATAGTTACGTCAGTGCAAGGTATTTTAATAAAAAATAACTGAATTCTGACTCTTGCTTACAGCTTATAGTCAAGGGCAAGAACGGGGACCCCAGAGTGACTAATATTGAAGCTCCGGCGACGAACCTCAATGGGTTCCACTCGTTTTTCATATTAACAGGCGCTTAGGTGAAGAACATGGTTGAGGCCACAAACGTCAATCTGATGTGGTGTGTTCAACGTACAGAAGCGTCGTTCTAGAATTGAATAAATATGTTATAAAATATATTAAATGGTCGTGTTTACTATAATATGCTTAAAACCACGTGAAACTCAATTATTAGCGTTACAAATAAGACATCTTGCGCATGAAGTGTATGCACAACAAAGAGCAAATAACATTTTTTGAAACATGTAAAGCGCTGAAAATTATTTTTGAGAAGTGTCTAAATATGCAATGTTTTATGATAGTTGATACGTTGTAGATGTTACAAATTTGATAAAACTTATCAACTTTCTTTCCAGAAAAAGTTTTTCTTCTTTGTCTTTTCGACAGCAACTACGTTGCTGGTTATTATGCCCCTAAGCACAGGCAGAAGCTTGAACACTTTCAGCCCCGCCGCGGTGGTCCAGTGGCTAAGGTACTCGACTGCTGACCCGCAGGGCGCGGGTTCGAATCCTGGCTGCGGCGGATGCGTTTCCAATGGAGGCGGAAATGTTGTAGGCCCGTGTGCTCAGATTTGGGTGCATGTTAAAGAACCCCAGGTGGTCTGAATTTCCGGAACCCTCCACTACGGCGTCTATCATAATCATATAGTGGTTTTGGAACGTTAAACCCCACATATCAATCAATCAATTGAACACTTTCACATGAACGCTTGTAAGCTTTCGTGGTGGCTACACAGGCAGGAACAAAAAAGTGCATACGCAGATATTTTTCTTTCGTCCGTATGCCAATAAAGCATTTGTTTACTTCCACAAAAATTGTGCATATATTTTAATAGTACAAGCAACCCGCCTCAAAAAAAGTAAATAAAGGAAGGCGCCAATGTAGGCGTTTGTGATCGCCTGTACTGGCACCTGGTGCACAATATCGGAGCGATTCCAGTAGATGTGCTGTTATGAACAGAAAAAAACAGTTACATTAAACCTTTTGAGTTTCATGATACTTTATTTCAGGTAGCTGATTGGATCTCTCTTTGTGCATAAGCTTACCGAGAGAAATGGCTTCGGGTCAGAAGCCATCATCTTAAGTTCCAACTGCACAGGCAACCAAACTATTGTGAGCGCGACAAGCGAATGACTCATCATTCTCTTTCGATATCATCATCACCTGTACATCTTCATCATCTGTAAATATCATCACCAGTGTGATTTAGCTCGAGCCTGGCTGAATAAACCAGTTCCTAACAAGTGGTAGAGGTGCTTTTCGTACCCTCAAGCCCTCTCGCCCATTCTCGCTGGAGCTCCGCTCGGGTAGTCGCAAAAAACCCCCAGCCATGGCGGCCCAAGAAAACCCTGGCCCATTCATCGTCGCCGTCCTACTGCAGCCACTACCACCAACTCCACTCAACAACATTCGCCTGCGTGATCCATTTGTGTTTCCGATCTTCGAGGCGACTATGTCGAAGACTGGATCAAGAACTATGACCTTGTCAGCGATTTGAACAGGTGATACAATCCACAGAAGTGGCGAAGCGTCCGATTTTATTTGTCCAGTGTTGCGAAAACTTGGTTCTGGAACCACCACCCGGATCTTCTCGACTGGGATACTTTCTAGCAGCGAATTCGTCAAATATTTGGTACCCCTACAGTGCAAACTGAGGCAGCAAAGAAGAAGTTTGCTGAACGCACGCAGCTGCAGGGTGAATCTTACACCGCTTATATTGAGGATGTGCTTGCACTATGCAAGCGCGTCAACACCGGCATGTCCCAGAACGACCAAATACGCGACATTATTAAAGGCATTAACACCGTCGCCTTTAACGCACTTGCCACGCAAAATCCTGCCTCCAGCCAGGACGTAATTACCATCTGTCAGCGACTTGACGAGCTTCAGTCTCTTTTCCTCTGCTCCGATGCCACCGATATTCGTTTGCCTGCACCCTTCGACTTGTATGCGCTTTTTCGCGAAATCGTTCGTGAAGAGCTTCAGCGTTGCTGTACTTCCTGCGCTGCGGAAGTTACTCTCCCTTCTGAAAAAGATATTTAGCGAGACCTGATCAAACAACAGATCGCGTCCGCATCGCGTCCGACGTCTTCCAACGGCCTCTGCGTGCGCCAGACGCGCATGTACACAGAAGTTGCCGCGCTCTCTGCCGCACCCACCGTTTCTGTGCCTACATCAGAAGACCATACGCCTGTGGCTTTGTTGTCACCGCCAGTGCATGCACCACCTTACTACGCACCTCAGCGCCCACCTCGACCAATCTGTTACTACTGCGGCTATTGAGGACATATCGCTCGGTTTTGTCGAAGGCGCCAAGAAGACGAGCAACGTGTCTACGCTCCAAAAGAATTTCGAAGCTTCCGTCCAACCATGAACTACCTACGACCACCCTTCCAATCGTCCTATTACCCTTCACCGTCTCCTACCTACCATACTGACATGCCTGGTAATACCCGTACATCCCGCTGTAAGTCACCTTCACCAGATCGCCGTTCAGTGTTGCCTCTGCGTCCCGCCTCCCACTCAACGAACGCCCCTCAGGCCGCTGTGGTAGCTCAGTGGTTAGAGCATCGAACGCGTTATTCAACGAACGCCCACGCGAAAAACTCTTAATGCCGTTTTAAAAAAGGAAAGTGCATCCACCGAACAGCTAACAATTCCTCCAGAGCGGCCATCGAATTTGATAGTATTGTTTGTAGAAGGTGTACGCGTTGAGGCTCTTCTAGACACTGGCGCTGCCGTTTCAATTATTCGTGCTGATTTTGGTTGCCACCTCAGAAAAGTCACCATGCCTTATGGCGGCCTACCTTTCGGTGCGGCGACCAACGCTTTCATACGTCTACTTGCATAGTGTATCGTTCGTGTCTGCATCGAAGGCATTCGTCATCACATCGTTTTCGCGGTATTTCGTGAGTGCACCCACGCTCTCATTCTCAGGTGGGATTTCTTGTCTTCTGCGTTAGCTTTTGTATCTTGTCATCAGCGCCTGCTTCATCTAAATGCCACTGACTCATCTCCGCTCAAACACGAGGGACGCATCCGCCTTGTCACCACGTCAGATTACGTACTTCGTTCATACATCGAAGACATTATAAGTGTTAATTGCACCGACATTATGGATGGATACGTATGAATTCTTCCTTACGGCCATACAGTACGTAGGAGCATTGGGATCACACCAGGCTTATTTGCTTCTTCGATGGGTCTACCTACCTAGCCGCCATAAATCAAATACCCGAGTGTGTATTGCTCCCCTGTGGCTCAACAGTATCTTGCGCAGTCGACAGTGAGCCTGTTGCGATTGTTACTCTTCGAACAACAACCACACCAATGTCCCAAAGTCACAATCAATGCCATTCAATGCGTCTTCCACACCTGTGTCGGCAACCATAAGCACTGACTTAACACCTTATAAAACTGAGGATTTCTCACCCTGTTAAATAGACACCATTCTCGATATGACGGAAACTCACCCACCCTCAGCATGACTACCACCGCTACTCACAGCATCCAGACTGACGGCTCTCGTATTGTACATCAGCGTCCATATCGCGTGTCTCAGGCACAACGCAAGATCATCGAGGAAAGCTTCTGAGACGATGCAACATCATTCGTCTTTCCTCGTGTCTCTTGTCATCCCCAGTTGTTCTCGTTCAAACGACAGGTGGGACAGTGCGTTTCTGTGTCGATTACCGTGCGGTAAACAAAATAACGTGCAAGGATGTTTATCCTCGTCCTCGGATCTACGATGCTGTGCATTCATTACAGGGTGCAGAGTAATTTTCTAGCCTCGACCTTAGGTAAGGCTACTGGCAGATATTAATGTCGGAGTGTGATGAAGAGAAGACCACCTTTTCAACGCTCGATGGGTTGTACGTATTTAATGGGATGCCTTTTGGACTCCGTAAAGCACCCGCCACCTTCTGTCGCATGATAGATGGCGTAGTGCGTGGTTTGAATTGAAAAACGTGTCTGTGCTATCTCGAAGACATAGCATTGTTTTCATCCACGTTCTGGCAGCATCTACAACGTCTTGGCGAAAATCCTCAAATGCCTTACAAAGGCAAGGCTACAGCTTAACACCAAGAAATGTACCTTTGATAGCAAGACAATCAAGGTGCTCGGTCACCTCGTCAGCAAAGAAGGAATTCGGCCGGACCCCTAGAAGCTCGCCGCTGTTGCCAATTTCCTCGTCCACTACGTCAAAAGGAACTGCGCAGCGTTCTTGGGTTATCTTCTTACTTCTGGCGCTTCATACGTGGCTTCGCTAAACTTGCGTCTCCACTCCATAAACTCCTCACAAAGAACGTCCCCTTCATTTGGTCCGAAGACTGCGAAAGCGATTTCACGGCATTGAAGCAAGCCCTCACGTCGGATCCAGTACTGTGCCACTTCGATTCAACTGCAGCCACCATCCTTCACACCTACGCAAATAGTCATGGTCTAGGCGCGGTAATCTTGCAGCGTGACAAAAACTCACGCGAACGCGTCGTTGCTTACGCAAGTCGCGCTCTTACCATTTCAGAAAAAAACTACCCTATCAGCGAGCAGGAGTGCCTTGCTGTTGTTTGGGCAGTGCAAAGATTCCGACCATATCTTCATGGCCGTCATTTCACCGTCGTGACCGACCATAACGCCCTATGCTGACTTTCCTCGCTGAAAAACTTATCGGGTCGCCTAAGTCGCTGGGCGCTTCGCTTGCAAGAGTATGATGTTGATGTCGCCGACAGATCTGGCAAGAAGCATAAAGATGCTGATATTCTACCGCGCTGTCCTTTGCCCAGCGGAAGCCACTCACCTTCAATACTCCAAAATAACAGCACCTCTCCTGCCACCCTAGTTCATCACCTGCCACCCTACTCATCCTTGTTTAACAACAACGTGTCCACCCATACTGCCGCACAATTGTTGACCACTTGACCGGCTCTACTGCTTCTCTGACCACCAGACTCCGCCGACAACTTAAACAATTTAGGCTTGTCGGTGGTGCTTTATACCGCTACATTTTCCACATCAATGGCAACAAATGGGTACTCGTCATCCACGTTATATGCAACGTGAAGTTCTGAAAGCCTTTCATGATGATCCAACCGCCACTCATCTAGGCTATCACAACACTTACGACAAAATACGAAGTCATTGTTTGTGGCCTGGCCTCTCTTCAGCCGTCGCTACGTACATTGCCTCATGTGGCCATTGCCAACGGCAAAAACGACCGACAACTGCTCCGGCTGGCCTAATGCAACCTCTTCTTTGTCCCGCCTCGCCTTTTGAAGTCGTTGGAATTGACTTGTATGGCCCTCTTCCTACATGATACAATGGGAATCGCTGGAATGTCACGGCCGTCGACCACCTTACCCGCTACGCGGAAACAACTTCTAAACCATATGGGACTGCCACTGAAGTCGCCGATTTCTTTCTTTGCCACATTTTTTGGGTCATGGAGCTCCACGCAATCTCCTGGGTGATCGTGGCAAAGTCTTTCTTTCTTCCATTGTCAAGCAAGTTTTGCGTGCCTCGAACACTGTTCACAAGACCACTTCTAGCTACCACCCGCAGACCAACAAATTCACTGAACGTTTTCATCGGACCCTATTGGACATGATCGCCATGTACATTTACCCCAACCACACCAACTGAATGCAATTCTATCCTTCGTGACATTCGCTTTTAATACGGCTGCTCAATGCACTACCGGCTTTCCTCCATTTTTTCTCGTCCATGGTCGCTCACCGAGTTTCGCTTTGGATGTATCTTTCCTTTCGGCTCCTGCACCTTCGAGCCTCCTTTCTCTGAAAAATTTTTATCTCGTCTCGCACACTGCAATCACAAGGCCAGCGTTAACACCGGCCTCTCTCAAGGCACTTTAAAATCTCGCTACGACTAGTCTCGCCGCGTTGTGAGTTTTTCCCCTGGTGACGAAGTTCTTCTTTGGACTCCACTACGCGTCCCCGGCTTATGCGACAAATTAAACAGTCGCTTCATTAGGCCATACACGGTGGTCGAACAGACATCTCCTGTCAATTACCGCGTTGCTCTTCTTAGTGCTAATCATGATCATCGTTGCCGAGAAACAGAGATAGTGCACGTATCTCGTTTAAAGCCTTATGCGCGACTCATTTCATAATACCGTCAAGCAATCAGGCGGCCGCTTTCACCGCGCGGGGGAGTTAGTGTGAGCGCGATGAGCGAATGACTCATCATTATCTTTAGATATGATCATGACCTCTACATCTTCATCATCTGTAAATATCATCACCAGTGGGATTTAGCTCATTCGTCACAAACTATATAACAATGCTAAGCTTCGGTACACTTGTGCAAGTTTTTTGTTAAATAAGCATTTCGGGTATAATCCGAGCTTAGTTTAGAAGTTTCATGTGAAACATATTTTTGAGATTTTGAAATTTATTATTTGAGATCCTGCAGCAAAGACACATTCTAGAACTTACGACCACAAAATAACCGCCAAGGTAACAATCCATTACTTTTTTAGTAACTGTAACGCTAATGTGCTACCTTTTTTTTTCAAGTAATGCAGGGTGGTAACGCTTTCTTTTTCTGTTTGAGTAACGACTATAACGTATTTTGTTTTGTCTTCTAACGCATACATAGCTGGTGTATTGTGAAGCAGCCTGCAAAGAGTAAGCCATGTTTGCATAATACGCATGTCATAATTTATATGTGTAGACGTGAAATTCAGTTTGTCTTACCATCATATTACGACATAATAATTTGGTTGTACAAGCTAGCGACATGATCGGTAACGCATCGTGAGAAAAAACGTAAATCATGTTGTACATGCCATGGATTTCATGATTGTCGTCTTAACTACTACAATAATTGTTATACAGTTACCTGACCGAATTCCGAATTGGGAACATGTATTTGATTGACATGTCAGGTTTAACGTCGCGAAACCATCATATAATTATGGAAACGCCGTAGTGGAGGGCTACAGAAATTTTGACCAGGTGGAGTTCGTTAACCTGCACCCACCCATATCTGAGCACACGGGCCTACAACATTTCCGACTCCATCGACAATGCAGCCGCCGTAGCCAGGATTCGAACCTGTGACTTGTGGGTCAGCAGCAGAGTACCTTAGCCACTAGACCAGTGTGGCGGGGCAAAAAATTGGGAACATGTAAAGCCTAGCCAAACGGCCACATACGCACTATGCGTATGGCGTATTGTCATGCTACATGACATGCACGTCATGACTTTCTCATTACTATGTGTCATTTATGTTATTCATACATAAATATTTCATCGTATCGATTTTGGTATATATCAACCTAATGAAACGGCCACTATAGCACCATGACCATGTCACATAAACAATGGTTTTCATGAGAAGCAAGACACGATTTTAATATGACCTGTCATGTATGATGGTCATACAGTCGTATTTGCCACACCAGTTTTGAGATAAACCTCATGAACGATATGGTCCGGAGAGCAAAAACTCGTAAGCGGCTACATAGAAAGACAGATAGACCCAAAGTTACCGAAGCTCATTAGTGAATCCTTCACATTTGAGGTACTGTGGCACATGGTTATTCCGAATGTATTAGTCACGACCCATTCTATTCTCGCTGCAGCAATCCTTAGTCCTCTACCTGGTGCACGAATTGCAGTTCAAGCCACGTGATTTTTTAAACGAGTGATACGTGAAAAAGTAAACTCAAGACAAAGTACAGGCATTGAAAAACATTGTGAGCGCCGCGAGCAGTTCTGAAAAGCAGCGATAGAATCTCGGGACTTGAAAACAACAAGTAGGCCTTTTTGTATTTTACACTTTCGCTTTCCTGCATTGCATATTCGCCCAACTAACGACAGTACCTGCCGTTCATCAAGTAGAAATGAGTCCTAATTGCATATGTATGCGCTTTCCTCGTCAGAGTGTAAGCAAACAAAGCAACACGCTATTTATTAATTGTTAGCTGGCTTCTCCGTCTTGCAAAATGCATTGAAAAAAAAGGCCAGCTTTCAAGTAATAAAAAGGGTTTACAAGGCTGACAAATACGGCTCAGGAAGCTACATGGATTTAGCTACAAAATACTGCAATATATAAATCAAAAAATTGTTAATCGGGCAATCAAAAACCGGGAGCCATTTTTAAATGTTTTTCTAAGCTTTGCAATCGATGTTTAGAGAGGCCAAATTGTGTTAAAATTGGGGCCACTCCCCTATGCTGCGTGGAAAAATATTCAGATTGTTTGGGAAAGAAGAAACTTAGTGGCACGTTAAAAAATTAGTCTTGAAATGTTCTGGTGGTTGGCTGGTATGGTAAACCGGTAGTCTTTTTTGATATCGTGTCTGCTTCGTGAGATATGTTTCTTTTCTCGTGCGCTTCCCAATAGTTACGTAGAGGTGATCAGCCACCGCCGAGAGATGGCGTGACATGTTATGTCTATTCTTCCTGGGGATGTTCGCCAGCATTCTCCCCTTCATCAAAAATGCAGCCGCTGCAGCTGACATTTGATCCCGCGACCTGCGGGTCAGCAGACGCGTACCTTAGCCATTAGACCATCGGGAAAGGGCTCTTGAAACATTTCAACGGTTCGATAAAGTTAATATATAGTATACACTCTAAAGTAAAAGGGTGTTAAAGGGGCACGTGGTTCATCTTTTTGGGGACTAAGAGGGCTGCCACAACCATTAATTTTTAGGGACTAACGGCACCGGGTCTAACACTTGGTCCCCACAGACCGGCTGAAAGGACAAATATTTAGCGCACACATTTACACTTTAGCGGGTTACCATTAGTATCCCAAGTCACCTCAAAGAACTAACTTTTAATCCTCACATTTATACCTCATCGGGACACCGTTAGTCACACATTTACTGCTTACCCCACAACCATTAGTTCTCACAGTTGCACCTCGCCGGACGAACGGTTGGTCCACTCCAATACTCCAACTAGATGAACTTCTATTGTGATAGCAAATATATGGACACTCTCGCCTTGAGTTTGCCTCCGGCGTCGGCGTCGACGACATGCAGCGTTTATGTAAACGTATCTACATATATATGAAAACGCAAGAAAGAAAAAAAAAACAGCAAACAAAAGCACTCCGGCGTGCAAAAGCGAACGTGGGACCTTTGCGTAGTAAAAGTGGGGCGTTAACCTCTGAGCCACCCCTAAAAACCTTCTTTACTGTTCAAACGGCAAGCTATTTATATCTACCACTTACCGCTTCTGTGTTTTTGGCATCATCAGAAAGATGGAGCAAGGAGCGCACCTCGCCGGATAGCGAAGCGGCACCCGCTCTAATCTTTTACGCGTGCTTTGCCTGCTTGAAATACAGTAGCGACGCTCCCTCCCGCGCAATTATCTCGCGGTGGCGAGAAGGGGAGGATCGTACGCTTTGGCTGGCCTGTGGCATTACGTGAAACAATTCTGCTGTAGTTGCCGTGTGCCCAAAGGCCACTGCAGTCACTGCAGTCTCCGTTCGCAAGTAGAGCGTGCTTTTTCGACTCAGCGAAGTAACAAATGGGACGCTTATTCGCGTGCATCTGTACCTTTGAGTACGTTTCGTGCGTGATTAGTGCCCGAGAAACGCGGAGCACATTTTGATCGGCTTTCCATTCTGCGCATGACCTTTAAAATTGTTGCTATCGCGTTCACTGCTTCGCTTTTGCGGCAATTAAACTGTGACTTTTTATTCCTTGATCAAATATTGATTTTCTATTTAACCTCCGTCAGGCCTAGTACTTTTTTTGCCTGTTTTCTGCGCGTGAGAAAAAAAAGGTGCGAAAAAAAACGCGCAAAGAATTATTTAGCCACTTGTGTGTCACTGCTTTCGCACTTACTGCAACAGCAAAAGACAAAACAGAACTATTCAAATCTTATATTTTGTGCTATAAACATGAAATTTTTCTATTAATAAAGAGAATTCGTGGTGAAACATACAAGTCCAGCCTCATTGCTACATCTTGCACAGTCCTAGTGAAGCTCCTTCGGCGGAAGCGATAGAAGAGAGGCATCGCAGACGCCAGTGCACACAGTCTTCTCCACGTTGTGTGTCCAAGGCTGTACAATAGTATAGTTAAAATAGTTAGTCACACGTGACAGAAGATTAAGATACACGCTTATGACAAGTATGTGCAAGTTGATATAAAAACCTACATGTTTATACGGCACGCAAATAATTTTACCTTCACATCTCTTACAGTCCTTCGAAGCTGCTCCGACAAAAGCGATAGATGACAGGCACTGCAGACGCCAGCGCACACAGCCACAGCCTTCTGCACGGTGTGTGCCCACGGCTGCACAATAAGATTGTAAGAACAGTTATTCACACGTGACAAAGGATGACTATGCATATGTATGACAAATACGTGAAAGGCGAGATAAAATCATTCGTGTAAAATAAAACATGCAAATAATTTCACTGTCATGCGTCACATCGTGAAAAACGCATTGGGATGCCCGTGGCGCAACATCATCAGTGCAGTAGCCACAGTCGTAATTCCAAGGCACCGCGAAGCTCCGTGCCACCAGCGAGGCGTTGAGTTCTAAGCGAGCGCCACCATTCAACTCGAGCAAGCAAACGCGAGAATAAACACGGTGTGGCACGTTGAGCGTCTGACGCCAGCAAACCTCGAACAGGAGAGCGAACGTACGCTGGGCCGCCTCCACAAACAGTGCCGAGTTGGTTTGGGGCGAGCGCCTGAAAAACGGATATTATTGCGGCTCTTTTCGACAAACCTCGAGCGAGTGCAGGGGCAAACGAAAGTTGGCTGCTGTGGCAGCCGCCAACGGCCGGCGCCGAGCTGCTTGCGACTGATTGACGGGAAGGCAACTGTAATAGGAACCGATTTTCACACTCGGTTCCGACGCTCGCGAAAGCACCGTGAGCCCGTGCTGGAGCACTTACAGCTCGCGACATATTACAACCATGCTCGTTACGAGTAACCGCAACGTGTTTTGCGCGACACGCAAAACAACGATGAGGTCCGCCCATTATGGTCAGCCCGGAGCTCATCGCGGCGGCGAAGACAGACGAGCACTCGATGAGCGTGCGTCTCGGCGACCGAGGGCAACAACGGCAAATTTCCTGGTGTAAAAAAAATCGCCTCCGTATCTGCATGTTTCACTGCAAATGTAGGTCAATGTCGCCTTTCTTGTGGAGAAAGTGAACGAAACGTTTACTTGATGTTCTGTGCGAGAAAATCGGTGAATTGTTTTCTGAAAGCGCTGCGTTAGAAGTCTCGATCCTTGCAGCGAAGGCGAACGTATTGAGGCAGGTTAGACACGAGTGCCATCAGGCAGTTATTTTCAATAATAAGGAATGCGTGCAGGGCCGCGGGGAAAGATGTGCGCTTTTTTGGAGGCGATAAGGTGTAGAACGCAAAGCGACGCGCAAGTGCCACCACTGTGTGGTCTTAGCAAAGCGCTGGAAACACCTTTTTGAGCATCGCGTTGCACTGTCAGCGCCGCGTGATGAATAATAGGGTCCTTGAAGTTACTTATGCCTGTCTTCTCTAGTGTAAAGTCATACATAAAAAATATCGACGTGTTGTTATAGTGCCTCATATATGCGCAATATTTGCCTTTGAAATGACCATCGCACAAGCATGAACGCTGAGACTTGAGCAATATTGGTGGGCACTGCTGACAGGGTGGGCCGTTTGACGTATCGTTGGATGAGGTTTAAAAAATTATTACAGTGGACAAATAGACAAACGTACAGATAGGCAGACCAAAATTTGGCGTCGAAAATCCCCAAAAGAAAGCACAGGCGAACTACAGATGCCAAAGCCGACATTCGCGGTGAATTTTTTTTCATGCGACATACAAAACAACAGAGCCCGTTGCCGGCAATCACGATCTATATCATACCAGAAAAGTACAGCAGACTATAAAATAATCACCTACTTGTGAAAGAATCCAGCGCTGATTTCCGCCCTGAGTCATACTGAAGTAATGTATGCACTAGGCCAGCTGTCTTTTCAGCCGCCATGTTGGCCTTCATTCCCAACTGGTGGTGTCGTGAGTTGGTCTTGACCATCTTGACTAAGCCAGAGATATAAAGCGCGGCGTGATGACGTGTCAAGATCTGCTCCAGAGTTCTTTGGTGTGGTGAAACATAAAAGCAGCAGCACACGCTCATGCAAGCGTACACACGACGCCAGACAACGTAATAGACGTCAAACTCTGCCCACGCAGTGCTGCGAAAATCGCCGCCACGAGCGCCCCTCCCCTCGCCACGCCAGCCATTATTGGGTAGTGCACAGAGAGCCGTCCACAAGCGAACAAGCACAGGCCTTCCTCTTTCGTTGGCCTTGAGGCACGGTTTCCGGAAAACAAATGACCTGGCAAGCTTATTTCTTCAATACAAGCTTGCTTCATACAATACGAAGCTCATCAAAACGAAATGCAGACATAATACAAAATACGTTTATTTTGTTTTGGCGTGGTGCACCTGGCAATTCAAGTGCAAGCGAGCACCACATGACATTGAGTTCGAGGCAAGCACTAAACTCAGTGCATACATGAACATTCTATGCGATCAATGAGACAAAGCTTGCTTGATGCGACACGAATGACCCTTAGGATTTTCGCTTTGGAGTTGCATTCTTGCTTGCAGTTGCTTAGTACAAGTATATATATATAATTTAGCTCAATCACTGTTTCGTACACTGTAGTTGCTCCTGTTTGTGCAGCGAACTGTGCAAGGCAGTCGGGCTTTGCACTACTCAAATCTGCGCTTACAGGTGGCACTGCGTGTTTTTTTGTAGGGCAGGATTTTTCGCACGCCGTGTTTTGTAATTACCGAGTGGAAGAATTCATAAAGACAATTGGTGTCAAAAAACATGATTACAAAAACTGTAAAATGTTCAGGATGCAGGGTGGGTTTGAAATTGGACGCAAGTGCAGACGCGAATAGAGAGGATACTGCCGCCATGTGTAGGCATTTTGAGCTCGAAAAAATGCAGAAAATGATGGTTGCTAAGAGTGAACTGCAGAGGCGAAACACCGAGCTGGAGACTGCATTGGTGACAGAGCAAGAAAAATGAGGTATAAAGCAGAAAGACTCATGTCCGCTGAGGAGGCACCAAAGAAGGTGAACAAAGGAGCAGCCGAGGGCGAAAACGGTAGTGCACCGGCATTTGGAACGGCAGAAAAGTAAGCGCGAGGAGGTTCAGAAAAAAACAGGTTTAGCCAGTTCAATGGCCGCGAGACCCAGCTTCAGCGAAGTAGTTATGGGGTATCTGGAAGATGATGTCAAAAGAAAATAGGAGAACTTTTTGACCTGCAGCAGGAAAGCGTCGGATTTTATCAGCGACAAGATTACAAGAAAGGGGGCCCAATGCATGATGAAAGTACACAAAAAGGATAGAAATGCAGCTGGAAAGTTTTGAGACCATCTAAATTCTCTGAGTAATAGGAGAAGCATCAAAGAGAGGTTTAAAACTACATTTCGGGGGGTCAGACTAGAAGGGGAATAGGCAATAAATTATATAAAAACAATGACAGAAAACAGTACACAACAACAAAACGCTGCATGCACCGTACCAGATGAAAACGGAGCAATTAGATAAGTGCCTCCACCGAGACCAGGAGAGCGGCGAAATGACCGATAGAAGGGTTTCGCCTAGCACATCAAAAGGCGCTGACGGCCTCCCAATAATGCAGATAAAAAATAGGACCAAACTGTAATCAAACTATAATAGAGGCAGTGGACAAAGCAATAATGAATGGTGAAGCTCCCATTGGGTCGAAGCTAAACAGGATGAGCATAATCTATAAAGAAAAAGGTGGACAAAGCCGATATGAACAACCACCATCTTATAACAGTGACATCAATAGTTTATAGCCTGGTGATGCAGATAGTAGAGAAAAGACTACAGACATGGGTTGAAAATGAGGGGTTGCTGGGAGAACACCAAAATAGGTTCCGTAAACAAAGGAGGTTGGAGGACAATCTGCTTTCATTGATTCAATGTATTGAAATAGCGAAAAAAGAACACAGGCCGCAGTGGCTGGAAATTCTAGATATCAAGGAATTAACCGATGGTGGAAAAAAGAAGACTTGTGGAGAATACTTGACACACTAGATGTGCAAGATAGAATAACTATTCTTGTAAAGGATATCTATAAAAAGAACAAGCTAGTTATGAAGTGAAAAGAATAGGTATCTGAACTATAGATATACAACACTGGCTTTGACAGGGATGTCCCTTGTCAGCTTTGTTATTTATAATGTATCTCCAGGGACTAGAAGCCAAATTAAAGGAGAGTTGACTCGGCTTCAGCCTCTCTTTTGCCAAGCAAGTGAAACACATTTAACAGTCATTACTAACATTGATGTATGCAGATGATATAGTATTATACCGACAAGGAAGCTCTGCAGGAATTGATAGGCATCTGTGGTAATGAGGCAGATAGGTTCAATTGAAGTTCAGCGGAAAAATCGGCAATCGTGATTTTTAATGGTGACAAAGGCAGTGAGCAAAACATACAGGAAGTCACGCTAGAAAGAGTGGATAAATACGAATTATTGCGCATATGGATTAATAACGGGGCTGAGTGTCTAAGGGAGCACGAAAGACACCCAATGACTAAGGACACCAGGAAAGCAGCTGTAATAAAAAATATGGCACTGTGGAACTACAATAGGTATTATGTTTTAAGAGGGATTTGGAAAGGTGTCGTGGTCCCAGGTTTGACGTGCAGCAATGTGGTCTTGTGAATGAAATCAGAAGTTCAAGCCGGATTGGAAATTAACGTGTCGTACGTGGACTGGCTTTGGGAGCACACGGGAATACACCAAATTATGGGTGACAGGGTGACATATGATGGACATCGTTTGAGTGCAGGGAAGCTAGCAGCAAGATCGATATTCAGGAGTGATTGAGAAAAAAGGGAAAGGAGTGCTGGGCTAGGAAAGTTTTCAGCTACTTGTACATCAAGAATGTTATTAGTAAATTAAGGAAGTGAACTCTAAAACTGTCAACCAAGTATTTAGACAACAGCAGACTACGAAACCAAAAGCACTTGTTAAGAAGAAGGTGAAGGAACAGATCGACATATGAAAGATTGGAACGCTTACGAAATCATCACTGGAGACCTACGTAAACTTTTAGGCAGGGAATTTCAAGGGAAAAGATCTACGATCATTTTCGGGGTAATTCTCTGCTCTTCGTGGCTAGAATGAGAGTATTGCGGAGCAAGACCTACAGAGCAAAATACGAAGGCACAAACACGGTATTTAATGCGTGTGAAGAGGAGGAGGACATGGTTGAACATTCGATAATGTTCTGTAAAAGGCTCCACGCTATAGTCGAAGATAATGGTGCCAAATTTTTCAAAGAATTGGGGTTTAGGGACAGGAAAGACAAAAAGACGATAAAAGAGTAGAAATAACCAAGACGATGATGATTGGTGGCTACAATCGAGGCGCAAGTGAAATTCAATCTTTAAGTACACAACGATAGTACTTAATTTCAAGACTAGGTAGCATGAGCGACCAATCTATCTAAAGGGCATAGCCGGATCCATCCATCCATTCATGCATCCATCCATCCATCCATCCATCCATCCATCCATTCATCTATCAATCAATCAATAATTCCGTCCATCCATCTATCCATCCGTCCATCTATTCATCCAACCATACATGCATACACGCATCCATCCATCCATCTATTCATCCATCCATCCATCCATCCATCCATCCATCCATCCATCCATCCATCCATCCATCCATCCATCCATCCATCCATCCATTCATCCATAAATCCATTCATTCATCCATCCATCCATCGTCTGACGTCTATTACTAGATTGTCGCCCAGCATCACCAGTAAAATGTGGGGAAAGACTAAGCCAGGAGAGAGGAGAATGGCTAGGGCCTTGCCAACACTTACGGCACGGCCCGCATCTCCCGGGTAGTTCATCCCATTGACGACTAAATTGTTTGGACGATGCACACGTGCTCTCTGTGGTTACTCCACGACGGTCTATGCATTCTTCGCGCGTGCCCATAAAGCTCCGTTACTCCTTTCGCTTGATTTTGTCGTAGATTGTACTATCTTTATATTGCATTCATACGCACGTTCACATGTGTCAAGTTAGCTATAAAGTACTGGTACTATAGACTTTGTTTACTTATTTTTTTCACGCTGGAAATGTGCTGGCAAGTTCAATACGCCTACGTGGTCAAGCGCATCATCACGACACTACTGACTGTTTATCTTGCATAACTGAACGCACTCCAGCGAATTGAACACGTCCACGCGTTGGACACCATGTAAATAGCTTCTCTGTTAGATAGGTTCACACAAAAGTGTGAACTAGCTCATGCTACGAAAGATCTTCATCAACACGCATATAATAAATTGAGGTTGCTTCTATAATCGAACTAAGGCATTGTGCGTGGAAGTCATCGGTCCTACCGGAAAGCTGCACCGGTGCGAGACACTGCTGCTGGATTAAAATCTATACAACTGTCATCTCCGGAAACAAGTCGGTGTAGTTCCATTACTGGCTAGATACTTTGAAAACAACGAAAGAAAAAAAAAACGTTGCATATTTATTCCAATCAAGCAGCGAGCTACAGTCAAGCAATGATAGACTCTGAGAGAAATACGTTAATGACTGACACACACGATTCATACCTTAACGCACAATATGGTTCAGATTGCTTGTGTTCTCTATTGTGGGTACCGATCTCAGTCTCGTCATGAGTTAAACTACTGACACCACCTAATGTGATGAGCCTGGCAAGCATTTAATGTACGAGTAATACACAGGTGTTAAATATTCACTGAAGAGAGAAAAAGAAAGATCCTGCATTGCCAGCTACTCTGTGTTCCTCGTGAAATAGATGCTCGCATTGAGCATTTAGTACTTGGAAGGTTTTGTAGCGCTACTTACCGGTGCCCTTTTCAGGAGCAAAGTGCGGTGAATATATCCTTCCCGAATATCATCATACGTTGACGCTACGCATGAGTACTCTGACTTGTTGAGAGGCTTGGAGTAACCCACAAGGTAAAGAGTATTCTGTGAAGCAGGTAACTAAAACAGAATGGATTGTTTTTATTTTGGTTAACAGTATTACTAATGTCGCACTTAAAAAAGAAGCTGAAGCAGTTAGGCAGACATTCCACTATTATGCGTGATGCACAATACTACCCTGTCATAAGTGAAAGTGAACGTTGAACTGTTGCTGTACTAAAACTATATGACATACATGGCGAGAGAAGCACAGGTAGGTGAAAACTACAGTTTGTGAAAAGGATTAATAAAGCCTGTGTCAACGAGAATATTGGTTTTCTGTTTTAGAGAAACAAATAGCCACCCCTACTCAAAATTGCTTTATCTCTCTGTTAATATACGACCATAAAATATACAGTTTCATGGAATGAACTGATAAATTTGAGGCAGCGTGTTCTAATATAGGCAATTACTGCTGTGATGAAACAGTTTAGAAATTAAATCACACCCACGCAACAGAATCAGGGCACCTGCTGTCAGCTGTAAATATTCAAAATATATTGGTTAGCTCTAATCTGTAACTCAGACAATGGGCTTCCTAGCAACCTAGTTGGCTGCCAAGGGCCAGAAAGCATTGGCCCAAAGCCGAGGGCCTCTCCAAACTCAGCGCAGGGCACATAATAAAGTTTATTTATCTAAGCTTGTCTGAAACTTTCATCTTCGATAGCAATGATCATCGTGTCATGGTGCGGCAAGTCAAGCAGCGATATACGCTTTAAGTTTTGAGGCTTTTACGTCGGTATACCTGGCAGAGTCAAAGCGGAGCCCACCGAGATAAACGTTGTGCTAGCACCTCCAGCTGTTTGATAACTTTTTATAGTGTGGTGAATTTAACGTTGTGGTAACAAAACACACTCCTCACAAGAAAAAGCTGCTGTATTTTAAGCTCAGAGGACACTGACACCTTCTGTAATATTGTTTTCGCTCGCCTTAGAGGAGTCATTGGCCGGGTCTTCTTTTGGAATATGCCGATGAGAGGCTATGCGGCAGTCCTTTCTAATATATCAGGCCAAGAACACTCAGGTCTTTGTTTTTCATCTTCAGAGATGAGTAGGTTCTCACTGTTCGGCCATTAAAAGAGAGCTAAAGGCAACTAATTAGTCGACGTTGCCGTGGACGTTGCCGTTTCGCCACAAAAGCTGTCAAGGTTCTGGGCCACGTCGTAAAAAAAGACGGAATTCGGCCTGATTTGGACAAAAGTGCTGCGGTGCTTCGCTTTGCGCACCCCGAAAGGTTGAAGGAGTTGCGAATGTTTCGTAGTATCGCCTTATATTTTCGCCGTTTTATACGAAACTTCGCATGAATAGCGGCTCCACTGCATCAGCTTCTTGCTTCCGACGTGCCCTTTCAGGGGTCGGAAGATTGTTAAACAGCAATCAACCTGTTCAAGTGTGGCCTCTCGTCTGAACCTGTACTCCCCCACTTTGATAAGGCCGCACCGACCATCCTACATACTGACGCTAGGCCGCGGTATAGGCGCCGTTCTGCTCCAACGCGACACCTCATCACAAAGAGAGATAGTTGAATATGCCAGTTGAGTACTAACCGCGACCGAGAAGAACTATACCATAACTGAGCAGAAGTGCTCGGCTGTGGTCTGGGCAGTGCATAAGTTCCGTCCCTATCTCCACGGCCGTCATTTCACGATGGTTATAAACCACCACGCCCCATGCTGGCTTTCCACGTAGAAGAAGTTGTCTAAACGCATGGGTCGGTGGATTCAACGCTTACAAGAGTAATAATTCGATATCCTTTACAAGTCAGGTAGAAAACACCAAGACGCTGACGCCCTTTTGCGCTGCCCGCTACCAAATACCCAGCCCAGCATCAGTCAATGTTCGGCCACCACTTCTACTGCAGTGCTCGCAACCGCCTCAATAGGCCAGCTATTATCAGACGACAAGCGCATGCTTCGCTCCTGCTAGTTGTCTGATCCCGGCTGTAGGAGTATTATGGACCAGCTCTCGGGATCATCCCACCCACCTAACGTTAGGCATCGTCGTTAACTCTTCCAATTCAGGCTGGAGAATGCAGTACTGTACCGTCACATTCACCACCCTGATGATAAACGCTGGGTTCCCGTGTTACCACACTCTACTCGACTTGACATGCTTAAAGCCTTTCACGAGGATTTCACTGCCGGACCTCTCGGTATAAAAAAACTCACGATCGCATTTGAAGTCGCTTCTACTGGCCCGGTATTTCTACTAGCATCACGCGCTACGTCGGTTTCTGTGTCCCGTGCCAACATCGTAAAATCCAAACAACTGCAACGACCGGGCCTCTACAGGCCATTCCGTGCCCCAAAACACCACATAAAGTTGTAGGCATCAGCCTTTATGGCCCTCTTCCCGTCACATCTACTGGTAAACGATGAATTATGGCCACCGTATATCACTTGACACGCTACGCGGAGACAACATCTGTATCTACTGCCTCTGCTTCTGAAGTTGCCGACATCGTTCTGCACGCTATCATTCTGCGCCACGGTGCCCCTCGTGTATTGCTCAGTGACAGTGGAAGGATGTTCCTGTCAGAAGTGCTAAATGAAGTATTGCGCGCCTCTGGAATAACACACAAGACAGCTTCAAGCTACCACCCTCAGACCAATGGTCTCACCGAGAGGTTTCACCGTACTCTTGCTGATATGATAGGCGTCTACATCAGTCCAGATTACGAAAACTGGGATACTCTCCTACCTTTCATCACCTTTGCTCACAACATGGCCGTTCAGCACGCCAACGCTTATTGATTGATAGATATGTGGTGTTTAACGTCCCAAAACCACTATAAGATTATGAGAGACGCCGTAGTGTAGGGCTCCGGAAATTTAGACCACCTGGGGTTCTTTAACCTGCACCCAAATCTGAGCACACGGGCCTACAACATTTCCGGCTCCATCGTAAATGCAGCCGCCGCAGCCGGGATTCGAACCCGCGCCCTGCGGGTCAGCAGCCGAGTTCCTTAGCCACTAGACCGCCGCGGCGGGGCGGTTATTCGCTGTTCTACCTCGTTTACGGACGTTCCCCTACTTGCTTCCTCAACGTTTTCTTTTTCAACAATGGCGTCAACTCGTCTCCGTCTTCCAGCGAGGAATGAATTTCAAGACTAGCTCAGTGTCGCGATCGTGCTCGCATCAAAACGGAAGCGCGACAGGAAGATCTAAAAGTCATTTATGACGCATCTCATCGCCTTGTACTCTTCCAACTTGGTGACGAGGTGCTCCTGTTCACACCTATTCGTACGCCTGGTCTGTGTGACAAGTTTCAGCCACACTTCATTGGGCCTTACATAGTGATCGAACAGACGTAGTCCGTTAAGTATCCTGTGATGCCACTTGTCATTCTAACAGACCGCCGTCACCGCACCACAGTGATCGTGCACGTGTCTCACATGAAGCCCTTCAGGTGACGTTCTCTGCCACATTGACATTCTACAGCCAGGTTGGCCGCTTTGATGGGGGGGGGAATTAGTGTGGGCACTCATTATGCGCTCCTTCTCATATATGCAATATTATAATCATCATCATTCGTTTTTGTCCCAGTCCTCATCTTCACAATCAGCATCGAGAGTGTGCACGCTCGGTCTCAGACTACCCGTTCGCTGCTGAGCCCTTGGCTGAATAAACGATGTCTCAACCCAGATGTCATAAAATCTATCTATCTATCTATCTATCTATCTATCTAGCTGCCTACGACATTTAGCTCTCCTGGCCGTTTCGATAATGTTATCAATACCAAACTTGGCATGCCATATAATGACTGTCTTAAAAACATGGTAAACAAAACAAAACCTGCAAACCATGATATGTTTGTCATGAATGTCATGATTTACATATCTTGGTCCTGCAGCTTTCGCGGTGGTTTTGTTTACATGCCATGTTGCAAAACTGGTATGGTATGACATGATTGCATGGCGAACACAAGAGACAGACCCTAGCATAAATATCATGAAATGCTTGTCATGTAACAACATGACTACATGCCACGGTCATGATGCGCTCACAGCTGTTTCGCTAGCGTCACATATACGAAACTTGGTATTACGGTACGTTGAATGAATGATGAAGGTATGTGACTGGTACAGACATGATACATTTTGCAAAGAACAGCGTCCTCAGCGTGATGAAAATACGTTTTTTCTTGTTACTGGTACATGCTGGAGACACTGGAACACACTTTTATTAACAGGCACTTTGCTGGGCTGCGAAGCGCTGTAAGCGCTGGAATTTTCTCTGGCAAGCGCTGGTAAATACTGGAGCATGCTCTGTTTCTACCAGCGCAGCGTGCGCACTATTGTAGCGTGTGCAGTGGTATGTCTCGGTGTCATTGAATTTAAAACGCTTGACTCGACAACACGGAGAGATGCTACCCTTACAGATACTGAGCATACGTAATTTTTACGGCGCACGTACGTATCTCAGCAATTATAATGCACCTTTATCGCATATGCCCCCGCGTATACCGGCCATATTCGCATCAGCCGTGTATCGCTGTAACGATTCAAAAAGGTGTAGTGTTTGTAAGCCGGGAGCTGCATGCCACTCCTAGCAGAAACAAGAAATTGTTTTTGCCACCAAGTCGACGAAACGTAATTGAGCTCTCTCATTCGCTCCACATGGTTTCCATGAGCAGGCGCGAAAAAAATCTGTCGTTCGAATCCTCCACGCTGCATAAATATATGTCTTGCCATACTTATCCTTCTACTTACTTAAGGTAACAGCTAAAGCGTTCCGAAGCTCAAATGCAGAATATTCAACCATCCCAACTCACCGTGTCGAGAGCGGCCTCACGCAGCGCCTGGCCCAGCGAGCATTAAACCTGTCGTGCCCGTCACGTTACTGTTTATGATATCGGCCCTTCTTGCTTTGTGTACACACACTTTTAAAGTGTGAGAATAACTGTAGGTTATAGTTTGAACATCCATGAACCTAAATAACTAGTTTTCCTTGTCTCGATGTTCGCACAAGGAGCGCTGACGATCGATGCGTCGCGCTTTCAGCTGCGCATGCTATTACCGAAAGCTGCCGGCCGCTCTTAGCCGGTACTTCTCTGACTGATATGAGCAACACGCAACTTCCGGTTGGTAACTTGATACGCGTTCGTGAACTGACTCCCTGGCAAACGTTTTCAGCGGATTGCATTGGTATTTCTGTGGGTTTTTTATTTTTGGTATTGATATAACATCTTTTATCTGTACACAGGCACGCCCGCTGTGTACTGCCAGCGGAGGCCAGAAAAATGACTGTCGCTCAGTATCGCCATTCTGTAAATGCATTTCTGGCAATGATTGACTTTGTACTCACTTCAGGTACAGTTTAGTTAAGGGTTAGAAAAGTTGCAAAGCTCAAGTGCAAAATCATGAAGCATCGCAACTCAGCTGCTCCGAGAGTGGTCTTACACAGTGCCCCGTCCCAGCGAGGCCTATGGTGCTGGCCGCGTCGGTCTACATGCTGCCGGCGCTTTTTAGCTTAAGTGGGCACAATTATAAAGAATAAGAGTGTCTGTAAAAAACAGTTTAGACATTCCTGAGCCTAAAGGAACCATTTATCCACGTGTGCGGTGCCCGCACATGGACCGGCGACGATCGGTGTGTCGTGCTTTCAGCAACGCAGGCTGTCTACCAAAGCTTCCTTCTCAGCGCAGGAGCCCTTACTTCTCTGACTCGTATGTAAAAAGTAAAAACACGCAATCTTCAGTTGCAATTTGGTACGTGGTAGTGAACTAACACACTCACATACTTTTTAGCGGATTGCATTAGTAATATCTTCGGCGGTTTTTCAGTTAAAAGTATCGTTATAACTGCAAATATGTATTCTGGCACGCCGGATGTGTACTGCTACATTGTCGCTTGCGCGAAAAAAAACTCGATATGCACTCGTGTGCGCGGATATCTACCGAACAACACATTTTAAATCATCTTAACATGTTGACCAGTAGCAAGTGGGAGTGCCGACTATCAAAGAAAAAAAACTATCGGCAGCAACAGCCGACAATCTGTGGCTGCCCCTCCAGACAATTTGAGATTTTTCAGCGATGCGGATGTGGATGCTTCAAGAAGTTTTTCGCTCTTTCTAATATCCGCGCGTCATTCGGTGCCCGGAAGACATTTGTCACTGTTCACTCAAGGCAAAATTGTTATTTGGAAAGGAATATCGCGTCAATCTTGATTGTGCGACTTGTAAACATGAAGTCGAACGGCACGTTATTTGGATAGTCATTCTGATACCCAACATATGCGTTCTGGCAAGGTGTAGTGGGTGGTGTAGTCGGTTTGAAATCAGAAGGTGGCGAGTTGAAATTCTGTTAAAAGGCGTTTTATCTTTTCCTATTTTTAACTTTGTTCATTTATTCTGTGATTGCGCGATGTTTACTTATATATCCATTTATTTATGGTGAATGGACACCCCCATTTTAAACCTGTAAAGCCATTTTGCGCTGAGTACTGGGACGCTGCCGCTCCAGCGTTCTAGTACCAGCACAGAAAAGCGCTGGTACCAGCGCCATCCAGGGCCAATAATCAGGCATGGCGCTGGATGCTGGCATTCAGTGGCGCTGGTTTTCGCACTGGGGATCAAACCGTGAGATGCGTGCCATGTAACAACATCTCTACATGCCCCACACATGATGCGCTGGCAGCCGTTTCGCTAAATTCATCGTCTTCATCAGCCTGACTACGTCCACTGCAGGACAAAGGCAGTACGCGCGATAGGCGTATTGCGGAGGTTGAGCAATTGTAGATCAGGTATGAGAAGGAAGGCACTTTTGATTATATATAAAATGTATGTCCGACCTGTGTTAGAGATAGGCTGCGTTCTTTTTTTTCTGGTGCGTCAGCCTACAAACTTCGGCCGCTCGTTCTATTGGAAAGAAAGGCTTTACGGCTCTGCTTAGGACTTCCAAAGTATGCTGCAAATGCAGTGTTATACCTTGAAGCATGAATACCAACCTTATTATGTCGCTTTAACATTCTCACTGTGCAGACCTTTTTACGACTCTATGAAGCACCATTTAACCCTGAACAAATTATTTTTATTTCAAATCCTGACCTATTCTTCTCCGTGCATTGGCCCAGATTTCACAAACCACAAATAGTATTTGTTCAATCGATACTTGAGCCTCTAAATGTACAAGTTCGTGATATGATTCCTTTAACAGAGCAACAAAATTCTCCAGAGAGTGTTTACCACGAAATCTTCCCAACTCACGCTAAGCTATTACCTACAGGCTTTATATATGGTTTATTGCAGGACCATTTAGGTACTCTGCCAACAAGTGTCATAATAGCAACGGACGCATCTCAATCACATGAAAAATCAGGCGTTGGAATATATTGCCCCGTACTTGATTTGTCATTTTCACTTTGCTTACCGGATTTTCTTCCTGTCTTTCTGGCTGAATTCATGGCAATAGTGTTAGCTTTGTGAAGGGTGAATATCTCCATTCCAGTCGTAGCAGTCATAACTGACTTATTATCAGCGTGCTCTTCTCTGTCCGCATCTGGTCGCTCACCCATACTGAAACGTTTTAAATCATTGGTTCCCTGCCATCTCCGAAGTATTTATTTCATCTGGACACCAAGGTACAAAAGTTTGTTGTTAAACAAAATAGCTCATTAACTTGCGAAGGCATTGCTTTCGACACCAATTATTCCTATTTTCCTCATACAATATACATTACGGTGTCCCAATTTCGCACACTTAAAATCAGGCAAAATTTATCAGACTCTGCACTGACGGCTTCTCCAGAGTACGAACACTTGTTATTTTCTTGGCGCAGGGAACTGTCTAATTGAAGAATGATGGAAGTTGCCATCACGAAACTTCGTTGCCGCGTTACCTCCCTCAATTTTTGCTTGCATAGGTCAGGTATATTGAATTCCCCTGTGTGCATTTACAGTAATCAAGAGGAAACGATCAGTCATTTTTTATTACATTGTCGCCGTTTTGATTTATTCAGGCAAAGCATACTAGCACCACCTCTTCAAAGACTGGGCTTGCAACTATCACAACCTGATCTTCTTTCATTTGGAGCCTCTACACTGGGTTTCAGCCACAGGGATGTTTTATTCGCCATTCAGGAATACATCACTGTGAATAAACGATTATCTTGCTGAATTACAGTGTCACTATTTTTTTCTGCAAACTTGATATTGGCATTTCAAATTAAAATTAAGTTACCAAAGTTTTGTAAGAATGACGCAATTCTGAAAGTATAGGGCAAATAAACCTTATAATTGGCCAATCTTCTCCTTTGAGTACGAGCCATTTGCACAGGGAAACAACAACAACAGCAACGACAAAGGCCTCTCCTATGTTCCGCCAGTTAACCCGGTCACTAACTGCACTTATACCAAATATGGGATTGCGCGACGTGAATGGATGATGAAGATATGATACTAGTGCATACATAATAAACTTGAGATGCGTGCCATGTAACAACATGACTACATGCTATGCTCACGATGTGCTCGTGGCTGTTTCGCAAACTTCACATGTACCAATTTTGGTATTACGTGACATCAATGAATAACGAAGGTATGTGACTGAAGCAGACATGATAATCATGTGATGCGTGTCGTGTGAGAACATGACTACTCGCCACAGTCAAGGCGCCAATACATTTTGACATGACATGGTGCGCGTGCTCGCCGGCGTTCAATCTTCGCGTCACGCCGGCGTTGCCAAGCTAGGCGCTGGTCCTGCCATATATATACTCGCTGGTGCATGCCGCGTTGCGTTGCTTTGACGCATGCGCGTTTCAGCGCGTCTGGCGTCCCTCCGTCACGAAAAGAGGGAGACGCAGTGTTATCTGAGTAACGCATCGGCGCGATATGATGCATGTCAGATTTCGCGCTGGTTGCCGTCGGGCTGCGCCGATGAATGCTGATCGCTGCGGGCACGCCTGGCGTCAGATTATGGAGTGCTCGCGTTTTGCTAACGTTGCATCGCTGTGCCCAGCGTGCGCACGTCTCAACGCTACACCAGAGTAAATTGGGCTTTTTATTATGTGTTCGCCGTCGTTTTGCTAGCTCAACATATACCAAATTTGCTTTCACGTGACGTCAGTGGATGACGAAAGTATTGTTGTGCATGCCTAGAAAGAAAATGAAGTTGGGTGAACGTGCTGGCCACCCCAAGCTGGAGCAAGACGGAAGACGACGATGCTGTGATCATCCACCTGTCAGGCACTCCTGCGCTTCTCTTCGTGACCAAAATAAATGGCCCCTTCTGCCATATACGTCCTGGTCCTTTCGGTGCGTAACCAATTGGTGGTGGTGCTGGGTAGTACAAACCCAACAACGGGAGCTTCACTACCAGGATTTCGTCGCAGCCGGCAACCTTGCCGAAATCCCGCCTGCGCTGATTGTATAGGCCAAGGATCAGCCATCTAACGCTTTAAGGCCAACTCTAATGGGTTCCGTGCCATACTATTTAGCCCCCCCTCAACCTTCGGAGGAAAATCGGGAGGAGATGTCGATGCGTGGCTTGTCCAGTACAAGTGAGGGAGCAAGTCCGATGGCTGGGATCCCGCCGCTCAGCTCAGCTCAGCAATGTGGTGTTTTGCATTACGAATACTGCGCTCGTGTGGTACGAAAACCACGAAGACACATTGAAGACGTGGGACGTTGTTGCGGAACTGAAAGCATGTTTCGGTGAGTCAAGCGTCAAAAGGAAGTGGGCTGATCAGACATTGTCTGAACACGCGCAGCTTGTAGGTGAGACATGCATCACGTATATAGAGGATGTGCTGAAGCTCTGCAAGGTGGTTCATGCACAGATGTCAGAAGAAGACAAAGTAAGACGTTTGCTTAGAGGCACAGCCGAGGATGTCTTCAATTTTCTCATTGGAAAAGACCGCCTGAGCTCGGTGGCTGACGTCGTTCGGCGTTGCCGATTGATTGATTGATATGTGGTATTTATCGTTCAAAACCACCATATGATTATGAGAGACATCGTAGTTCAGGGCTCCGGAAATTTTGACCACCTAGGGTTCTTTAACGCGCACCCAAATCTGAGCTCACGGGCCTACAACATTTCCGGCTCCATCGGAAATGCAGCCGCTGCAGCCGGGATTCGAGCTCGCGACCTGCGGGTCAGCAGCCGAGTACCTTAGCCACTAGATCACAACGGCGGGGCCGACGATGCCGAATCTTCAGACAGCTCAAAATGCGCAACAGTATATGGTTGATGCAAACTTGATAATTCTGACACGCGTGTCATGTAAGAACATGACAACATATCCTTACTGAAAAGTTCCGTATGAAATCTTACGGAAAATATATGGACTCCGTAACATTTTCTTATGCTACATACGGGAAACATATGGAGTTTTATGGAAATATACAGAAGTTGTATGGCATTTACGGAAAGCTTTCTATGGAGTATATGGAAGGATAAGGAAATTGTATGGCGTATACGGAAGGCTTTTTGTGGAGTATACAGAAAGATAAGGAAAATGTATGGCATATATGGAAAGCTTTTTATGGAGTGTATGGAAGGATAAGGAAGTTTTATGGCGTGGATGGAGTGAGTTTTATGGAAAATATGGAAAGATAAGGAAACTTATGGAGCACACGGAGAGTTCATTATGGAAGATATGGGAGGATAAGGAAAGTGTATGGAGTGTACAGAAGCTTTCATAAGGAAAATACGGAATGTAAGGCATTACGGAAATATACAAATGTTGTAAGGTGCTTACGAAAATGTGCAATAGTGTATGAAAGAAATGTGGATTGTTGCAAAAATGTGGAAACTGTACAGTTGTTGTCACATTTTAAGCAGGAAATCCGAGCTTTATAAAGTTATAAATGAATGCACAGTAACATATATAGTACAAAAAATAACGCAGGCTAGTCTGTGTTGTCAGTCACCACTGTTCGCCCTTTTCCAGAATGAATACAACTTCTGCAGATGACCAGGTGCTAAAGTCTCACACAGAAAATGTGTCATTCACAAGGAATGACAATAACTGTCATTTTACTTGCATGCTGTCACACAAAAACATATCAAGCAAAAAAGCATAACTTCAAGGGCTCGTTTTTTGGTAGAAACAATAATATTGAGAACTAAATTCAAAGTGAATGAACTTGTCAATATTATTGAAACTGTTCTCATTAACATTGGCAAAGAGAAATGTCATTTTAAAATATCGACCATGAGCTTAGCTCTCCTGAGCACCGACAAAAGAAATGAAAATCTATGAAAACTAATTGCATGTAGCCTAAAAATAATTTTTTATTGATAGTATGTGCTCCTACAATATAAATACAGCTATACACAACTTGCCGCAGCTTCACGACAGAAATGAGGTAGGGGCAGAGGGAGTGGTCAGAAAAATAATTAAGTATGAGAGCACAGCTGATATGTACAAACACATAATGGTGCTCATCACTGATGCACGGATGGTCGTGTATAGAGCTGGGTCGTTTTGAGATTTTCAAAAGCATTGTTTCAGACCACCATGCAGATTACGCTTCAATTGCAGTGCTACATAAGACACAACTTATGGGCCAGGTTTAATGAATAAGAAGATTATAGGTTAAACAAATGCTTTAAAATATATCTTATCATGGCTGCATGGATGCATACAAGCTATGTAAAGCGCAATAAAGTGAGGATGCATGAGCTTCTCTTGATGCTTCAGTTCAACATAGATGCTTCAACTGTGCTGCAAAGAAATTTAACCAATGTCTGTGTGTGCAACATTGTCCATTTTAAACTATCTATATGTATATATAAAATTCCTACTGCGGGTTAAGCTACGTAGCACTCCATAACTCTTCCTTTTATTAAGGGCAATTTTTCAAACAATGAACATTATTCATTTTCTGTCTCATGACTTCGTGCCCACAATTCTTGGTCTGGCTCGATCACAATTGTGCAGCCCTTATTTCGGAGGAATGAAAAAACATCAACCAAAATATATTTTGGAACTGCTTCTCGGTAATATTGCTTTCCCTCAACTGCCACAGCTTGAGATGAGTCATATAGCAAGTCTCGCGCATACCTAGGGCCGACCCTTGAAGAAACTGGTCTGGCTGTGAAATGCTCAGTTTTTTCTCAAATAAACTTTTTGGTTTGAGTTTTCTCAGTTCTCGAGTCCCTTCACAATCAAGCAGACCCAATGTTCCCCTTAGTCCTTAATTTTGTTATATTATGAAATAAATAAAAAAAATTAAGAATGAAAATAAAAATACTAATAACTGTTGCACAAAAAACACAGTCCCACATACGTACTTGAACGCAATATTGCTTTTATTTTGTTTTATAACCTAAGGCACTAGAAAAAATAACAGTACAATAAAAACGTTGAAAAAAACAAAAAAAATAGATTTGGCGGGACTCGAACTTGCGCCACTTAGTTGTCCTCGTGCACGTGAACCGAGTGCGTTAACTTGCTAAGCTATTCCCGCAAAACAGTACAGTTTTGTTCAAGTTATGTATATAAATTTGCTTTTCACACGCTATGTGTTGGCATATTTATGTACGATATGCGATCGTATCTATTGTTGTGTGCATATGTTTCGTGATAGTATATACGTCACATGCTTTTCGCATGTCTTTCAACTATAGATTGCTGCCCCGCCGCGGATGAAAACAAGTATTTTTTCACCCACACACAAGGTTGAGCAGTTGAAGGTTGTTTCCCGGGGCTCTCTTGCGATTGAGTCGGCCACCACAGGGAATTAGAGTGATACGCCATTAATCCCTGCATTTAGCTGTATTCAACTTAGTAGCTCTATCGCTTGATGACAAATCGAGCGCGGGGCGCGACGCTATTGCGCACGACCGTGCCTCGCGTAGTGGCGACATCAGCTGATTGCGCCGGCCCGCTTGCTTCGATTTGCTTCAGAGCAAAGAAATGTCATACCTTGAAAGATTGCGTACTGCACTATGTCAAAATGTTACTGCTTTGTAGCCATCCTACTATTCATTGAGAATTGATAACTCTGATAGCACTACTGTAGAGCTTTGCGTCAGCGACACGCACCGAACGTGAAACCGCACTACGTCTGTCGTAGAAGCAGTAGGAGGCTGTCGTCTGCTAGAACAAAAACAAAACAAAGACCTGCGAAAATATTCATAAGTTATAACTTGTTTTTCGAATAACCGTTTATTACTTTTAGAGTTATTTTGCCAGATAACATACATTTTTTTTCAGTTTATAGCAGCGACAGATGTTTTTTTGTTTTCCTCACCCAGATATCCAAGCCAAATCCATTCACAGCTAAAGCCACATGTTGTTTGTCTTTGTCTCCGTGGGCATGCTCTCTCCTGTGTTCGCGCTGCTACACACGAGAGCACAAAATGTTCAATTTACGCAAGGAAGCGCCGTTCCTCGTTCGTGTGATGTGCTAAGATTGCGCCCTATTCCCGCGGTTGTTCGAGTGTGGATCAAGTGCGAGTCGTCCAAGAAATCGGCGGGTTGGGCGGGCGCTCGAAGGACTCCGAGGTGACGGCTGACGCCTGTGGTTGCTTCCCTCAGGACAGTGTGAAAGAAACTAAAGCTAATGGGGACACTTTTTTATGTAGACCAAGTATGCCACTCAGTGCAAGTTTGTGTTGCTGCACTCGAACGAGGCGTCGTGAAACGGCAACCTTACGCGCCTTTGCGAGTGCGGTTGCCGATTCGCTTTGACAACGCTAACGCTAGCAGAGCCATGGCACATCGGTGCGGCCTTGCTGGAGCTAAGTCGAGACAACTGCGGCAACATGCATGTGTATGGTGATCGATTATTTCATATGTGCAGTGTAGTGAGGAAGACGCACATGGCGCTTGCTACGTTGTTGATTAAACGAAGCCTGCAGTGCCATTTGATGGAAAGCAGCATTTTGTTTACGTTCGCGGGCGATACAATTCGTAACTTGGCTCGATTCACCTAGCCAACCGCCTAAGTGGGTTGATTAGCATACGTTCACGGTAGAGCGTTATTATGCCCCTAAACAGTGGCGTGTGCTTGTTAAAAGATATAATGTGTGTGTCTAGTGTAGGGAGAGAGGTGTTTGTGCAATCTGCATATGTACCTGCAAGACGCTTTTGCTTGTAACTAATAATGTACCGGCCAGCACCTACATTGTACGCCTGACTTTGAAGAAAACTGTCATGCACAATGTGAGATTTTGTAATCTGCCAGAGTTGCTTTTTATAAAATAATACACTGCCAGTATGTTCAAAATATGTTTCGCTGCTGTGTGGCAGGTGTGTGGTTATCACGCTGTTGTGTAGTTGCTGATGCAGGCACTTATAGTTTTGATGCGTTAATATTTCTCATCTAACTCATCAGGTGTTTGGCTGTTTCAGCACAAACAAGGCAAAGAGAGAAGGAAGACGGGTAATGACAGGACCAGTGCCGACTTTTGTTTTCAGGAGAATACCCATGTTGGTGTATTTATTGTGACAGCCTTTCTGTGTTGCTTTTTTGCCCAATTTATGCAACAACACAGTTGTCAGCAATATGAGAGAGAAGACTGAAATTAGCTTTTAAAGATCATGGTGACTAAATGCCTAGTAATTCACAGCACAATGTAACAACAAAAGACATCAGTATGATTAATGTGGACGAGTACAGTCTTGCATCTAAAAAATATATTGTGCAAAATGTTGCCTAAGTAAGAAACCTCTCTATGTTTGCAAATAGTGTGACGTCACTTCGAGCTCCGTGCCAGCCATTTCTCCCTCTGTGCAAGGGCTGGTTGGCAAGGAAGTTGTTTGTGACGTTCCTGATAGACCACTGAGATGTATGCGATTCTAAACCTGTAGCCTAAAATATACGTAATCTTTTGCACAGTTACATCGCTGAATCTGACACCTACAACTTATTTGCATATTTACATTGCTCCCTTAGGACCTGACACACAAACTAATTGTTTGCATTGTCACTTCATGAATATCGAGCGGTAAAGGTACTGAGTATATGTGAAACAAGAATCTCTGCTTATTACATGAAGACATATGAGGCCTTCGATAAAACGAGTTATACCTTTATTGGGCTTGCGTACTCGTCGGGGCGATTCATACATGCAGCTTCAGCAAATGGTATCTTCCAGCCCGGTGACCATGCAATTTTTTTCTGCACACAGCGCAAACACCGAGATGTATCCACTCGCAGATGGTCGCGTCAAGTGCATATTTACCTTGACTAAAATGTCGAATCAAGTTTTTTTATCGACCGGTCCCTGCCATGAGTGCTAACGTCTTCGCAAACAAGACACATTGTTATTTACACTGCACACACCACACACAATATTCTCAGTTGAACCAATATTCTCAACACCTTTCAATGCACACTACATGCCGCAATCAACAGTGCACATTTTTGAAGACTATGCCACTGTTCCTTGCACAGGCCACCACGTGTGTTCACTTCTTCAAGATAAACAGACAGCGTGGCAAAAATTTTATCACACAGCTAGATGTTTGCTGACACATACTACAGCTAATGTCGACATTGTAACGTGAAGTGTAAGCTTTGAAAAATTAAAACTTGCCCCAAACACCGCACGACTGTACCGGGCTGAGCCACCAGCGGGAGTGTTTTTCCAGCCACACCTTTTACATGTGCCAGTGACATCATGCTTTGACGTACCTCGGTAGGGGCCTATCGCTGCATACTTTATGTGAATGAGGGTCCTGTTAGTGAAAGCAGGCATTGTTGATTTCGTAATTTAATCATTCCTAACTGGACCTTCATTTGCACGAGTTGTCTGACTGATATTCAGGCGAACTTTTGTGCAATAAATTATACAGTTGGCAGTCTGTGCTTGCTCCATACTGTTGTTACTGGTGTTTCTTGTTGTTACTTTGCACTGCTCATTACTGCTCACCTACATAAACTAGCCTATCTTGCTGCTGTTTTGGACAAGATGCAGCTGGCAAGTGCGATAGTGTTCATAACTCTAAATTCTCAAGCAAAAATTATCGTTTCATATTCAGTTAGTTGCATTCATATCAGTACATCATAAGAAATCATTGATTAAACATTAATCCACGTTCCTTCACATAATGCTCACTTTTATATCAAATTGAATGGTGTTTATAAAAAACATGGGTTTTAGCTAAACTTCATGCTCTTTTCTTGAACAGCTGACAAAACTCTATTGGATGCTTACTTGCCATGAATTGGACTGTGTTTGAAATACATTGCAATTCTTCACCGGACTGCCAATACACTTCACATTGGGGGAACATTTATTAACCATGGATTGATTAATTAAGAAAGGAAAGAAAGAAGCGGCAGGCCGGGATACTTGATATTGGCATCCGTTTTGCTACCCAGCGCATTATCATGCAAACTTCCTATAGAGTGGTTATGCCTCTTGCATGTGTGTCTGTAAACCAAAAACTTTGGGTAGAACTATATTTATCTTACAAATGGTTGCAGGACTGTGGAGGCTGTAGGGTTGCTTAGGAATGGTGGAATCCCTGGACATGTGTTCAACCTTGCTGCATCAGCTCCTTGGTGTTTTCACGGCTTCTTTACAGATGTGTTGGGTGAGTAAAGCAAGCAGATTTCAACACAAGGAAAAGTATAATATGGCAGCACCTCTTGTGCGTGCCTTACATCCCAAGTATATCAAATATTTATCTTGCACATTGTGGCCTGTAATTTTAAAGAGACACTTCTTTTTGCTTTATATTTATGTCGATGCTTCGACAGCAATGCATTTGTGTTTGACAGCAAGTGTTCTTGAACAAATAACTGATCTCAATAATGACAAAACACCCTTCATACTTGGTCCTTAGCATAAGCTAGCACATACCTGTAGCAGATTCAATTATTCATTTTTTGCTGGGATGATAATGGGCAAGTAGCAAAGGCAAGTTCAGATTGGAGTGGTCGGTGACATCTGTTTAGGCTCTGCCATATTGCTTTGCAACCAGAGTTACTTGTGGCCACATATACAATGAAGCCACATGACGTGCATTCTAAATGAGATTACCATATCACATTTCGCTGCATCTCAATGAGTGCCAAACAAATGCAGATATCATTAGCTTGCCACTATAAAGGGATACTAAACCAACACAAGGTTGAAATTTATTCGTGGTGTTGCAGCTGGGTAGGACCCTACAATGGATGCATAGCCGTGATAATTTGTCTATATGTTGTCGCAATAGTAATATTACACACATTGTATGATACAAAAGAGGTCCTCGCTTATTTCGCTTTTTTGTTTTGTTTTGTTTCCCTGGGATGTTGGCTCATACCCACTCAGGGGGATTGGCCAAGAAAGTGTAGTGCAGTTTTTCTGTGAATATTTTAACTATGTGTAATGAATTGGTAATATATGAAGACTAATATAAAAATAAAAACAACATAAAAAGAGCAAACGAAAAAAAATCAAGTTGAGCAATTTTGAGATTTGAGGTGTTATGATTACCACTCAGCTGCGTTTACTTCACTTTTTCCTGGGGAGTAGTAAATAATTTTTTTGATTGAAGCTCACAAAGGTATACGCTTGGTTGTCTGAATATAAACGCAAATGGCATTGAAAGCATCCCTGTGGCAATGTCCCAAAATCGAGGCACCAAAGCTTAGCGCCGTTTCCGCCGTCAATCTAAGGCCTATTTTCCGAAATGGCATAACTAGTAACCTTTTTCTATGTATATCGTAGCGACGACAATACAAAAAATAATGATCTAGTGATTCCATTTTTCCGCAGAATGCGCAGAGGGGTGATGTTGTCAGACCAGCTCTGTGTAGATACAAGTTTAGGGGGGGGGACACGACATCGAAATTTAGTAATTAAGACTTCGAGCTTTCTGGACTGACTCCAGTGTGGTTGCCATGGGAACGTGAGGTGGTTATAGTCTGTCCAAGTAGTAACTTTTTCTATCGATTCAGTGGAGATTGCTGATTTTCGATATCTTATTGCCGTGATATATTCAACATCTGGCAGTATGGACAAAACTGGCCCTTCAAGTGCGGCTCGTGCTAAGGAATCGGCCAATTCATTTAATCTTAATCCACAGTGTCCCAGAATCCATAGTAATCTCAGGAGTCTCAACTGCTGGGGTACTAATGTTTTGAAAGTGCTTAGAATTCGAGAGTTCTCTGAAGCTGTCAGAGCTGCACAAACTTAAAGAGAATCCGTCATTATGACTGCGTTGTTTTGATTTGATGGAAGTTTTCGAAGAGCTAAAATAATCGCCAAGAGCTCCGCTTCAAAAACTGGAGTAAAATCAGGCAGTCTCACTGAAAAGGACCATCAAAGGCAATGCCTACACCTGCCTTTTGATTATTTACGGAAGCATCTGTGGCTATTATATTTTTAGTTTCTGCATGCTCCAAGTAATCTAATAATATGTTATTTAAAAATTTGAGAGATTGTAATTTGGCGTTTTGGGGGAATATATCATCATACTCAATAATAACATGACAATTCGAGTCATTAGTCTCAATTACATTTCTAATGTTCACATTTATACTTTGTAGAATTTTTTGTACAAACATTATCTGAGGTGTGTGAAACCGTGGCCAATGAGCAAGAAAGAAGGCGTCTGGGTTTGCGATAAAAGCATATTGAGATCTTCTTGCCGGTAAGCTATAAAATTTCGCTTTTTTTCGCAATGCTTCTTTCTTGTCTCTTCTTGCCATGTGCTCCTCCTCACTGTACAAGAGTAGTGGGCACACAAACACGTATTTAAAAAATGTTGTAAGGTGAGCACTGAGAAGCTGAACACTTCCGAAAGGCTCAAAGAGGTAAAGGTATTGTTTCTAGCTACATTTGGGCACCCACAGCTAGTTGTGCTGCTGCAGTTAAAAAACGAGTTAAATGTTAAAAATTAATTGGAGGTGGTTTGGCACCCATAATTGCAGTTACATACAGAACTAGGTTTCAATGCGTAAGCAAAATCTGTTCGCTCTAAATCAATCCTAATGATATCTGAAATTCAGGAAATACTCACAGAAAACTCAGGAAAAGGCTAAGTGGTTGCCCCTTGAACGTGAAGGAGATACCCTTCTTCTAAAAGGTCAATAGACAGTCTAGTAGTCTAAATATTACATGCACTATAAAATATTCTGGTGTGGTGCTATTCATGCTTGTTATAATGAGAGGGGTTTTTAATAGAACTGTTGTCACTTTGCCCTGCGTTGCTGAAATTGTTCACATAGTTATAATACATGAATCACTTTATGCCTTTTGATTTTATGCAAATGGTTTGCTTACCTAGTCGGTTTAACTTGATTTGGATAAAAACATAAATGCTCTAAACTTTTTTTATTATACAGCAGGTTTATTTTTAAAATACGCGACCATTGATGTGAACACAGTTGGTGGCGTGCTTGATTAATCCTTCACTATCACCACTCTAACTACACCTGCTACAGTGCATAGTGTGACAAAAGTAATGGTACTTAACATTACTGGCAGCATACACTTTTATGACTCAAAATGTGTCAAAAAGCCTGGTAAAATGTGTGTACGTTTTTTTTCGCTCCAACTAAATATTCTGGTCTACTCAAAATAGCTTCCGCTCTTTTAAGGTCCTCAAACTATTAGGTGTTCAAAAGAAGTATCAATGCCATATGCTTTCTTTTTCAGCCTACTCACCACTCTAATAATGAGAATTACCCGACAACATTACCCAGTAAAATATAGGGATGTTATAAAAAGTAATGTCAATTCAATTGTCAAGAAACGTTGTCAAGTTACGTTTTTGTTCACTTTTCTTTTCATAATTTTGTTAAAGTTACTTTTGATAACATTCCTTGTAGTTTGTTTGGCATCATTTTCTACTAGTTCTCATTAAAATGTGTTCAACAAAGACAACAAACCCTTAAATTTAGAGTTTTTTCCTTTACTCATGAATCTGAAACAGTGAATCTCAGTAATCTTAGCGGTGTGTGACTTGTTTTTTTTTGATCAGTTGTGCATGTGTTCAAGTACATGCATTTAAGTGGGAGGGTGAACCAATGCCACCTCCTGTGACTAGCAGATTTTCTGAAAACTGACAGATGCATAATGCTGCCAAAGAAGTATAGGGATATTGGAAGTAATCGTAACGTAATTGCAATCGTAATGTAATTGCCAGTAGGCAAAAAAAGGTGTCCCACACTCGCCATAATGGTAACAAGCAGCGCTGATTGACTCTTCCATGTATAAATGCACATATATACCGTACGAAATGGAAGAGGGATAGCCGCCATGGTAGCTCAGTTGATAGAGCATCGGACATGTTATTCGAAGTTCGCAGGCTCGGTCCCTGTACAGGGCAGGTTATCTTTTTTCCTTCTACTTTTCTTTCTTCACAATTACAACACTTCTATTCTTCTTGAAGACTTTCTGGTGTAAAAAAGGTACCTTATAATCTGAAGAGGCAAACAGAATGTGCCAGTGCACGAGTTAGCTCTTGTAGTGGTTACAAGTAAGATATGTTTTGAAGAATATATCATTCTGCCACTTGCCTAAAGAATGGCTTCAAGACATGGCACTGGATGCACTTTGTTATTTTTGAATCAAGCTATCTTGTATTCTATTTTTATAAATTACATGGGATACACATGACGGTATCACACACTTTAACGCCACAAAGATTATGCAGCGAACAATGTTATAAATGCGAAATTGCATAAGGATAAGGTGAAAACTGCACCCTCAACGAGAATGTACAGGGAGCACAGGGTGCAGGCGTCATTCCTTCTGCCCAAGCTTTTCAAGTGCGAGCTGTTTTCACCTCGTTCTGACCAACTAACTAAATTGAGATGTGTTGTTATAGTGCAAGAGGATGCTCCACGGGAAACTAGGTTTGTCTCAAACTCTGTGTGTGTCTTTATTTCTATATGGTGCCCGGTTCAAGAGTTCATGCAGACCAGATCGTGTAAAACAGGACCGTGTAAAATGGACCGTGTAAATAAAATGAAATGGACCATGTAAATAAACAGGATCGTGTAAAATGTCGTTTTCGTGTGCAACTGTAGTTGTGGTTGTGCTGAATGACCTTTCATTATATACACTACAAAACAAACTTGCTCCTTTAGAGTCGAGTGCATCTTCGGATCGATTGTAAATGTTTGAATATACGAGGCCTTAAGTTTTGTAAGAAATTCCTCAGTGTGCCACGAGGAAATGTGTGTTCAGCGAAAATTTGCATATCATTATATACAACTCTTAAAGCCTCGTCTACAACTTTGTGCAGGTTGACCTTGAGCAGAAAACGAGAAGCGGCAGCAGCCCCCCAGAAAAGAGCAAGCACCCTCCAAACTCCCGAAGCTCTCTTTGACAGGAACATCATGGTCACTGTGTGGCATTGAAAACCATTGCAAGGAGTGCCTTATCAGTACACTGTGCTGCTCTTTCATCGCAGAAGACGAAGTTGACCACTCCAGAGGAACTTCACGCTGTGTATTGTGAGTGCTTCAGTGGTTTTGTTTTTGTCCAGCCAGCAGTTAAGAAATCATGTGTCAGATTCAGCCGGGATGGCTAGAGGGAGTCGGGCAGGCATGTTTGGACATTTGTCTAGCCAAGTAGTGCCAATTTTCGCACTGGTCTTGTTAGAGTTACTGCCACAATCACAGAAGCTACGTCACCTCTCTAAATGTACAGATTTTTCGGGGATGATTAGCTGCATTAGGTTTTTCTATAACTGATAGCTGCCAACATTCTTCATTATAAAGGAGTTTTGTTCCTCACTTATGGGTGTAAAGTCCTCCACAGAAAAAATGCAACACGTCTACTTCCAGAAGGCTCCAAGGCCCTACTTGTAGGTTTTTTCAGCTTGTATCATAAGCACCTCGTTTGGGTGTACATGAACATTTTATAAGCTTGTACAGCGAAAAATTTGGGTGGCTGGTCGTTTCGTCGTTATCATGTTCCTCGCAGTATTCTTAAGCATGTTGTGCATTACGTTGTCAATCTGGTTCATGTGCATAGAAGACATTACGAAGTTTTATGCTACAGTATAAAAAGCCTGGAAGCAAGCTATCAATAATTTTTTAACAGAGTTGCTTAATCTCATACAAGATACATCACTAAACTTTCGTGGGTATTCATCAATGTAAGCTCGTCTTAGTGTTATCCAAAATGACGATGTGAGTCGACAGATGGAAACATCTAGTGGGGTTCAGGGTGAACAGTGGAAGTGCCTCAGACAGGCCGGCCGATGTTGCGATAGGAGGACCTGTTTTTTAGTAGTCACCTTGTCATCCTTGGCGTGTTAGTTTAAATGGGGTCAGTAATGACATCATCTTTTGGTGTAGGCGTGTGTGCCTGTTGGAAATGTTTGTCTGAAAAAAAACCCATAACGCAGAAGAGTGCAGCCCTAGCTTCTTTTCAAATTAGGTTGCGCTGATACAAAGTGTTTTCCTGTCGGAGGTTGGGGGCAAGGGAAGCAAAAAAAATATTAATGATAGAAAAAAAGAAAAAAGAAGAAAGAAAAGGGGGATGCAAAGTAAAAGTAGTGCTACACTGCTCCTACTTTGCATCCCCCATTTTCTTCTTTTTTTCCCTTGTTTTCTTTTTTCACCTTTTTTGTTATATTTGCATTGTCCCATCTAGTGCATGAATCAATGACACATGGCTTTGCTATAGCAAAGATGCCTATGTGGTGTTGGATTGAGCAGTGCATTGTACTTCATTCAGGTAATTACAGACTGATCAGTCTTGCAATAAGTGCTTCCTGTCTATCACACCACATGTTCAAATGAAAAGTTTGTGCTTGGCTCTTAGTATGCTGGTATATAGCTTGTGTCTGGACTACTCAAAATGAATGTTATTTTGCTGCTGTGTGTGGTAATGAATTTATCCAACATGAAAATATCTTGCCTTGCGAACTTTGTCGGACCTGCCTTTCTTTTTCTTTCCTATGCAGGCATGTATGTGAGGGAGGCAGTAACAGAGAGTTGATAGCTTGAGCTTCGGAAGTATAAATGCTGGCAGTGAAGCAATTACACATCAAACATCCCAGCGATTTTGCCAACCATACTAAATGTGTTTTGAAAAAAAAATATTGTGCTCGGCTACTGTAATAAAAACAGCAAAATGCTAAAATATATCGCAGAGAACAAAATATTAGGCCACGTTGGTGCCTTCTGGACTTCCCAGGATGTCGTCTGGGTGTTGTTTGTAAAAGTAAAAAGTGTTTCAAAAATACAGCCTCTTCTACACCAAATTCGGTCTAGGCATTAAGTAAGGTGATTGTGTGTAGTGCATGAAGCTCAGTAATATTAGTGCAATTTTTTGCCACATCAAAACCAAGGAAGCAGTTCTCTTTATATGGCAAGTTATATGATTACACTTTGTCCTAAATGTAGAAATGAATTTTTGAAGTTTTCTTATGATGGCTGTTTTCTGCATTTGATATACGACAGCTTCCGTTCCGAAGTTCTCCATGGCCCTCAATAGGAGACTTCAAAATAATTTTCCTCATTGAAACAAAAATTGTAATGATAACACTTGCCATATAACAAGAACTGTTTATTTGCTTTCAACTTACACATAAAAGTAATTTTCAATTAGACAAACACACAGCTCAAGTTGCATCTCAATGTGGACAAAAACGATTATATAGTGATATTTGTAATCTGGACCTAACATTATTTATTTTCGTGAAATATAACTTCTGTGCAGTGAGTATTTATGGCTCAAATATTCATACACAGTGCAGTATTGCCATACAAGAAATGCAAACGATAAACAGTTTGGCTGAATTCTTCAAAGCCTATGTAGTGGAAAAATTGCACTAATGTTACTCGGCTTCAAATACTTTAAGAAGCACCGTTAATTAATAAGTAGATCAAATTTGATATGGCAAGAAAAAGTGGTACTTTGAAATTTTTCTCACAATAACACTCGCACGACATTCTGCGAAATTCCGAAGGTACCCCGGGACCACTACTTTTTTTTTCCAAACATTTCTGCAAATAGCTATTTTCAGAAGAGTAAATTACCATCATTTTTTAAACTATACATCTGTGAAGGTCGCCAGGCAGTATGGTTTGTATGTTTGGTGTAGAATAGCCCAGTGCGAAAAACAACAAATGTCTGAGCATCCTTTGATGCTCGGGCAATTTCGAAAGCATTTGTTTGTTAGCAGCAATTCAGTTAACCCTTGTCTTTATGCTTAGGCCCAGACAAAACCAAGTAACAAAACAGTCCTAAGAGTCATGCAGTCTCGCTGTTCCAAGGCTTGTGGAGCCTAATTAGTGCAAGCTTCACCATTTTTTAAAAATTCAGATTCAACCA
>WOVY01002427.1:0-118313 GCA_013436015.1 Rhipicephalus annulatus
ACGACACCCAAATGTTCATGAAGTCACAGATATCGGTCATAATATTAGAACTGGAAACCTTGATGCACGACTTCTGGACGTTGTCTTTAGTCAAAGTATTCTCTAAAACGACACCCAACTGTTCACGAAGTCACAGATATCAGTCATAATATTAGAATTGAAACCTTAATGCAAGACTTCTGGACGTTGTCTTCAGTCAAAGTATTCTCTAAAACGACAGACGACACCCTAATGTTCATGAAGTCATAGATATTGGTCATAATATTAGTACTGAAGCCTCCATGCAAGACTTCTGGACGTTGTCTTTAGTCAAAGTATTCTCTAACTCGACAGACGACACAAAACTGTTCATGAAGTCACAGATAGCAGTCATAATAATGGAACTGAAGCCTGTATTGAAGACTCCTGGACGTTGTCTTTAGTCAAAGTGTTCTCTTAAACGACACCCAACTGTTCACGAAGTCACAGATATCATTCATAATATTAAAACTGAACCCTTAATGGAAGACTCCTTGACGTTGTCTTCAATCAAAGTATTCTCTAAAACGACAGACGACACCCAACTGTTCATAAGTCACAGATATCAGTCATAATACTAGAACTGAAACCTTAATGCAAGGCTTCTGGATGTTGTCTTCAAACAAAGTATTCTCTAAAACGACAGACGAAACCCAATGTTCATGATGTCACAGATATCGGTCATAATATTAGTACTGAAACCTTAATGCAAGACTTCTGGACGTTGTTTTTAGTCAAAGTATTCTCTCAAACGACACCCAACTAATCAAGAAGTCACAGATATCGGTCATACTATTAGAACTGAAACTTTAATGCAAGACTTCTGGACGTTGTCTTTAGTCAAAGTATTCTCTAAAACGACAGACGACACCTCACTGCTCATGAAGTCACAGATAGTGGTCATAATAACTAAACTGAACAATGTATGGAAGACTTCTGGACGTTGTCTTTAGTCAAAGTATTCTCTAAAACGACACCCAACTGTTCTTGAAGTCACAGTTATCATTTATAATATTAGAACTGAACCCTTAATGGAAGACTTCTTGACGTTGTCTTCAATCAAATATTCTCTAAAAGGACAGACGACACCCAACTGTTCATGAAGTCACAGATATCGGTCATAATATTAGAACTGAAACCTAATGCAAGACTTCTGGACGTTATCGTCAATCAAAGTAGTCTCTAAAACGACAGACGACACCCAAATGTTCATGAAGTCACAGATATCGGTCATAATATTAGAACTGAAACCTTGATGCACGACTTCTGGACGTTGTCTTTAGTCAAAGTATTCTCTAAAACGACACCCAACTGTTCACGAAGTCACAGATATCAGTCATAATATTAGAATTGAAACCTTAATGCAAGACTTCTGGACGTTGTCTTCAGTCAAAGTATTCTCTAAAACGACAGACGACACCCTAATGTTCATGAAGTCATAGATATTGGTCATAATATTAGTACTGAAGCCTCCATGCAAGACTTCTGGACGTTGTCTTTAGTCAAAGTATTCTCTAACTCGACAGACGACACAAAACTGTTCATGAAGTCACAGATAGCAGTCATAATAATGGAACTGAAGCCTGTATTGAAGACTCCTGGACGTTGTCTTTAGTCAAAGTGTTCTCTAAAACGACACCCAACTGTTCACGAAGTCACAGATATCATTCATAACATTAGAACTGAACCCTTAATGGAAGACTTCTTGACGTTGTCTTCAATCAAAGTATTCTCTAAAACGACAGACGACACCCAACTGTTCATAAGTCACAGATATCAGTCATAATATTAGAACTGAAACCTTAATGCAAGGCTTCTGGATGTTGTCTTCAAACAAAGTATTCTCTAAAACGACAGACGACACCCAAATGTTCATGATGTCACAGATATCGGTCATAATATTAGTACTGAAACCTTAATGCAAGACTTCTGGACGTTGTTTTTAGTCAAAGTATTCTCTCAAACGACACCCAACTAATCATGAAGTCACAGATATCGGTCATACTATTAGAACTGAAACTTTAATGCAAGACTTCTGGACGTTGTCTTTAGTCAAAGTATTCTCTAAAACGACAGACGACACCTCACTGCTCATGAAGTCACAGATAGTGGTCATAATAACTAAACTGAACAATGTATGGAAGACTTCTGGACGTTGTCTTTAGTCAAAGTATTCTCTAAAACGACACCCAACTGTTCTTGAAGTCACAGTTATCATTTATAATATTAGAACTGAACCCTTAATGGAAGACTTCTTGACGTTGTCTTCAATCAAAGTATTCTCTAAAAGGACAGACGACACCCAACTGTTCATGAAGTCACAGATATCGGTCATAATATTAGAACTGAAACCTAATGCAAGACTTCTGGATGTTGTCTTCAGTCAAAGTATTCTCTAAAACGACAGACGACACCCAACTGTTGATGAAGTCACAGATACTGGTCATAATATTTGAACTGAAACCTTAATGCAAGACATCTGGACGTTGTCTTTAGTCAAAGTATTCTCTGAAACGACAAATGACGCCCAACTCTTGATGCAGTCACAGATATAGGTCATAATACTGGAACTGAACCCTTCATGGAAGGCAGCCAAATTGTTCTCCAATGCACTAAAACACGCCCGACACATAATGATGCAACAGATATTAGTGACCAGATTGGAACCGAGCACAGCGTGGAACACTTTCGGATGGTATACTTATTTATTTTCAAATACGGCTGCTCACTGTGAGGCTACTGCAAAAGTGGCGTACATATATACAAAGTGAAAGGACTTAAACAGTAATACCTCCTTAAGTGTGCCAAGGTAAACAAATATCTCTACCCTTGAGTGCACCCCTGTAATAAATGAGAGAAATAGGACATTATTATAATACAAGTGCCTCCAAAAAAGTCAGAAACACTGGTATTAGGAATCAAACCAAGTAGATCGATCAAGTGTTTCATAACTTTATTTGAACGTGTTAGAGAGCTCTACAAATGACTTCTAAGCTGGGTGGTGATTGCGAATCAGTGCTGTGTTGAAGACTTCAGCACTTGGCTGGTAGTTTAAATATCCTTAACATCTACAAAATGCATCTGACACTTCTTGATGAGACAGACATTGGTTTTGAGATCACAGCCGAGCACTGTGGCTTTCACATGTCGTCAATTGTCAAAATACCCTATAATGCATTAAAGCATGCCAAAAATTTTTGGTGGGACAGATACCGATCAAAGATTGCACAAGAGCACCGTACAAAAGTTTTGGCAAGTTTTCCAACATAACTAAACTGAATATGCTTAAGTGCATGCATATATCTAATCCAAGTTAATGCATATACTAAAAAACTGAACAGAAATGAAGGACTCCTTGGAAACACATACAAATATCCAATGTTCGGAACCATCGAATATCTTCAGCTCATTAAAGTCTGGAGAAACAGATAAATATCTGTTCCATACCATATACCGGCTGGCGGAACCCTTCGCCCTTCAGTGGGCATTGGATCACAGCAGTGATGCCGGCGGCTGACAACCCCCTTTGTCTTTTAGATGCGGAGCATCTAATGCTCGAGGCTTGTAGTGCGGCGCCGTCCGCAAGCTTCCTCCTCCTTCTTCCACCATCTGCGCATCCCTTCCTCCTCTACACACTGCGCGCGCTTCACTCCTCCACCATCTGTGCACCCTTCCTTCTCTACACACCGCGTTCGACATCTACAATTCTCCTGATTCTCCAGTGGACGCGCATGCGCCGTCGGGCTTCGAGAACATTCAACAGCTGACAGTGCATGCGCCGTCGCGCTGTATATATACTCAAGGTCGGCGCTCGCTCGCTCAGTTGCCGCTCGTCGGTTGGTTTGTACGGCGCGTGGACGTCCAAGGTCGCGGTGAAATGAATTCCAACGAATCCACAAACACAATGATCGACGTGCCTACGACCAGCGCCGCCCTTTCGCATACGTGTGTACGTGTTCACTCATTTAACACCCCCTCCTACAACCACATTAACCAATTTAGCCATCGACCCAAGTAAGTCGCAATTTAACACCCCATTTCACAACCACGTTAACCAATTTAGCCATCGACCCAAGTAAGTCGCACTTAACCACCCCGTTAACCAATTATATGCTCCGCATCCTCCTCAGTGTTCCCCCGAGGGAAGCTGCGGGCAATTTTTTTTGTTCAGGTTGGTCCCGCCCCACCCCTTTTTACTAAACGCTCAAACAACCTCTTTCTGCTGCTGTTCCCATGCCCAAGTGTTCTTGCCTGCACCGTTGTGGAGTGTGTTTTTGTTGCTAAAATGTTGTTGGTCAGCGGAGACGTCGAGCTCAACCCTGGTCCCCCGAAACAAGACCCTAGCAAACAGAGAAGTGACGTTCTTTTGGCTATTCAAGATTTAACAAAACACCTTGACCAACGGCATGACACCCTCAATAAATCCATAGACGAAGTGAAAGAAAACCAAAAGTTACTTGAGTCCAAAGTGTTAGATTTGACCACTCGGCTAACTGATCTAGAAAAACGAGTCGATTCGTTTGAAGGATTTCTAGACGGCTCTCACGTGCAGGAAATGATAGCCACCGCCATTCGAAGTGAACAGGCTTCGCTCCGAGCGCGTCTGGATGAGTTCGAGAATAGGTCTCGTCGTGAGAACCTGATTTTCTACGGAATTGAAGATTCAGCGTCAGAAACTTGGGCCGATTCTGAAGAAAAGGTCCGATTGATTCTTACCTCTACGTTAAACTTGCAGCTACCTGACGATGCTATCGTGCGTGCTCACAGGCTTGGAACGTTTTCGCGGCATAAAACTAGGCCCGTGATAGCACGTTTCACTTCTTCCAAAACTAAAGATAGTGTTTTGTCCCAGAAGTCTAAGATTCGTGACACAAATACATCAATCTGTGAGGATTTCTGCAAGGCTACACGCGCCACCCGGAAAAAACTAATCGACTTCGCCAAGTCAACTGGTCACAAATTTTCTCTTAAATACAATAAAGTGGTCATTGGCAATAAAATATACACCTACTGCGCATCTTCAGATCGCGTGTGCGAAATAGAAACGGACTCGCGTGTCCCCTCAAATCCTCCTAATCGCGACTATCCTGTTATCAGAGGCCCATCTTCTCCACTGTAGCTAGATGCTAACACAAGTTGTAATACCTCTAACCCTGACTGTTGTTTTTTGCTTTGTAATATCAGAAGTGTTATCAACAAGCGTGATGCCTTGTCTTCGTTAGTAAACACGTGCCTTTCCGATGTGATAGTTTTGACCGAAACCTGGCTGTCGTCAAAAGTTGAAAACCGTGAGTTCCTGCAGTGCGACAAAAAATTTTCTTTTTTAGGTGTGACCGTGGCTCGCGTTCTGGTGGCGGTGTCTTGATCGCTGTTTCAGAGGAATTCATGTCTTTTAAAATTTTCATTGTATGTTCCCTTGAACTGGTGTGCGTTCGAATCCGCATAAGTCACAAAGATGTCATTGTTTGTGCCTGCTATCGCCCTCCGAATGCGCCATCTGGTTTTTCCAATGATTTTCATGACGTCTTGAGTGACTTGCACGTGAGGTTCCCTGCCACACCATTTTTAATCCTAGGTGATTTTAACTTTCCTGAAATTTCGTGGAACAACTCCCATTTATCGCCTGGCTCTGGCTCCTCTGAAAGCGCCTGCTTCCTTAACACATGCGCGCAATTCAATTTAACGCAGCTGGTTATGTGCCCAACTCGCATTACACATTCAAGTGCTTCAACTTTAGACTTAGTTCTGACTTCTCACCCCGATCTCGTGCAATCGCTTTCTGTTTTGCCAGGCCTCAGTGATCCCAAAACAATCGTTTTCAACCTCCCCTGCGCATCGCCCCGTAAACAAAAAAGTAAAAAGCGATTCAGGGACTACAGTAGAGCTGATTATGGAACTATTAATACCGAACTTGAACATTTCACCTGCGTTTTTCTAGAAGACTTCAACAAAAGATCTGTCAACGATAACTGGATGCTGTTTAAAAATAAAGTTGCCGAACTCGTTAACAAGCACATACCACTACGCGAAATCGCATGTAACAGTCAATCACCGTGGTTCACGCCAACATTGAAACGCCTGTCCAATAAAAAGAAGCGCGTTTACCGCCAAGCCAAGCGTTCTAATTTATCTGAAAGATGGGAGGTTTACAAAAAGGTAGCCGATGAATACGGGCGTGCTTTATCCGCGGCAAAGGAGTCCTTTCTTCAAACGCTACCGTTAATTCTGCAAAACAATCCCCACAAATTTTGGCAGGTCGTTAACGGGGGCGATAGGAAACAGATTGAACTTACCACTGACACGGACGAAGTAATTTTCAGTGAGAACGTTTGTATCACCCTTAATCATGCATTTTCTTCATTCTTTACGAACACTACTCCTGCCGTCCTTCCAGGTGTTCAAGCTCGCGATTTCATTGTGATGAACTTTGTACACGTTGACCGGGCCGGCATACGCAAGTTGATCCAAAATTTAAAAATTTCGTCGTCATTAGGCGTCGATGGCATTTCTTCAAAATTTTTGAAAAACACTGACGTTTATTCCTCAATTATTCTGTCGAGACTTTTTGATCAGTCATTAGAAGAAGGTGTTCTCCCAGAGGACTGGAAGGTCGGGAAGGTGGCTCCCTTGTTTAAATCAGGAAACGCTCAGAGTCCCGGGAACTATCGCCCCACTTCACTAACCAGTGTACCATGCAAACTTCTCGAACATGTAATTTACACCCACGTCGTGAGTTATCTTGAAAGTAACGCCTTCTTTAGCATTCACCAACACGGGTTTAGGAAATATTATTCATGTGAGACACAGCTTCTGGCCTTCACTAATGATTTATTCTCTGCTGCTGATCGTTCATGTACTGTTGATTGTGTCTTCATAGATTTTTCAAAAGCCTTTGATACCGTCTGCCACAAGTTACTTCTTCTGAAACTAAACGCGCTAATTATTGATGCTAACGTCTTAAAGTGGATTGAATGTTTCTTATCTAACCGCACCCAGTTTTTAACTGCTAACGACCATTGTTCCCCGACTAGCCCTGTAACGTCCGGCGTTCCGCAAGGTTCAGTTCTTGGTCCCCTACTATTTCTTATCTAAATCAACGACTTACCTAAAGACATCTCATCATCCATCAAACTATTTGCCAATGACTGTGTAATTTACCGTGAAATCCGGACTATCGCAGATAATCTTGCCCTTCAAACAGACCTGGATCACTTTTCATCATGGTGCGACGCATGGTTAATGAAGCTAAACGTTACTAAACGCAAGGCTATGCGAATTTCCCGTTGTATTTCTCATAATGTACCGTGCGACTGCACACTTAACCACAGCAATCTCGATCTGGTTTCGTCCTACAAGTACCTAGGAGTATATATTTCTAACAATCTCTCTTGGAACACGCATGTTGATTATATTACAAACAATGCAAATCGCACGTTAGGTTATCTGCGCAGAAACTTTTCTTTGGCTCCGACTAACCTTAAACTTCTGCTTTATCAAACATTAGTCCGACCCAAACTCGAGTACGCGTCATCAGTCTGGGATCCACATACCAATTACCTCGCTGACTGCATCGAGGCGGTTCAAAATCGCTCGGCACGTTTTGTCACGTGAAACTACCATCGCACGTCCAGTGTTACTTCGATGCAAGCCAATCTTCACTTACCCACTCTCTCACTGCGGCGTAAAATATCTCGCCTCTGCCTGTCCCATAAGATCTTTCATTTTATTCCGTCTTTTAGCAACACTCTTTTCCAGCCCCCATCGTACGTTTCCTCACGCAACGATCATCAGTTTAAAGTGGGCGTTCCTAGCGCCCGCACGAATTTATATTTTGAATCATTCATCCTGAAAACTGCAAATGAGTGGAACCACCTTCCTGCCCCTATCGCTGCTATCACTGACCTCACTTTGTTTAAAAACGCCCTCTCTAACCATTTCGCGTAAATTCGCCACTTAAGTCACGCTGTGTTTTCTCTTGTTAGTTTTTTGTGTGCGCGTGTTATTCAAAGACGCAACCATGTTGAACATTGTTGTTACTTGTTTTTTGTTTTGTTTCCCTGGGATTATGGCTCATACCCACTCAGGGGGATTGGCCAAGAAAGTGTAGTGCAGTTTTTCTGTGATCTTTTTAACTATGTGTAATGAATTGGTATTATAATAAGACTAATGTAAAAATAAGAAACAACATAAAAAGAGCAAACGGAAAAAATCAAAATGAGCAATCTTGAGATTTGATGTGTTATGATTACTACTCAGCTGCGTTTACTTCACTCTGCCCTGAGGAGTAATAAATAATTTTTTTTGATTGAAGATCACAAAGGTATACGCTTGGTTGCCTGAATATAATCGCAAACGGCATTGAAAGCATCCCTGTGGCAATGTCCCAAAACTGAGGCACCGAAGCTTAGCGCCGTTTCCGCCGTCAATTTAAGGCCCATTTTCCGAAATGGCATAACTAGTAACCTTTTTCTAAGTATATCGTAGCGGCGACAATACAAAAAATAATGATCTAGTGATTCCATTTCTCCGCAGAATGCGCAGAGGGGTGATGTTGTCTGACCAGCTCTGTGTAGATACAGGTTTAGGGGGGGGGGACGACATCGAAATTTAGTAATTAAGACTTCGAGCTTTCTGGACTGACTCCAGTGGGGTTGCCATGGAAACAGGAGGTGGTTATAGTCTGTCCATGTAGTTACTTTTTCTATCGTATCAGTGGAGATTGCTGATTTTCGATATCTTATTGCCGTGATATATTCCACATCTGGCAGTATGGACAAAACTGGCCCTTCAAGTGCGGCTCGTGCTAAGGAATCGGCCAATTCATTTAATCTTAATCCACAGTGTCCCGGAACCCATAGTATTCTCAGGAGTCTCAACTGCGGGGGTACTAATGTTTTGAATGTGCTGAGAATTCGAGAGTTCTCTGAAGCTGTCAGAGCTGCACAAACTGAAAGAGAATCCGTCATTACGACGGCGTTGTTTTGATTTGATAGAAGTTTTCGAAGAGCTAAAATAATCGCCAAAAGCTCCGCTTCAAAAACTGGAGTAAAATCAGGCAGTCTCACTGAAAAGGACCAGTCAAACGAATCAGGGGCAATGCCTACACCTGCCTTTGATTATTTACGGAAGCATCTGTGGCTATTATATTTTTAGTTTCTGCATGCTCCAAGTAATCTAATAATATGTTATTTAAAAAATTGCTAGATTGTAATTTGGCGTTTTGGGAGAATATATCATCATACTCAATAATAACATGACAATTCGAGTCATTAGTCTCAGTTACATTTCTAATGTTCACATTTATACTGTGTAGATTTTTTTGTACAAAAATTATCTGAGGTGTGTGAAACCGTGGCCAATGAGCAAGAAAGAAGGCGTCTGGGTTTGCGATAAAAGCATATTGAGATCTTGCTTGTAAGCTATAACATTTTAAGAATGCTTGTACGGTCAAAATTCGAAATCGACAAAGTAGTGTAGGCAGGCGCGCTTCCTGGTACAGTACGTTGATAGCCAGAAATCTAGGGAGTCCCAGACACATTCGCAGTGCTTCTCGCTCCAAGACAACTACAGGTTTCGTTTTATAAGCAGGGTCACCCGAGAATAATATGCAGCCGAATTCCATGATGGGGCGCATATAAATCTTGTACAACTTTATCAAGGTGTGCCTCCGTAACCCATATTTCCGGTTACTTAGCTTGTGTAGTAAGCCTGAAGCCCGCTGTGCTTTGGTAGTTATATACTCTATGTGTGGACTCCAGTTAAGTTTGTCATTATAAATGATTCCCAAATATTTAATAGAGTCTACTTGCTGGATGGGTTCCTGTTTATATAGAATTGAAATTGAAATTGGTTCTGCAAGCGGGAACGCCATGAGCGCGCTTTTGTTAACATTTAACGATAACGAAATCGACTGCAACCAAATTTCTACCATGTTAATATATCTTTGTAATTTAAGTTGTAGTGAGTAAATATTATAGTCAGCAGCAAAGAGTGCGATGTCATCAGCATAAATGTTGACAGTAACTTCTTGATCTGTTGGAATCGTGCTCATTAAAGCATTAAATAATATTGGAGATAAGACTGCTCCTTGGGGAACTCCGCGCGTTTGTTTAAATCTAGATGAGGAACATCCATCCTTGACGCAGTAGAATTCTGCCACCCACTCAATAAAATATTGTGGGAAGTTCAAACTCTTTAGCGTATTTAAGAATATGAAGTGCTCCACACTGTCATACGCCTTGGCTATGTCAAGCGTTACTAAAGCAGCGTATTGCCTTCTTTTACGCGCGAGCTGTATTCGGCTCTCTAAATCAGCATGGGCACACCAAATAGAGAAATCACTACGAAAGCCGATTTGGTTCGGTTTTATTACTAAGTTGTCTGCCATCCAGATACTTACTCGGCTATGTAGGACCCTCTCTACTAGTTTGACCATGTTAGATGTTAGAGAGATTGATCTGATATTATCGACTGTTAATCCTCCAGCCGGATTTTTTAGTATAGGAATCACCTTTGCTATCCTCCAATCCTGCGGCACCCATGAGTTTTTTAAGGAGTAGTTAATAACATTTGCAACGTCTCGAGGCGATAAATTGAACAGAATTTTAATCATGGGTACTGTGATTCCATCTGGGCCAGGAGATGCACAGGGTAAATGTTTAATCACGTTGGATACTTCAGTCTGTGTCACTTCTTCAAAGTCAAACTTTGTCGTAGACTTGTGCCAGTTGTTTGGCACTACTGAAGTGAATCTGCTTTCCAGACCTTTACCGATTGCCTCTAAGGTAATGGTCATTTCTTGTGCCGACAGATTATCACAAGCTATATTAACTGGTGATGGCAAGATTTTCCGAGCTCTCATATATCGGAACAGTGCTTTCATATGTTTAGGCTTCGACAGGTATTCATAATGTCTTCTGCCATATTCTTGTTTAGCTTGAGCTACCGTTCTTTTAAAGCCCGCAGCAATGAATTTATAATTGGCCCAGTTTTGGGGGGTTTGATTATGTAAGAGCTGCTTCCAAGCTGCCTGACGTCGTCGGTGCTCTCTTGTACATTCATCATTCCACCAACGGCTATATACTCTTTTTTTAGATTCAACAGTAAATTCGGCTCTTTTGTAGGATCTTTTAATGACTGCGTTTATTTTCAGTGCTTTTTTATCATCGCTCTCTTCCGAGTGAAAAGCCAATGATGACTTCAGGTCATTCCTAAATTTAGTGTAATTTACAAATACTCTTACATTTGAACAAGATAGGAATTATCGGACAAGAAATTTCAAAACTTATCGGTAAGTGGTCACTGTTGGTGCCACAGTCCAGCGCTTTCCAAGAAGAAGTATTAATGGCTGAACTGACAAAACGTAAATCTAAGGCCGACCTGGAGTGATTACGAATAAATGTGGGGGTTCTGACGTTGAGGCACGTCAGGTCATTAGCCATTGTCCACTCCCACAAGCGTTTCCCACAAATCAGTTCTAAAACCCCAACTCGTGTGGTGGGAATTAAAGTCTCCAACTAAAACTTTGTCTTTGCACCACGATTTTGTAGCTAGATCCAAACTTTTTGTGTCTTGAACTCCATCCGGAAAATACATATTAACTAAAGTGAAAGGAGTGCAGTTGGGCAGTGTAATGTCTACTGCCGAAATTTCGCATTCTGGCGACATATGTTTGTATGAGCATTTGACTTTCATACTAATTCTATTATTAATAAAGAGAGCTAGACCCCCACCTCTCGATGGACGGTCTAGTCGAAAAGATTGGAAGTTATTTAAATGGAACAAATTATGTACAGATAGCCATGTCTCTTGTAATGCTATATTATCAGGAGCGATTTTAGAAGTCAAGTATACCAAATCCGTAGATGCAGAATGGATTGATCGGTAATTCCAATGGAGAATCTTAAGTGACCCTATGGTTTCGAAAGAGCTGCTTTCGCTATGGCTTTCTCTAGAATGTTTTCTTTCAAGAAATCCCTCATTAAAAGGCTCTCCTTTTCTTTCAGATACTTTTTGTTCTTTGTTTGTTTCGGTGAGTTAGTTTTCCTTGACACAGGGGATCTAGATCTCTTCAGGGACCTAGGGTCCAAATCTATGTCATCGGAATCTATTGTATATGCAGCTTTGTCCTCACTTACACTTTGTTTATCTACTGCAGAGGGCGCTGTGGACGGAGATTACGATGGTGCGGTTTCAAATTCCTCATTTTGGCTGTGGACGCCTATTGCAGAGGCTCCTGCGGGCGAATATTACGATGGCGCAGTTTCAGATTCACCGTCAGCTATTGGTCGTGAACTCTCAACATGTTGGGATACTAGGCCTGACTCTCCCGTTGTACCCTATATGAGAGTCATCTGGTTAGCCAAAATTTGAGATAGAGAATCGCAAAGGTTAGAAGTCAGTCGTTCCATGGCTTTTTCTAGAGCCTTTTCTATGGCCTCCGCTATGTTCAGGGAAATCGACCCATTTATTTCCGAGAGATGTCGTGCAGCAACACTGACATACCCCTGAGTTCTAGTCTGTATTTCCGCTAGGGCTTCTCGTCGAGAACAGCGCCTACGCCCTATAATTTCAAGAATTTGCATTTCTCGAGTCTTTGCTGAACAATCAGGATTATCTGCACAGTGTTGTTCGTTGCAGAGACAACATTTCTCTTCTTTAGCTTTGCAGTAATTTGTTTCGTGGTTGTCACCACACACTCGGCATCTGAGTTCTGACCTGCATCCTTTAATTGTGTGACCGTATCGCCAGCACTTCGTACACTGGAGTGGTCGCGGTGATAGCGGTTCCACTCTGTATATTAGTGGCCATGCCTTGATTTCGCTTGGAAGATTCGCTCCAGCAAAGGTTACAATTACCGACTCAGTCGGCGTCTTCTGCTTCTCTACTAGTCGTGCACACCTATAAACGGAACTAGCACCAGTCACGGCAAACATCTCTAATACCTCAGACGGGGTCAAGTTAACATCGACACCGCGAACAATACCTTTCACACATGCCAGATGCGGGGGAATAAAGGCGCTCACCGGATTGGTCGCGAAACTCGAGCACTTCAACAGGTCTTGGACACAGAGCTGATCAGATGAAAAACATAGAATACCACCTCTGCCGAACTGGCGGACCTCTGAGATGCTGTGAAAGTGAGACGTCGCAGCTCTAAGCTCCGCCTGGATCACTTTCGGATTCTTCATCCGAATGAAGCCGTCATTGCTAGGGACGAGGGCCACAGGAACTGCAGGAATGCCGTTGCGTAGAAACTGATCCACTGGTATTTCCTGTGGCGGAAGTGAAGCAGACCGAGAGGCAAGCCCCTGGTCCAGGTGAAGAAAACTGCACCTAAGTGATCTTTCTAGCGCTAAAAGCGCTTACTTAGCGGTAAAAGCACTATAACAACACCTAATAAAGACTAAGAAACCTCAGCTACTACACAAACTTAGGCCAAAACCCTAGAGCAAGCACGACCAGCTACTTGCGTGTTCGAGCGTCTGAGTTCGAGCGTCTGAGTTCGAGCAGGCTTCTTCTTCTTCTTCTGTTACAACTACCCTGCCTCTTCTTCACATCACGAAGTCTTTTTTTTCTTTTATGGTTTTCAGATCGCCATTGTGCGCATATAATTTTGATTTGCTGTATTTCCTGATTTTCTGTACGATGTATACCCACTCCTCTCTGTAATGCTTCGGCCTTGAGAGTAAATAAATGAAATGAAATGAAATGAAATACATGCACAGCTCTGAAAGGTCTCATAAGTCACATGAGGTACTTTTTGCATTTCATCTATGCAAAGTGCAGTACCGTACTAGTGCACCTTCATTCATTCTGTGCATACATGTGGTGATCTTCTCTTCCAACTATTGTGTCATCGTGCAGCCGATTTCAAACAAGGTGCTTCTCGCAAGGTTTTCAGTTATCTGTCAAGCTGTAAACAGAACGCGCGTTATGTTATGGTAAACTGTAAAACGACGGAGAAGCGCCATTGTATGCCTATAGCTATGAGTATCAGAATGAACTATAAATTAAGAATGTGTGTGTTAGAATGCCTTCAAACAACGTATGTGCTACTGAGCGTGGCAGAGAAGCAGAAGAAGCGAGAAATGAAATAGCAGGCAATACCAGCAGCACTTATTCATGCACGTTTCTTTTTCGATCACCACAGCAACGCACGCTCGAGTTTCTGTCTTGTACGTGAATGGAAATGAGACCACTGACAGCTCAATGTGTCAGCGTTGCTGGTACCCGACACGAAGTCGCATCTCACTGCTACCAACCAGCGTACGCTTGTTATTAGCTTGGCAACACACGAAAACGATTAGCACCGAAGCCAACGAATGTTTCCGCGTCATACAATTCGCGAATACACTTATATAATACGTACGTTTTCACATCACGAAAATGTGTTGGCTAGTGCGAGGTTCGCTTTCAGCGATGATGAATACCGATGTTGAAAACAAACACAGTGCAGATAAAAACTCCTCCGTATGAACTACGCGATATTTCGGGCGTCGTATATGGTGTCTATGTTGCGACGGAAACTACCGTAGAGTTTTTTCAGCCGATGTGCCTCGCATGTGCTGGTTCATACGAACTAGATGGTAGAGGCCTGCGCTGGATGCAGCTGACACCGATCTGAATTGCCTCCGCGGTAGGCGAGGGCTCACGCTCAAACCTTCGAACCTCCATAGTCTGTTTACACTCGTTTTTAGCACAGAAAGTCACAGATCAAAGCACAAGAACACCGACATGATCCTTTCGCTCGGCCGACGATCGCACTCGGGACCGGCGGTAGCATAGCCGGCCGGCATTCGCTGGATTTGTCGGCGTCTCTCGAACTCGGCACGAAACCGCGTCACGCTGGTAGCATTCGCAGTCGTTCGTCGTTTCGTTGTCGTCCTAGATTACGAAGCGGTCATTCAGGAACGTTTGGAGTAGTTTTCATGCTTGCTTTCAGCACTGGGCGGTGCCTTTGATGCGGCGGCCATTAAGCACAGCATTCGGAGTCATCGCGATCTCTGGTTGGTCGGCGCGCGGCCTCTGGTTGGTTGGCGCCGCTGTACGCTTGGTGACGTAGCGTACGCGAGGCGAAATATCAAGCCCGGCTTGATCCTTCGCGCCCGCCCGCGTATGCCCCTCCGACGTCGACGCCGAGAGGCGCATTTGACGCTTTTGACGCGTAGACGCGAGCGTACGCGTGCCAGTGGTTGGCACTTAACCCTCTACGTACTGTGCTCGCTACGCGAAGAGACTGTACGAAAAGAGCTGTTCTTCCAGGAGCGGCCGTATCCTCCTAGGCCAGTGTTTTGTTGAGTTACGCGATATTGGATCTAAAAGAGTTCGTATAACATCACTGTTTATTGCTATACATTTCGTGCAGGACCTATAGGGGACGCCTTGAAAGGAGCGCGCAGCGCCACTTCTGGTGTGGCGGGTGCACAACGCTGAGAGTCGTAGCAGACAGCAGCGCCTCATTGCTTTGATAGCTATGGTGGCACAAGCGAACGTGGCCGGCGGGTTAGTGCATGCTTCAAGCAGAATTTAGAGATATCGCAGGAGGACAATCTTCCGCAATGCCACCATGAATAAATAGGAAAACCTTCACGAAAGCGGCCACGTTTTTTGCGTTAGTGATCGCTTTGCTGCCAGGAATGACGGCTAAACGCATATGTCAGGTGTGCGTAATGCATGAGGTTCGCTGCATAACTATTGCGGCAAGCTGTCATTCTTTCGAACTTAGATTATTATTAGTGCTTGCCCACTACCCACGTACTTGCAAAGTACTCGGAGTGTTTAGAAATATTGATGGCTCTACGGCCACTCGGCATGGAAACTGCCATGCTCGTTGGTTGCGGCGTCATGCCACGGTGATTTTGAGCCACCGAGTCTCGTGAAGCGCTTTGCTTGAAATTGTCGTGGCATCATCGTCGCTCATCATGATTATAGTCTTTACCTCGCCGCTCGAGCGGCTCATGCTAAGAGCTTGAGGCACGGGGGAGAAAAGGAATGCGAGAAGATTTAGTCCAGAGAGGAAGGCGCACGTTCCATTTTGTCTTTCGCTTCACCTTGCAGAGTGCTGACGACGACGGCGCAGTCACTTCGGCCACTGTCACGTGTTTCTCATTTACTCTAACCTTTGCATGTTTATGTTGCTTTCCGAAACAAACACAGACATGCATATCCGTCGCTACAGCATTCGTGAAGCATCGTTTTTTCCATGTATAGTTCTGCTATACTCTAGCCCAGCATTATTTCTGCCTAACGTGCAAATTGTTTAACAGTAAAAGAAAAGAGATTTTGAATGAACCAAATCCAAAAGATCGGATTCAATTCATTCCTTCTGGCGGTTATTTTCTTTGGAGCTACAGGCACAGGAGTGTTTGGGATGCCAAATGCGATTTGCCACGTGATACGAAATGAATTGTATGGTTATGTGTGTGAAACTTGTTCTTTACGACATTATGCTTTTTTCGTGAATTAATCTAATCAGTTATTTAGAAAATGATCAATTGTTAAAGATTTTGAAATTTATAAACAAAATTATTTCTTGATAACAAGGCACCGCCCATTTCATGGCCAATCCCCCATGGTGCCTTGGGCCAGTTTAGGAAGGACCAACCAACCAACCGATTGATTGATATGCGAGGTTTAACGTCCCGAAACTGCCATATAATTATGAGAGACACCATAGTGAAGGGCTCCGAAATTGGGACCACCTGGGGTTCTTTAACGTGCACCCAAATCTCAGCACACGGGCCTACAAGATTTACGCCTCCATCGGAAATGCAGTCGCCGCAGCCGGGATTCGATCCCGTGACCTACGGGTCAGCAGTTGAGTACCTTAGCCACAAGACCACCGTGGCGGGGCAACCAACGAACTGACATACAAGGTTGATCGTATCGGCTGCGCATACGCTGCTGGCTGGCTACTTGTGTTTACGGTAAAATCCTACGTAATTCAGTTCGCCCCTTCAATGATGGACCCTTCAACTCAAGAGAACACTAATTGACCTCGCTTTGCATTTCTCAAAACTGAGAACGGTACACGGCAAGTTAGTATTTATTAAGGTCCATTAAAACGTCCCATCAGCCTTGATCTGAAATAAAATTTCTTGCATGCGTTTATTTTTTCACCAGCTCTATGGCAGCAAGAACATCACACAAGATCATCGCACGTGCAGAGGGTATCTCAGATGATTTGAATGATTGATTTATGGGGTTTAACGTCCCAAAACCAGATGATTTCAAGTACGCATCGGAAGATTGCTAGACGGCAGAGGAAATACTTTCTACGTTCCACAACCATGATCTATTCATTTCGCTGCCCAAAAAAGCAGGGACAAGTCGAGAAACTTTGAAACTTCATTCCCACTCGACACGGCGTGTACCTGTTAGTGCAATCGACTACATAGCAGTTCATGATTAAGATCATAGAGTTTCATACAATAATACCTAGAGGGGAATCTGTCGCTAGTGTCTATGCGGGCTCTTCAGCGGCGCTTGTACCCTTATGGAAATTACGGGAAGTACAATCTTCGCATCCTCTTTGGATAGATTATGTTCTTGAGATTCACGACGCTTCTTTTCCGAGTATAAAACGAAGTGGCATAAACTTGTGTTTAATGGAAACTTACTTTGTTTTTTTGTATGCAAACTTTATTGCAAAAAGACTTTTTGACGAGACGGCAAAAGTGAAACCTGGGTAAATTTACCCATCAGGGTACGCATTGCCCTGCCATTGCTTTCCAAATTTAGCATCAAGATTTAATAATTATTTTTTACAAGGCATGAAAACAAACATACCTGTTTTTCTCTCGAGGGTACAAATGATCTATTCTTGAAAATAATAGTACCGTATTAGGTGAGAAACACTTGACGTTTTGTCTTCTGCAATGCTAGGTGCATCTGTCCAAGTGGTATGCCCCGAACGCACCTTTGGTTCGGTTGGAAAGTCGAGTCAGCGGAGCATGACGGTGCGTCTACTTAGCTTCGTCATCGTTTTGCAGTCGATTTAAAACGAATTTAGGCAAGATGCGCTCGTGAAAAAACATGAACTCTATGCAATATCCTGCACTTGCATGAGACGCTACATATATGCGCAGCGGTGAGTGGACGACGCTTCGTTTAAACTGTGAAATACGACTTGTAAAGCTCCAGCGTCCCAGAAAGCTTCAGACCTAGTGGTCTTGAGCCTCTTTGAAGAACAAAGACGCTGCTTCAGTGCTTTTTATCACACCCCGATACTGGCGCTGCGCGAAGAACGAAACTAAAACTGTAGAAAAAAAGTCAGTAGACAGTTCGCCAGTTAACGCTATCTAATCCGAAGCCTTCACTTACCATAATTCCCATGAGGGTACACGATCGTAGCGCCAGATTTTTCTCTAGGTATTGTATAAAACTCTATGATTAATAAACTACGTGCTAGCGAACGTTGGGGGAGTGTTTCGTTCTGCTCGGGCTCTCAACGTTTGTCTTCTCTGACGGCCGCGCGCCGGCGCGCCAGTCTCACTGCACGGAGTCTATTGCATTCCACCTTAACACTTGCGATGAAAATGATTTTTTTCCCGTTTTTGTGGGTTGACGGTCCCCATCGCAAAGTGTGTGCTATGCTCGACGGTTGCAAGGGCAACGGCGTGCGAAGTGAGCTTCTTGCAATAGCGCTGTCGTCTTTACGCCTTGACTAAAGGTTTCACTGTTAAATAATACCTTCACAGCTAAATAATACCTTCACAAGATTTGCGAATTTTGTTCACGTGGTGCAAATCGATACACAGTGTCAAGTTCATGCATGCTATGCGCACTATGCATGAACCGAAATATGACGTTACTGAATTATGCGGGATGTGAATACGGCTGCGTCTTTTGTGTGCAAACCTTGTTGTTTGGTTCATTATAGGACCCATCAAAATTTGACGTAGTATGCGCAAACTGCCTTTATGCGCAGCTTGGTGGAGAAAGTTAGATTGGCACAAATTGACGCAATCGGAGCAGTACAGGATCCACCCCTGCTAATACAAGTTTTCTGCCCATGAAGACTTTCGATTACGTGCAAACACTTATGTATCCCGGTATCGCCATGTTCTGGGACCCAATTTCACCCATCATTGTTGATACACTTGACTGATAAAACTGAAACTGGTGAAACAACTCAGCAGCTCACTCAACGGCCGCTTTTTTTAAACATCCGTGCATTCGAAAAACTTTTGCGTCAGGAATCGAAGATAGAATGTTCGGTATGGGCGATGATGCACTTTGCGGGTTCGTACGCATAAAAATTTATTGCCTTTATTTCCACCTGGATGGAAAGAACGATTCCTGAAGCGCTAAATCACAGCAACCGTTCTGTTTGGCCCTTTTATGGTTAAAGGAGTGCCTGATGCGGTGCGTACTTCTCGCCGGGGTGTGAGTTTTCGTGCATACGCCAAAACCAAAAAGCAAGGGGATGCATGTTTGATAAAGCTGAGAATCGGGAAACAACCTAGCATTGATTATCGTGTGTGCGGCAAGCACTGTCGCGAAAATGTTTGTGTACTGCCTTGTGGTTGATATCTGGTAAGTAGGACTTTACGGGAATGTACGCGTATGAATTTGCGGCGTTTATTCCCGCCAGGCCTTACCAGCTGTCTGCCGCTCGGGGTGGCGAGAATGATTTTGCCCTGATACTGTCGTTTTCTGTTGCATATTAAGAAGTCTCTTTTGTAAGCAGCCGTGACGTGTTGAACTGCTGGTGAACAAATTGATTGATATCAGAAAGCATTAGAGTCACTGAAAACAAGATACGGTAATTTTAATTATTAGTTGAGCAAACGATGTGAGCAAGTAATATTGTAATGTTCGCGTCACTCAATCCACCCCATGCAGAGAAGCGCGTGTACTGAATGCAAGGATTAGGGAGATAGAATAAATGCTAGTGAAGTCTCACTGATTGAAATATATCCTATAAATATTCACCCAGTAATAATTCTGGTGAAAGTAGCAGGACGTACAAACCACAGTCGTTGTGGTTTGTACCACTTCCGCGAAAAAGCGAGACAGGTGCGTGCCCTGTGAGAATTCTTCGATTAACAGATTACTGAATGATTTTCATAAGGGCTCACATTTCACTAGAGTGTCTCTTCACGTTGTGGGTCCATGGCGCATGTACACGTGCTTCATCAAAAGTGCACGGCGCAGCGATTGATTGATTGATATGTGAGGTTTAACTTCCCAAAACCACCATATGATTATGGGAGACGGCATAGTGGAGGGCTCCGAAAATTTCGACCACCTAACATGCAACCAAATCTAAGCACATGGACCTACAGCGTTTCTGCCTCCATCGAAAATGCAGCCGCCACAGCCAGGATTCGCTCCCGCAACCTGCGGGTCATAAACCGACTACCTTAGCCACTGGACCACCACGGCGGGGCTATGGCGCGGCAATGACCGTATGTTCGCTCGCTAAAAATCGCTGTTGGAAAACACTATAGATTGTTTTGCAGCATTATAAACACAATTGACGCTTGCGAAGCGAGAACAGTCATGACAGAACAGCCTGAATGACAGGAGTTGTCGAACACTTCGCACAGCCGAAACCATGTGATGTCATTGTATATGTCACAGAATGATTCCGACAGATGACACCACGGTATGTGCTCACCCCCAATATACTATCTGAAGTCGATTCGAAATTACTCGAACAAATTTGCTATTCACTTCGGACCAAAAATTTACAATTCACACAAGCCTAGTAAAAATCTATTTGACACAATCACTTGTGAATGCGTGCATCTCACAATTTGCGCTGCGTGCAGAAAAAAAAAGTGTGTGATCTCCGGGCGAAAAGATACGAACCTGTCGCGCGAATTCATTTTTTTGTGAAAACCATCAATGAGTGGAATAATTTGCTGTCTGAGGTCTGAGTAAGTGCGCAGTAACAATCAAGATGCCTTTTTTTCATGTTTGTAACCCCCCTGCTGTAACGCCTCCGGGCAAAGCGAGGTTATGTATGAATAAAGAATAATGAATACGAATGAGCTACTGCCGAAGCTGCAGCAAATACACCGTGGCAAATACGCAAATGCAATGAAGGTATAACTCGTATTATCAAAGATCTCATACATTTCAATGAAAACACTGGAGATACTTGTTTCTTATCTTGTTATTTTAATGGCTCGCTCTTTATGAAATAGTGATGCACGTTACAAGTTTGTGTATGAAATGTGTAGCAGAAAATTTAATTTGCAAACACATTGTAGGCATCAGACGCAGCAAAGTGACTGTGCAAGAGATTATGTAATAACTGAGTTATCGGGTTTATTTGCAGTGGGTTACGAGAAACTATAAGATAACTGTGTTTCTGAAGTTTTTTTTGCATTGAATAAATTCAGTTCAGTTCAATTCCACTTTGCTTTAATTTTTACGGGAGGAAGAAAGTTTAGGCGGAAAGACAGGGAGATTAGCCAGTTCTTAGACCAGCTGGCTACCCTGTGCTGGGGAAAGGGTTGAGGGGAATGAAACATGTTAAAAAGAAATGTTACGAAGAGAGAGAGAAATTACAAAAAATTGCGACAGAGGAAAGGCAACATCAAAGAGTAAAGAAAACTAAAGTCTGTCTCTGAGGCGAGTTGTCCGCAAAAAGCGCAGCAAGGCTTTCAAAGCCTTCTGGGCTGAGGATGGGCTCAGCCAATGACCCAGAATCCTTTTTTCCGACAAAGGCCGACCGTCTAGTCTATCCAGAGCTGCAGTGAGTTCTTGTCTTTGCGCGTTGGAATGGGTGCACTCACACAGAAGGTGCGCGATGGTTTCTTCGCAACTGCAGTAAGTGCATGCAGGAGAGCTGGCGATCCCAATGAGATAAGAGTATGTGTTCGTGAAGGCCACTCCAAGCCACAGGCGGCATAGAAGAGTTCTTCAGCTCGAGATATCCTTGGGGGAAGACGAAGCTGCAGATTGGGATCGAAGTTATGCAGGCGCGCGTTTGTGAAGTCAGTTGAGTTCCACTGTACCAGTGTGAGGTCACGTGAATTTGCTCATTCATATTAAGGCTCACTCGAATGCGTCCTGTACGGCAGCAACGAGCGTATAATCAAACCAGTAAGTTAGAAAATGAGCTGACTCGGGGTTCAAAGCAAGTGCGCTGCACTGACGATGGCGTAGGCGAGTCACGTCATGTCGTTTACTACGTCACAGCGACAGTATCGCTGGCCTTTCCAGTGGTCTTCCTTGCTCTCAATATAATATAAATGCCTTTTTTTCGTTCAAAGGAAGTCTCAACAACTTTGAGTAGTAGCCGGATTTGATTTTCGGTAGGATGCAAGTGATAACCTGTAAAACACTTAACATTTTAAAGTTGATTATACTTGGAGCATATGAACGGTCATAAAGGCTTTTAAGCTGAATAAAATGATGAAGTTGATTTGAGAATAACATGTTCATTTAACGGGGCCTTGCAACACTTCAAGTAGCCATGGAATGAATTCACTAAAGAAGCTTATTGTCTCATGAACTCACCACCGAAAAAATTTTTAGAATTCGTCCAGTACAAGCAAAGTTGAAAAGATTTGTTGAACGCTTCAATTGAGGGGTGCAACAGCCGAAACAGAATTTGCAGCAATTTTTCGAGCAATTTTTAGAGCAACTTTTGGCATATCAAAATGTTACTTTTGGAGCACTAAAATCTAAATTTGGAGCAGGTTGTGGGAAAAAACTTTAACTAAAATTTTATCACAAGAAACTAAATCCAGAGCAACATAAAAAGGAGGCTTGCATATAAAAAAGTATGTAGAAATTTTTAACATCCCCTAAATCATGCAGAATGATTGGGAGCATTGCCTTTTCAAATAAAAGTAGTATTTTGAACGACCCCATTCAGAAAACAATAATAAAGTCTACAGTAACAATTGGCACACCTGTCAAATTCTTTGACTGACCCTGAAGATTCAAATGTGGATCTGCCAAGCTGGCGACTTTGAGATTTGAGAGATTAGTATAAAGTACCGCTGGCGAAAAAAATGAGAAAACTGGCGCACAGTTTTCTTTGATTTTTTCAGGTCTACAGAAATGCCATACTGTACTCCAAATTGCCAGTAACTTTTTCACTCGTCAGCAATCATAGTAATACTCAGAATTATGCGGCATATACGCGAATTAGCAATTGAACGCTGTGCTGTGCACCTTGACTAGTGCTAACAGCCCCTTCCGAATTTTCAAACGCTTTTTTGCAGGCCACTTGTGTACTGCGGCAAAGGTGACTTAAACGACATTCTGCGCGAGTTGGAACAAGGCCAAAAACAATTTCGAACCACACACCTCCCCACCCCCCCCGCCCACCTTTTTTTCATGATGAAGGCAGGTTCAGCGCACAATTTCTTGGATAACTTGCAAGGCGTGTTCGACTAGATAATTTAACAAGGCACGTGTCTGTTGACCCGGAGATGGCACCGGTTATCTATTGCAAGTGCCGTTGCTATGGCAACGTGATCGTGTCATTTAACGACAGAAGAGGGCAATTATTAGCTGACTATGATCATTTATTGTGATTTGTACGCCCCGTGCAGTGCCATGATATTTGGCTTGCGGGTTCATGGTAGCCTCGACTACCAATCAGCAGCTTTTTCTAACCATGCTCAAAAAGTGTTGCAGGGCCCCTTTAATTTACAATGGAGGCTTCACGCTACAGCGGATTTCTCTTGGACAGGTGCTTATAAGGCTTAGCACCTATACACTTCAGTAATATCACTTTTACAAGCCGTTACATGCGGAATAATATACAGCTATTCGTTCATTGCGAACACTTCTAAATATCCAATATTTTAAATTCGAATCGAAGCGAATTCGAATATTCTACTACACGTTTGAATATTCGCACAAGTCTATATTTCACTTGACTAAAAGGTTGAATGGTGATGTTCCATTGACAACCGGTCACTGCTACTCGCCCACAATGAGTGCCAACTTTTCTGTATACAAGATGCATCATTATTCACACACCAGATACAATATTCTGTTTCACCATCCGTGTCAGAAATAAAGGAGAAAAAAGGAGTGCGGGCAGGAGAATGAGTCGCGGGCACTGGATCGCTCTGTTGTTCTGTTGACCTTCGATGATGCCATGTAAACATCCTGGTCCAGGTCTTCTACTTCGTTTCTCACACTTCGTTCTGGTGCTAAAACCCACCCGGTCATCTGGTCTTCAACTCTCGCCCATAGATCAACTCCATGGGCAAGATGGATTTTTGGACGAAGCGGGACAAGCGCCGCTTTGTCCGAAAAGCCATCACGCAACACATTTCATTGCTCGATGCTCTGCTGGAAGTTCGTGAACCCCTGTTGAGAAGCTCCAAGATGTACTAAACTTCATTGTCCCGAAGCAAGCCAAACTCATGAACTTGAACAAGGACATCCAGGCTTCATTGTGAGAAGATCTTAGCAGACCTTACTACCACCAGTGAGTTCCAGGACAAAGTCGTCTGCGCTCAAAGGAGATTTCACCCCTCAACCGAGCTGTGGCAACCAACCCCACCCGTATCCGTTGCAGTCACACCACCCCACTCCGAAAGCCTCTCGCATCCAGATTGCAGTTTCAACTTCGACCAGCTTGCTGACTCCTCTCACTTCAACGTGGCAGCAGGCCACAACTTCTCTTGCGACCGGCCTCTCGACCATTCTTGCCTCGGCGTCGCAGCAGGTCGCAACTTTGCTCTCGAACGGCCTTTCGACGCCTCTCGCCTCGACGTCACAGCAGGCTGCAACTTCGCTTTCGACCGACTTCTCGACCCCTCTCGCCTCGACGTCGCCGCATGCAGCAACTTCACTGTCCATCGCCCTCACGATCCCTCTCACCTCAATGTCGCAGCGGACCATGACTTCGCCTTCGACCAGCCTCTCGGTTCTTCTCGCTTCGACGTCAAAGCAGGCCGTGATTTCACCTTCAACCGGCCTCACGACTCCTCTCGCCTCGAAGCCGCAGCGGGCCATGAATTTACCCTCTCCCCACCTCCCTACGGCAACACCCGTATCAAGCTTCAGACTAACCCGGGCTACGCAGTTTGTCAGCCACAAGCCTACGGACAACTTACTCAAACCCGGTCCCACCAGTTGAGTTTCGGATGCACGCTGGAAGAACTGTCGCTGTCCATGCGATCCACATTACTTGGGTCCGGAAGGCACACCGGAAGGACTCGTCCGGAAGGCACACCATGGAGAGTTCAATGGCTAAGGGATACCCCGGTTGCACCGTGTGCGTTGACTCCAAAAATCCGGCTGCCTACAACCTGAGTCGCTGCTTGACAAGTCGGTCTTACTCGCCAGACGACGAACTCGGGTACTATCCGTCACGCGGCATCGTGTGCTTTCAGGACTTGCTCCAGATCCAACAGTGCACGAAGTCGTACTACTCGCTGTACATGTTTCCCAAGCCCGATCCTAGTGGCAGGTTCTCCAGTGCGCCTTTCATCTTGCCCAAGGAAATAGACGATCGGAAAAGCGAGCTGCAGCGCTATTACGAGCTACACTCAACCGAGTACCCACACTCTATGACCGCTTGCGACACCGCCGAACATCACAAAAAGATGGTGCCTGATGCCAGAGACCTGCGCTGGATGTATAACCACCACACTCCACAGCTGCCACTCTATGTCATGTGCATCACTAAGGAACTGGAGGAAACGAGGACGCTTGCGAAGTGGGACACACCGAGATCGAAAAATCGTCAGGAGACTCCCGCAGCAATGTCTTCGAAAACACCACCATGACTCAGATTCATTCATACGAAACCTCAGCTCGATGTGGCCCATCGTTCGCGACGACGGGAGAGACAGCGACAATCTGCTAACGGCCACAGAGCATGTGGACTAATCTCCGCTGTCTTCAGGCGCATCCGAGATTCCCGTTCTTGGCGAGGTCACTGCCCGACAAAACCAGGATGCTTCGGCATCATCGTGATGCTGATCAAGCAAGGAAGCAGAATCACTGTCTATCCAGTAGTTTTCATGAAGCTCGGATGCATTTTCAAACCAGGCGCACGCTCATGACCACCTGACACCCGACGTTGTCGAGAAGAACATGTCTGCGCACCGGCTGGAGAAGCTTGAAGTTGAATGCCAAGAACAACCTAGGGAGCAAAAAAATTATCGGGAAACATTGAGAGTTGACACGAGCAAACCAATATTGGACTCCTCATACTAGAAGCGACGCAAGAGCAAAAGCCTCCACTATGACCCGAAGGTGACCAACAAAGTGACGGTGAAGTCATCAACACACCACAGTTTGAATGGATGACTTCCCCTGCATGACAAGCCGCCGCCTCGCTTAGCTTAATCGTTAGTGGCAAAGCCTTTTCATCGCCGTTTAACATCTAGCAGACTCACTCAAAGCTGGCTTAAAATGTGCACAACTTTGCCAACCGCCGGAGTGTGTAACAAATAAAGGAGAAAGAAGGGGTGCGAGCATGAGCATGAGTCACGTGCGCTGGTTCACTAAGTAGTTCCGTTGACCTTCGATGCTGCAAGACGTCGGGGTCCAGGTCTCCTCTTTTTTTTCACACTTCGCAAAGGTGAACCAATTTTGCCGATGCCTTTTAACGCACACTAAACGCTCCAATAAACACTGCACGCAAACGCAACTAAAGCTCAAGACTGTTGCTTGTTGGGCAAGTTGGTGTATACTTAAACATAAAAAATCCTAGCTAAGGTTAAAGCTTGGGCGAGTTGGTTCAAATACATGATTAAAAAACACGCAACTAGATAGGCAAGTGCACGACCACATGAATGTTTCAAGGCTGGCCAAGGTCTTCCGCTACGTAGATGATTTCTTAGTTATTTTTCAGACGGACGAATCAGGCCTACCACCACTAATGTTAGAAGTGCTAAGTGAATTTCGAAAGCATTTCCAGCCACTTGTTTTAACGCATGAGTTACCAGTGGGGCAGGTCATTAGGTTTCTTGATCTAAAGCTTAAATTTGAAACAGATCACATTTGCTGGGAGTACGAGCCACGAGCCAGTAAGCCTTTGCTACCTTTTGATTCCTGCCATTCTAAATTGGTAAAGAGGTCTATTGCCACAACGTGCTTTACTAATGCCTTAAAGAAGTCTTGTCGGCACTTAATTTCAGAGAGCTTCAGTAAACAACTTGAACGCCTTAAGGCAGCAGCTTATCCATCATATCTGTTAATTTCTGTCGCAGAATCTATTATAAAAAAGCTAAAGCATACCCAGGGCCGGCAATCGTTATCGGAGTGCAACAGAAATCATAAGTGTACCGTTGTGCCGTATATGCATGGGATCGCACACAATTTGAAAAAGATAGGGAAGCATGCCAACGTCAGAGTGCTGTTCTCTGCGCCGAAAAAGCTGTTGTCCATATGTGCGCAAGTGAACAAACCCGCAAGAGTGCCGCAGCTCTGCGCAGTAAATCATAAATTTAGTTACATACTTTGCGCGGAAAATGTAGTTTATTCGATCCCGCTGTCATGTGGAAGAATATACGTGGGCCAAACAGGAAGGTGCGTAAACACAAGATTGAAGGAGCACGAGTACAACGTGAAGAACACTATTAGCGGCCACCTTGGCATCCATTGTAGGGATTGTGGGTGCATACCGCAGTTTCGCGACACTAAAGTCCTAGCCAGGCACAAAGAAAAGAAAACTAGGGAGATAATGGAAGCGGCTGAAATTGCACGTCTGAAAGATCAATGTGTAAGTAGGGCATCTGTAACCCTCTCTCAAAAAGAGATGGACTTCTTATCTGTAAGATGAACACGTGTGCGGTGAGACAGTGGCGACACGGTGATGGTGACGCTTGTGCGACTTTTTTGATTTTTGTGGTGGACACGTGTTATTTGCCTGCCATGATATATATTTGTTCGCATTTCCTAATAAAGATCAGTTGTAAGTCAGCGCTCTGTCCTGTCTCTTCCTTTCTTCCTGCCGTTGTTTGCGCTGTGTTTTTTAATCATAAAAAATCCCACTAAAGCGTGAAAAAAGAAAAAAAAACTGGGAGGCAGAAGCAGATATAGTGAGTGAACCCAGAGGTGACTACAAACAAATCGAAAGAAAAAGCAACTACTTCCATACAGAGCATGCGCAAAAAAGGCACCCCACGCGGAAAAGGCACCCCGCGCAGAAAAGGCAGCCTACAGATCGGATAAGAAGTACATTTGCACGTTAAATAACCCCAGGTGGTCAAAATTTCTGGAGCCTTCCACTACGGCGTCTCTAATATTCATATCGTGGTTTCGGGGCCTTAAACCCCACAAATCAATCAATGATAAGAAGTATATTGGACAATTTGGTCGACACAGTAACGTTCGTTTGGGGGAGCACAAAAATCTTCTACCTTCTGGCACTGGTGGTAACTGTCTGCTATATTGTAAGCAGTGCGGATGTAAACCCATTTTCAAAAAAGTATCCATTGTAGGTAAGGCTAAGACGCAACACGAAAGAAAATCGCTTGAGGCATGCCATATTTAGAAACTTGGTTTGGAAAAATGCGTAAGCACTGGTTCTGTGTTTTCGACCCGGAAAGAGTGCAACTTTCCTGAACAGCAGTGATTTCCATGTATAAGACAGGGGCAGTGATCTAGTGAAGTGTCTTTTGTTGCTCGTGCTCTGTATGAACTAAAGACGAGTTTTTTTCAAAATAAGCGTCAGTTGTTAGTAGCCACCTCTGTGTTCTGCTTCTGCCTGTGAGTTCTTTCTTTTACGACATGTTAGTGGCTTTTCTTGATGCTTAAGTACCACTAAAGCACCTCACGTAACAGTGAATTGGAATTCCCGCAGTTATATGATAAACAACAACGCAGAAGTCCATGGCTTAGAGACTTGTTTTAATTTGCCACTGAGTCGTGAAAATGCTGCACTCACACAATATTTATTACTCCTCATGGTTAGGGTGACAATAAGTGCACTTTTAGATGTGCTTGAACCACAAAGCGCCACCCACACTACAATTATTTTGGCAAACTGAGGATACTATGACTACACACAGCATTCTCAATGATCACAGGAAAGCCAAATGCTTCTGTACATCCTGTAAGGCAAATGTTCAAGCAGTCACTACACTAACACAATGAGACAAACAGCCCTTTGAAGACATATGAAGTATGCACATAAGCAAAAACGATGTGGCTAGCAAAAGATGCAGGAAGCAATAGAAAGAGTAGTTGCCAAGCAGCAACTCCGCTAGATCTCGCAACCCATACTGCACTATTTTCATGAACCATTATCAAATTTTCTGCGCATTAGGCTTAGCAGGTGTGGCTAAACAAACAGCTGATCTTGCCAATGACGACAGAATGTACCGAGTGTTCTGTCCCTATCGAGGAATGGCACTAAGCGATGGCTCATTTCATCATTTATGTGTTATGCAAACACAGTGGGTGAGCAGCAAGCCCAAACTCTGATCAAGACGTGTGGTTTTGTGAGCTGCTACATTGATTTGTAACCACAGTTACTGGCGCTACTGACACAACAGTGAAAGAAATACGATGTAAATGTGATGAAGAATTGATGTGAAGTATTACACGTTGAACAAGGGCGAATATCTCAACCATGCGCATTTTAGGGTAATTGTATCTCAAACTGGATTTTACTGTGCAAGCATGAGGCTTGCCTGCATCCCATAGATTTGGCAGTGCTGAATGTTAGCCGAGGGATGGAGTGTAAAAATTTTTTAGAAAGAAAGCAACAGTTACAATACCTTGTCCTCGAGGCCACCACATGTGACCCGAGTTGTGAATACATTTCCCCAACTAATCTATCAATGGTATCCTCATTCGGTTCCTCATGTACTTGCTTGGATGGCTGCCGCTCTGTGTGTACAAGCTGGAGATACACCAGAATTGATGGAGTGAACCCTACAATAAACATGATGAACTGAAGCATAAGAGATGTAGCAGCGCTTGCTTAAGCCCACAGAAACGATTCACTGCTTGTGATGGTGTAGCTTCTGAGCTGGAGGCCAAAATTCCACAAATCTTCAGTTTTCTCTGGTTGGTGTCCCTCTTTTTTATTGCGATAGCAATTATAATGTTACGGGGTCGTGACGTGGACGAAGGAAGCAGGCTGCAGGTCAAATAATAAACTGTTTATTCAGGCCGGACTTGAAGCAACGTGAAAGGAAAGTAAGATTACAGCAAGAAGCTGGCACTGATAGCGACGAGCAGGGTGTGAACCCTCGATCAACTGACTAGTGGCGAGCATGTTGGCATTTAGACACTTGCCATCGAACATTCTAGGGTTATTGCTAGCGAAGAAGTAGGTCCCAGAATGATCTGAAAGGTTCACGAAGTGGACGTAACCTTAACAAAACAATCTACTACAGTGTCAAAGCTTCTTTAACACCGTAGGCACAGTTTGCAATGAACATAGTGTAACGGGGCGATAACAAAACTTGAGGAAAAGAACGTGGCATTGCCTCCCTCTGAAAAAGGCATCGTCCCGAAGCTTTAATCGAAGATGAAAGTACAAAAAATAATCCAAGAAAGAACAAGCGATAAGTTACGATAGAGCAATAACAAGAACAACAAAATACGCTGTTTCAGTTCGTTAACGCGCATGAAACGGCTTGAGGCGCGTGACATGGGTGACTTGAGGTCGCGATCGGCGTCGTTGAGAGTTTGCGATGCCGGCAGAGACAACCTCGTAATCGAATGGGCTGAGACGTCGAATTACCCTGTATGGTCCAGAATACCATCGCAGAAGTTCTTCACTGAGTCCACGTCGGCGTATCAGCGTCCATCACGTTCACCAAGCTGGTATGTAACGAAGCGTCGAGGTTCTCTTCGTCAGCAATGTTTGGCAGAATAGCGTTGAGCGGCGTTGCTGGGCTCCTTCCATAGACCACCTTGTAAGGCGTGATCTGCGTCGTTTCTTGAACGGCCGTATTGTAAGCGAAGGTCACGTACAGAAGGATTTCATCCCACGTCTTGTGCTCGACGTCTACGTACATGTCCAGCATATCAGCGATAGTCTTATTAAAAAGTTCGGTGAGGTCGTTGGTCTGTGGATGGTACACAGTGGCCCGGCGGTGACTGATATAGCTGTACCTAATGATCGCTGGAGTTAGGTCCGCCGTAAAAGCCGTACCTCTATCAGTAATGAGGACCCGTGGAGCTTTGTGACGCAGAAGTATGTTCTCAACGAAGAACATTGCTACCTCGGTGGCACTGCCTCTTGGCAGGACCTTTGTCTCGGCGTAGCGCGTGAGGTAGTCAGTAGCTACGACGATTCATTTGGTTCCAGGAATTCGGTGTCGGGAACGGCCCCAGTAAGTCTATGCCGATTTGCTGGAATGTCGCCGAGGTGGCTCGATGGGCTGGAGAAGTCCGGCTGGCCCAGTTTGCGGTGTCTTTCGTCGCTGACAGTCGCTGCAGGTTCTGACGTAACGAGTGACGTTTGTGGCAAGTTGTGGCCAGTAGTACTTTTCTTGTATTCTTGGGAGCGTACGGGAAACACCAAGGTGTCCAGCCGTTGGGTCGTCGTGTAGAGTTCAAGTATTTCTGGTCTCACTGCTAAAGGAACCACGAGAAGGTGTCCGGCTCAAAGGGGCGAGAAGCTTTAAAGACGATAGTCTTTCTCGGGGACCTTCGACGAAAAAATTTTGGTCTGTCTGTCTGTACACTTGTAAGTTTGTCCGCCTTAACTATACCTCAAACGGCACCAAACGGCCAACCCCATCCGCAGCGCCCACCAATATTGCTCAAGGTGTAGCGTTCATAGTTGGGCGATTGTCAATTAAAAAGCAATTACTGCGCATATCTGAGGCGCCACAACAACACTTCATTGTTTTATATGTCTGTTTTCATACTAGAAGAGGCACACACAAGTAACTCTAAGAAACGCAGCGTTTCATCGCGCTGTGCTGATAGTGCAACGTGATGCTTAAAAAGGTGTTTCCAGTGCTATGCTACGACGTCAAGGTGGTGGCACCTGCCCGTCGCATTGATTTCTGCACCTTATCACATCCGAGACTAGCGCGCATCTTTCTCTGCGGGCTGCACGCCTTCGTTTTCGAAGATAACTGCCAGATGGCACTTGTGTCTAACGTGCCTAGACGCGCTCGTTTGCCTCCGTCACACGCTCGAGGCACTCTAACGCAGCGCCTGCAAAATACCATTGACCGATTTGCTTGCACAGAACACCAAATAAAAGTTTTGTTCACTCTCTCCTGACGCAAGACTAACGTCTTTCGACGACATTTACAGTGTAACATGTAGATTCGGGCCAATTTTTTTCTTTAAGAGAGCTCCGTTTCGCAAGAAGAACGACTCCAGTCCTCTTTTGAAAACATTCGCAACGGTCGTGCTGTTACCCTCAATGTATTCCACAAGGCTTCCGAGCTTAGGGTCAGCTCGCGGTTGCTCGGCAAAATCGTCGGTAGGCGACTCGAAGGCTCTTTCAAGATAGCTACCCAACACAAGGAGTGGTGGTCGCTCACAACTTTGAAAGGCCTGCTGTAGAAGTAGGGGCGAAACTTTGACGCTGACCAGATGATGGCAAGGCGCTCCTTTTTTGTTGTGGAATAGTTGGCTTCAGCCTTGGATAGCAACTGGCTTGCATAACTGATAACCCCTTCCACGCCATCAGTCTTTTGCACAAAGATGGCGCAGAGACCTACACTGCTTGCGTCGGTGTGTACTTCTGTTTCGGTGTATTCGTCGAAATGGGCAAGTATCGGTGGTTTCTGGAGGCGTCTTTAGGTTCCTGAAATGCTTACGCTTGTGACAATTCCCACCTGAATTCGAAGTTGGTTTTACTGAGGTGAGTTAGCGGCTCCGCGATCTATAAAAAACGTTTGACAAAACGCCTGTAATAGGCACACAATTCGAGGAATCGGCGTACAGTCTTCTTGTCAGTGGGTTGCAGGAAATGACCGATCGCGGTTGTTTTTTGTGGGTTGGGACGGACTCCAAACTTGCTAACGACATGTCCCAGGAATAAGCTCGTACGCTAAGTGGCACTTTTCTTGCTTCAGGGTTAGTCCAGAGGTTTTGATAGCTCGAAGTACTACTTCAAGGCGCCAGAGATGCTTGTCGAAGCTAGAAGAAAACACGACGACGTCATCCAAGTACAAGACACAAGTCTGCCATTTCAATTCAGCCATCACGGTGTCCGTAAGTTCATAACGCGCTGGAACATCACAGGCGCCGAGCAAAGACCTAATGACATGACCTTAAACTCGAAGAAGCTGTCTGGTGTGATAAACGCCGTCTTCTCTCGATCTCTATCGTCAACCTCAATTTTAGAATAGCCCGCTTCCAGGTCCATCAAGGAAAAGTACTTCGCGTTGTGGAGTCGGTCTAGGGCGTCGTCTATACGTGGAAAAGGGTACATGTCCTTTTTTGTGATTTTGTTCAGGGAGCGATAATTGACACAAAAATGTAGGGTCCCGTCCTTCTTTACTAATACCACGCGTGATGCCCACGGAATCTTGGATGGCTGAATGATGTCGTCGCGTAGCATTTCATCGACTTGTTTCTTCACGGCATGGCGTTCGCGCGACATGACTCGGTACGGGTTTTGTCGAACTGGGCGGGCACTTCCTTCTGTGATGATGCGATGTTTCACGACTGGGATTTGTCGAATTCGCGATGACGACGAGAAGCAGTCCTTGAATTCCAAGAGCAGGGACTTGAGCTGGTCTTTCTTGCACTTAGAAAGGCTTGGATTCACATTGAAATCTGGTTCGGGACCTCAGTTCGTCGAAGCCGAATTGGCAGCATCGAAGGGGAAAAATGAATTGCTAGCCTCTACGAATTCAACTATGTAGGCAACCATCGTAACACGGTTGATGTGCCTGTAGTAATGACTAAAGTTTGTCAGCACCACCTCTGCCTTGCCGTCACGCAGCCATCGTATCGAACATGCAGTTGGTCACTGTGATGCCCACTGTCCCTTGACACCTCGGACATCGTCTGCCCCATACCACCGACAGGGTGATACCTGCTTCGCGGCGCTGTCCCAGTTCTCTTCCCCTAACAACAGCACAAGTTTCATCAGCCGCTCCCTGTCGCCCCGTGGTCATCAGCCACATTCATCTCAATGTCGTCGCCAGTCATCTCGCTCGCCACAGACTCACTACAGACTCACCACAGACTCACCGGCTGTCCTCCCCATTTAACCCTGCTCCTGTCTACCAGGAAAACTAGAGTGCAGCACCCGGAGCTGATGCTGCATTGTCAACATCCTCCGAAAACCCTCTTTCGAGCCTTTTAACGAGATGAAGTTTGCTAGATGTTGACGGTGTACCCATTGAGGTGCTTGTTGACACAGGGGCACACATTTCAGTAATGACCCCAACCCTTCCCGCCGCTTGCATAAAGTCCTCACGCCTGCTGCCGCTTCCCGCGCCCTCCAAGTCACCAATGGAGGAACTGCTGCAGTTCACGGAATGTGCACTGCCCATATTTGTTAGCCAGTCATCCTACCCCAGTACAATTTCCCGTCATTGAATGGTGATCCCCCAACAGCCTGGCTTGGATTTTCTGTCCAGTCATTCCCCACTGATTGATTGCTCGACAAGTGCTCTACAGCTTGAGTTGCCGCAGCTTGCTGATTTTCTGGCCAACTTGCCTCCACACTAGCACTCTCACTATCACGCCCGCTTACTTACAAGTTTTAAGCACCGACGCGGCTCAATGGTACATTATTAGGCAGGCACGCAGCGGACCAGAGTTCGATCCCCAGTGTGTCCTTGGAACTAGATTTTTTTCTAGTTTCTGCGACGGTGGTTACGGACAACTACGGCGCCGCGCATGACCCGAGTTTCAATTTCATAACAACTTTCACTGCAAAATATATATATGGGCTAGTGTGCTGCTGCTGAATCACTTACAAGAGTTCTTCAGTTGCTGCATGACTGCATTCATTCATTGCCACATTCTACATGGCTAATTCATGCTCTATGATGAACGAGTCAGTGGTGTGTCTTGATGCGCATCCATCAAATAACACGAAGCACTGTGCAATGAACAAATGCAACCGTGCATCGAAGAAAGTGGAAATGCTTGAGTAAAGAGTCACTCGCACACTACTAGTATTTCATATTTGCCGTGTTTTGCACTAATAATATGATGGGTTTGTTCTGCCAAAGCCAACAGATGATTATGAGAGACGCCATAATGTAGGGCTCCGAAGATTTCAACAACCTAGAGTTCTTCACTGAGCACCGAAATCTGGGCATACGAGCCTACAGCATTTTTGATCCCGCAAACTTCGGGTGAGCCGTTGAGTGCCATAACAATTAGACCACCTCGGCAGGGCGGCGTTTTTTGTGCACTTTTTCTTTTTGTCAGAAAAACCAAGCAGACAGATTTGGGAAAACAGTGAATGCTTGAATCTGGGGCTACTTCCGGTAGCCTACAGCGTCAAGTTAGTATTTTCCTGCTCTGAACAATAAAGAAGTGAGCGGAATAAAGGTAATTGTTAATTTATTGCTTAGCAAATAAAACGTAAATTTTATGTACACACCACTACTACAGTACGCAGCATGTAGAACTTTTCTAGAAAGCTTGTTTTTTCTTCTTCTTTAAATATGTGTTCGAGTTAGCTGAGACACCTGGTATAAAATGTTTTAAAAGTTGCACTCATCCTACAAACACTGCAAAAAACAAAAATATTAAGCATAACCTGCCTTAGTTATTGAAATGTAACCTAGGTAATTCTGACAAGAAATATCACCAGCATCTGCTGGTCTGCCATGAGGAAGACTCAGACGATGTGCTGCACATTGCGACATGCCTCAACAGTTTTAGCTTAACAAATACAATAGAGCCACCAAAATCACTCAAAGAAGGAATGCAAGATCAGAACTATAAATGTGGCTCAAAAAAAGAATAGCTGAACCTTGGTAAGATGACAGAAAACCTTGTGCTTTCTGTGTTGTGCACCGACTAGCGAAGAAGCAGTAATAGGCCAAGGAGTACTGCAAACACCAGCACACAGAAACACACACATATACACAAATTGAGAGTATGAAGCAGTTATCCACTCTAAGTAAATGGTGTGAAACACAGGACAATGACCGAGGTGTTACTGTCCTGTTTCCTTGACAATGTACCAACTAGTCTCTAGTACACTATCATGTGTGCCAGCTGCACTGCCGGGTGGAGCCGGAAGTTCTGCACGAGGTGATGGTAATAAGTCGAGAACAATGTGCAACAGCGGATGGTCGATGCTAGCTCCTGGACCACTGCATGCGCCAGGGCCATGCCATCCTGCGTCGACGTACCCCGGCCTGAAATTGGACACATCAAAGTGTTCACACAACAAAATATCCTTTGCAGCTTAAAGGTACAACTGCGATTACAGCAAAATGGCTGCTACTTCTGTGAAGCCCATGGTTTCATACTTGAATTCTGTTCAATGCTTTTATCTCAGTAAATGAAACTTTTGTTAAAAAGAACACACTTTTCAAGTACCTTCTGTTTTCTTAACATGTGTCAACTGTTGTCTTTCGGCATTGTTCAAAACACGAGACACAGCAAATTAATGAAAACACCACAGCATATCCACGGAGTGAATGATGATGAGTGGTGCGAAGCGTCCGTCCAGCGATGAGCACGAGCCCCCGCGGCCCTTCGCTCCGCTTAATTTGTGCCCCATCAACTAGGCGACGAGCATGAGCTGCTGTACCCGCCTCTCTCCTTCATCCATGCCTCACCAACGATCCACCACGTACAACGATCCAGGAGACCAAGGGAGGCGCTTGTTCCCCGCGCACCCAGGCACAGCCCGCGCAGCAGCAGTGCCATCAAGAATATCCTCACACAACTCAAGTTTGTTTGTACTTCTTTGAGACAGTGCCATCTACTATACTGTTCGGGTGATACTACCTTCCTTTTTTTCTCGTTTTCTTCTTTTGTTAGTTACGCATGATGCAGCACAAGGTTAGACTGAGAGGAGTCTCGCCCCCCCCCAAAAAAAAACGTCGCTGAAACTCGCCTGCCACACGGGTGAACAGCAAAGCAAGAGCCATCACAATTGCCTTTTAGGGGCGAAAGTCCTGTTAGTTTAACCTTGTCCTGCGTCAGATGTAACCGACCAGACAGACAGACAGGCACACAGACAGGCACACAGACAGACAGTAAGAGGTACCGATGGACGCTTCACTTTACTCATCATCAGTCACTGTGTGGATATGCTGTGATTTTTTTACGTAATCCTTCATACCAGAAGCCAGACTTTCCTCTATCACCTTTTGCAACCAAGTGCCACATGCCCACTTTCCTATGAAATTTGCACAAGTGTCTTCACTGTTAGAAACGCTTAGTGTTAAAGGGCTGGTTTCATAAAAGTTCCGGCATCGGCCTCGTCGTTTGTGAGCGGAAAATCATCATTTTGTCTGCGACCGAAAAACCAAAAAACATGCAAACAAAATAAATAATGAAAATTCTGGGTCCGAGTGGGGATTGAATCCAGGTTATTTGTGTGGCAAGTGAGGGTTCTACCACACAGCCACGCATCTGTTTGAAGATACAGTGAAAATAACTACTTCTGCTTAGATATGCAGTAAAGTAACTTTCATGCTTTACAACCACACGGATCTTGTTTACATGCTTTTCGATACAACATGAAATATTGCAGTAATAATGTGTGGTACAAGCGTATATTGTCATTGGGCATCAGGAGAAGTGGTTGGTTGGTTGGTTGGTTCCTCAACATCTTGGCGCAACCCACCAAGGGGGATAGGCCATGAATGGGACGGTGCCTTGCTTTTTAAATTAATTCACTTCTTGAAAGAGAGGGTTGGATTAACTAGGCAATGTAGGCAATAATAAAAAGGCGTTAACTTTCTAAAAAATCTTGAAAAGAAAACATATAAACATGCAAAAAAGAAAAAAAGTATACATAAAACAACTAAAGTTACTTATTTTTTGCATTCCAATCTTTTAGATTCTCGTATGAAATTTGTAACAGCGGTCATGTGATTATCAGAACAAGTGATTATCATAATGACTTTATGGTTTAAAGCCAATCACCCACTACGAAGGGCACCCACGTTACTGTGCCTATTCCCTTACTTGGGGATGGGTAACACAGAAAAGTGGGGCATTGCTACTGCCCATCACTTTGTTTCGTTTTACGCTAGCTCAATAAAATTTGCAAGTTGCGTGAATGGAGATTTTACTATACGTCTTATGAATTCGGCAAGAAAATACAAAGCCATTATGAAAATATTAAAATGATTTATTTGACTATTTTTTATTTTGAGGGAACATTTGAGAGAAATCATTTGCGTGTAAAATGATTAAATCTCTTGTATTTATGAGAAGTCAACTGGGCATCCGTATGAACTAAAGTAATGACTGTAGGCATGGCCAATCTTTAGTTAAAAATTTAGATGTTGGACGATTACTATTTCAGGGTTTTCACATAAAGAAGAACTTTCATTAAAAATAGAATTATGATGACAAAAACATTTTTTTGCTTCAGAAGGGGCGTACAGAATTCAGAAAAAGGTCACAAAAGTGATTTGTCAGGTTCAGCAGTTACAGAAAATACGTTCCTTTTCTGTTGGAATGTAGTGTTAGGAGAAAACACCATTTAAAGTTCGAGTTACTATGGTGCAGCCACGGGATCAGGCACGGTTCGGGTCATTTTCAGTAGATTCTTACTGCGCGCAAGAACACGCGACTTTGTGGAAGCACTCGTCAGTAATGCTGTAATATTTTGCAATGAAAATTGAAAAATCGCATTTGCAGTCGTCTTCGCCTTCTATTCCCCCTTAAGGTCACAAAGTGGATGAATACAAGTTCGAAAAGATTTTAGGCACTATAACTGTTTGAAGTATGCATTAGCGACAGGATGTCGCTATTGTGATCAAGTCCTTAAAGCGAAGCTTTAGGGTCCCCTAATTTTTATTCATTCTCTCCAAAGTCCCATTCGCCTTGAACGCTGAAGGACGACTCCGCGGCTAGGACAACTTTCCATTTATAAATGGTACTATAATGATATAACTATCAGTTAAAGCGCACGAAAACCAGACAGGATGACAGGACAAACGCTTCCTGTCTGGTTTTCGTGCGCTTTAACTGATAGTTATACCATGCATATCCAACTAGCCCAACTTTCAATTCTGTGGCACTATAATGATACCGCCTTTTTGGTGCCATTGAGCTTTGCCACACACAGACCACTAAAAGCGCGACTCAGAATGACAAACAACTCGCCTATACACTCACCACAAAGATAAAAATGGCAGCCTCATGGGCCACACGTCACATGTGCAGGTGTTGGCTTGGCTATTAACAATACCATCTAGGTGGCGGTAAAATCGTGGTATAGAAATCTAACTTGAGTTTACTTTTGCGTCTTCCTAATACTGCTAAGAGCTTCACACAAAAAAGTTCAGAACCTTGGCTGTACATACTGTTATGTGAATGATGAATCAGTAGAAAGTCCGTATACTCTTCACTAGCTATACCTACAGAAGCGGTTGCAGCATTGACCGGTTCTGCACAGAGCCCAAGCAAAGACAGATCTTCCTTCTCTTACACAAGCACATACCCGCATGGTTCAAGCATAATCTCCGGCGGTAGAGGCGCCGTTTCGGCACATCTAGGTGTCAACATCACTGGGAGAGTGGGAGGGCTTCAAGCGTGCCACACGATATTACTGACCTGCGGGTCAGTTGAATGCGACAGGCGCAATTTCTTAATTTACCGAAAAAATGACACAAACGAATCGGTATGAACTTGCCCATCGAGACAGCAGTTTTTCAGACAGCCCAATGTGACGGGCCGGAGACAGCAGTGGCGCTAAAGAACCGGGCGAGACGAGCACATCTCGGTGTCCTCTTTCGTACAAATGCCTTTAGTCCTTTTGGATGTGCATCTCAAGCATCGACGATGTGACAGTTGGACGAGTTCAATTGGAGGCCAACTTTCCAGAAGACATCAAGAATAGCTGACAAATGCTGAAGGCGGGTCTCAAATGTAGGCGAATATACAAGGACATTGTCAATGTAACCAAGGCACGTTGTCCATTTGAATCTTTCTAGCAATCTTTATATCCCTTACACTCACAAAACATGTTACGTGAATGACAAGTTGGTAGACTGCAGTCTGTGTTCTATTGAATCGATACATTTACAGTAGCGGTTGTAGCGCTGACTGGATCAGCCCAGTGCCCAAGCAGAAAGAGACCTTTCTTCTCTTTGTCCCGCACACATGCACATGGTTCTATAGGCTGGCATTTTGCCTGAAGCAATATGACCAGTCATATTTTCTGACTAACCATCCATCAAAACTAATGTTCCCTCGCGATTCTACCTAATGTATTAATGTTCCAATGCATGATAGGAAAGCATTGGTAGCATGTGTGGAACAATAAGTAGACACAACTTCAACACTTGTTTTCCCAGGTTTTGTATACAAGTGACTGCCGCAGAAGTTACGCAGTCGGACACTTACCGAGCTCATCAAGCAACACCAAAGAGTGTTGGGTGGTATGCTGCAAGATTCCTGAAGTCTCGTTCACTTCGACAAAGAAGGTTCTCTCACCTGCAGACACAAAAGCTTTCTTTTATAACCTCTTTTCTTTTTTTTCTGGCAATGACCCTAGGAATTGTTACCCCCTGATATCACACTGCACTAAAATTCACAGGATGTGTAATAATGTTTGCAGTAGCATAAGTTGGCTGCAACAAAATATCATGTACAGTAGTCTCCTTTTAAACGAAACCTTGAAGTACCAGGAAAGTGTGTTTTGTATAGGGGAAGTTTTGTTTATGGAAGTCTACTGCATATATAACAAAAAGTATGGAAACTGCAATCAGTGCTGAAACAAAGAAATAGAGTTAGGAATATTTTCGGAGCAATAAGGTGCTGCTTTTGGAGCAAGAGGATACATACTATTTATTTATTTATTTATTTATTAATACCTCACAGGCCCCGGAAAAAGCATAAGGTGAGGGGCGTGCGCAATGCAATACAATCCCTTAACTACGCGTATTAACGGAAATTTGCGACAATGCTACTAAAAGCCAAATGTAACTAGAACGAAAAGCAACCTTGGATAAGCTAATCACAAATAAAATATATACACTTTCACACACACACACACACACACACACACGTATAAAATAGTGGAAACTAAGTGCAGTGTGTGGAATAATGTTGGCTCAAGTGAAGGCAAAAAGCGTCATGAAACAATGTTTTCCGGTAGGCTGTTTCAGAGACGAATATGTGAGGTAATGATAAAAAATTAAATGATTACGTTGCACCATATAGGTGGGCGTAACTGAGAGGGGTTGTGTATTCGACGTGATGTGAACACTTGATGATTCAAACGTGGTAGTTATTGTGCGTCAGAGTGAATGACCTTGTGAAACAATGACAGCAATGCAATATCACGACGGGCACCTAACGGTGGTAATGATGGTTTGGTTTTAATCTGCATGATACCAGACAGGTGACTATAGTTTTGAACAATAAAACGGTTTGCCCTATTCAGAATGAGTTTTAGTACTTTGATAAGGTATTTCTGATGTGCTGACCAAATAGGAGATGCATATTCAAGCGGCGGTCACACAAAAGTTAGATATGCGAGTTTTCGCAAGGGGGTCTATGGGAAAAGACAAGACACCTCCATTTATTTAGCATGGAATCCCAGGTTTTGCGCCATACAACAAAGAAGGCATACTTTTACCACGGCCCTGAATAAAAGACAAGGTACAGTCAGTTGCGTGCTGCCAAAGCGGCAAGATCAGCTTAGTTCACCTCCCAGTCGCTTTGGCGCCACCACTCCTCCCAAGAGAAATGCTTTTACACGCGTTTCTATGCGGGACAGTAGGCCGTAAATGTAGCTGAACATCACAGGTTCGATTCTGAATTGTTATTAGGAGTACCTATTACACCACATATGTGAGAAATTTGCCCTAGGAGGGCCAATCAATAGTAGAGTATAGGCCTCAATACTCTCCTTGAGTGCTGCCCGTTTGACTAACCGGAAATGAAAAGAGTCACTGATTCCGTTCATGGGTAGGCAATCACCAGGAAGATTCCAAGGGCTGACGTATCGACCCACCGAAACACACCGCGAAAGCATGCACAATTTAAGTGTAGGTTCTTTCAGTGCACAACAACGTCGGTTGTGGTCTAAAGACTAAGTTGTGCTTAAACGCAAACAAGACCAAGTACATACTGTTTGCCCCCATGAATAAACCAAGAAATTTTAATATGACTATTACCTACCAGGGCTACATATTAGAACAAGTTAACAGCCAAACGTTCCTAGGTGTCTGGTTTCAAGAAGACCTATCTTGGAATGAGCATATAGCAAAGTTAAAGTCAGAACTAAGTAAAAGTATTGGCTGCTTATACAGGTAACTTCTTTCATACCACTGTGGCTAAAAAACATCCTTTATTATACTCTCTTCTACTCACGACTTTCTTACTGCGCTCTTGTGTGGGGGACTACAACACCAACGAACTATTCTAAATGGGTAATTCTACAAAAGAGGGTTCTGAGAATCTTTGAAAACTTTCGTGGCCCTATACGGGACTTGCAGACAGAACTGCTATTTTTGAAATATCGCATTCAAAGCAAGCCAGATTTACTATTTGAAGTTATTTCAGTACATAAAATGCAATAGACTCTGTCATTCACTGGATTCTCGTGGTTCTCTGTACGATTTTCGTACTTACGCTAAAAGGACTCCGAAGACTCGTACGATCTACGGACGACAACACTCACCTTTCAGATACCCACGTTTTCGAACAAAATCGTCAGCCTCCTAGATATAAATTGTACAGTTTCTAAGCATACGATCAGGATAGTACTGATCGAAAACAACATTGAATTTTCTTGACTATCATTCTATGTGTCCTCTTTGCTTAAGCAGTATCTGATGCTTTTTATGTGTGTGTTCTTTTCCTATGCTTCCCTGTGTATATTGTTAATTTTGTATATCTCTTGCAGTAGCGATGAGAAATCGCAACTTTTATCTATTGGTATTTAAAACATTAAGATGGGTATGTATATATTTGTTAACTAGAAATAACACTTGATTATTGTTGTATGTGTTACAGTATTGTTTTTTGTATATTTTTGTATTTTTCTGTATCCTGCGAAATCCTTACGTCAGCCTGTCTGCCTCACTGTATTTAGGGCAAAGGCCCTTAGTTAGGCTTTCAGCCTTTTGCCTTCGTTCCATTTTCTGTACTGGCACAGAAAGAAACAAATAAAGAAAGAAAGAAAAAAAAGAAAACCAAGAGCTTACAACACAAACAAAATATGTATTTGCAGTGAAGGCATCACAAACTTGCACACTTGGCAGGTACTATTAACAACTGGCAAAATCACTTAGAAGGTATTTGAAGCTACGGGAACAAACCACACTACAGATGCCATCTCACGCATTAAAAACTGCACAAGAACACTTCACGGCCCCAAATATTCACTATACACGTGTGTGCATCTTGATACACTGCTAGACACTGTAGATAACAGGGGAATACGTTGTTAGTTCAAAGTAGTGTGTTTTTTTCACGTTCGAGCTGCTCAGCGGCACACAACTGCTTTGCAGCGTCACACCACTGAAAAACCAATTGTTCCTGCTACCACAGCGCAAAGGCAGGGGCCAGCCGCCACCGCGACTGCGGTCACTGCTGCGGATCGGCTGCGTCAGCATCGCTGTCACTGGGAGGCCACACTCACCCGCGACAAGCTGGCAGACCAGCTTTAGGCTGTCCGGCAAGTCGAAGATGCCACCCGGGTCCAAGGACTTCAAGCGGTCAGCTGAGGCACTGTCTTCTTCATCGACCAAGGGTGGGAAGAGACAGGGGGTAATCCCCTCCTCCCTCCACCTCACACAAAAGGCACTGCCGGACTTCAAATAAAGTTCATTCATTCATGCTACACACGCGCGCACAAAAAAATCGTACTTGATCACAGGAAACAAGAGGCAAGCTATCCCCCACACAGGATCGCACACAAAAAGCACCATAAAACACACGAAAAAGTCCAATGACAAGCACAAATCCTCACGCAACCACATTCAAATATGAAGTGCTATTCAATTTGATGAGTGGAGTGTCAGCGCCCTCCCCAAAAGAATGGCCGAAACTGTGAAATCTGCCCAGAAACGCTCAACTATTGACGGCGAAGCGATGCAACAGACCGCGTTTTGTTTTTTATCCAGCTGCCGTGTTTTTACAAAAAAAGAAAACAGATGTAAAAACCATTCAACATGAGCCACCTCATGCACACTGCACGTGAACACTGCTCTTTCAGTAAAAGCAGTATGTTGAACCATTACATAGTGCGAACACTGATTTAAGTCCACAGTAGCATTTTCAGCAACCATAAATAGTGCTGCACATGCTAACGTGGATTTGGCAGCCTGAATATCTTGAAATTTTTGAGGTTCACAAAGCAGGACCAGTAGATCATACTTTTAATCTGTTGTTTCTAAGGGCTGCAGAAGCATCACACACAAATTTGAATGATTAGCTGCAATTTTCTTAGACATCAGCAATCATACTTGCACTCGTGATGACACAGCATGTGCAGGCAGCAGTAATTAAAAAAATTTGTTGTGTGCTACTATTGCTCTTACTAAAAGCCCCTTCTAAATTTTAGTACGCTTTTCGGCAAGGCACCAATACTCAGCATAAGGTGCATTCTGCATTATATAGAACGTCAAAAATGTTATCACTGCTGTCCCTCCCCACCCCCACCTCTCTTTTTTGCCTTTTTTTCACAGTAAAGTTAAAGTTAGGGTCTGGGCTTGCGGATACGATGATGCCCAAAGTGTAGGTAACCTGTATCGTATCTGGTACAGCAGGTGCCTAGTATCAAGCCCACTTTCTCATGATATGATTGTGTGGTGAAAGTATGCACCTTTTCCCGTTGCGCCCCGCAAATAAAAGGCTGCCCCACTGAAGATATGGTTCTTCACGACACACTACATTCTCATGTTTTGTTCCATCATCATGCCGATACACACTGTCAGAAGTGAAGCACGAGACAAAAGTGTGATGTGGTGAGGCTACATTCTGTGCTTCCAGATTGAATGATAATGCCTAAACTGCAGGTAACCCAGGCGACCTCCATTTTTTGCCACAACTAGCGTAAATGAGATTAACACTTCTAGGCGGGGCGGGCACTTTGGCACAGCATGCCACAAAATCGAGAATTTGTATCAAATTGGCACAACTGGTGCAGTTGTTGCGCCCTTGTGCGATGCATATAAATGCTTTGAGTGAGACTTCATCACTTGCATTATGAAAAACTTGTTAACAGGGATTGTTTAGAGTTTATGTTTCGACAAACAGACTTGTCTTCCTCAAGGATAGGAGAAAACTGATTTTGCGCTTGCGTCTCTACACTTCGTACCCTCTTCTACGTCCTAACAAAGAAGGGGGAGAGGGCAACATTGAATACGGGAGCATGAGAGAGCACGAGAGGGGTGATGGGGCTGTGAAAAATTCTATGAGTGAAGAAGGAACATATGCTCAGTGAATAAAAAGGAAATAAGGAAGTGATGGGGACGTGGGGATGTACAGGCGTCACCGAGTCCTGATTCTCAAACGAACTGTCAGAAGTTAACAATGGCTAATTTGAAATTTCTAGACAAAAGGCTTAACTCGCAATGGTTTTATTATATTTTATTTATTTTTAATATACTGCAAGCCCATTGAGGGCCCAAGCAGGAGTGGATACAAACATTGGTGATAATAATAAAAGTCATGCAATGATACAAGAAAATGTGCATACATATATACAATGCTTAAACGCCAACCCTTGTTACAACAAAAACAAAACAAAAACAAAAATGTATAAGAAACAAACAAAAGCCTCAGCTGGTGCTTGCTTCGACTTATGTCCGAGAGGACAGAGTTTTTCAAAGGAGGATGCACAAATGTTCGATATGTGCGAGTTTCCGTTTCGCGTATTTGTTATAGTTATCCCTAGATGTTATTTTCATAAACACAGTTTTCTGGGCGTTAGGAGCCATGTCCCATCACTCACACTATTTATTAATTTTTCGCAAGTTAAGATTAAAAATTACTTGGTCCTCAGAGCACTTTACTTCATTATATACCACAGAATCCTCCTCAAAAAGTAAAATACAAATTGATTCACTCATTACATCAACGATATCAATTAGGTATATAGAAAACAACAAGGGATCAAACACACTTCCTTGTGGCACACCCGATGTTACTGGTAACTGCTGCGAGCAGTGTCCATCGATACTTACAAATTGTACTCTGGCACTTAATTATGTCCTAACCCAAGAAACTGTGAAATCTGGTAAGCCTAGAGCCTGAAGCTTTAGGGTTAGTTTTGCATGACCTACAAGGTCAAAAGCCTCTTTAAAATCAAGGAAAACAATGTTAACCTGTCCCGACTCGTCTAGAACAGAGGCGAAGCTATGTATGATTGTTGTCAACTGGGTCACTGTAGACAACCCCTTTCTTTGTGTAAGTACCATACAAAACGGATTGGAGAGCATTTTAGAAACGTTTATACCTACTGGCTTCGGTGTATCGAACTTGTGAATAAGGTATGACTTTACATTTTCTGTCTCTTACAAACTAGAAGTTTGACAGAAGTATGTAAAGTTTAAGATCGTCGAAGTTGTGTTCTGTTACATTAAAATGCTGTGCCACTAATTAAAGTAATTTTTTTGCAGTGTCCGAGTGATGATCGATTATTCTCACATTAAAAGGCTGACCGATTGGATCACTGTACTGTTTATGACATTATAAACATTCGGTCAGGTAAATAACATTTTAATTAGTACTGGTAAAACTAGATCTTATATGATGGACATAGTCACTCCTGGCGCTTTTAACTATCACATCATCTTGAAGGTGTTTTCAAGTATTGCATCTTGGAAGGGAGCAAGGTGTTACTTGGGCAGTAGAATGTGAGGTCATATTTACATGCACTAACATGTCCTTAAAAATTCTATTTCTACGATACGTGATCTATTGGCTTCGGGAAACGCATTTTTAACATACTCGTTGCTTGCAAGTATTGGATAATACTTTCAAAAAATATTATTTATGTTTAAGAATGTTCAACAGGTATTTGAGATATTGGTTATAAATGCTGACGGCTGATTAGGTTGTGCTACGGGGGTCGTTTTACCTAGTTTTATTTTCCTATCTAGTTCACATGCTTCGTTGCAGACTTGTTTAGGGTGTCTTGTGGGTAATTTCTTTCAACTAATGTTTCCTTTAGGGGACTTAAGTGGTGGACATATTCACCGTCCTCACAACAGATCCTTGCTATATGCCTCACTTGTGTGACGAAAATCACTTGTTGCAGTGTCGCGGCTATTGAATAGTGCAATCTAGATATTGTTGGCTGTCTGTTTTCTGTAAAGCGCCGTCTTCAATTTCTCCACTTCAATAGATACTGCAGTGTCTAGAAAGTTAGTAGGCAGTTTTCGAATACGTTCCAAATGTTCGGGGCTCCAAAGAAACAGTGTCAAGGCCACTCTGAATGCGCAAAACCCGAACCTCGTTCGGGTATTGTGTTGGGGACGCTATTTCTCGAATTCAGCAGGAGCCTCAAAGCCTACCCCAAAAGGTTTGCGTCAGACAGATGTGACGGCGCCCACCGAAGTGACGGCTCTCGGCCTACACTAGAGGGACCTAAAATAGAGAGACTGTCTGAAGCGCCGCAGACCCTATTAAAAAATTTTCGCTCCTGCTTGACCCAAAGCATGCATATACAAAGGGCTTTGGGGCCCCTATTCGCAAACTAACTAGTTTCATTCAAAGAATGGTGCATGGTAAGTTTAATACTAGAGTGAAACTTGTTACGGTGATCAATGAATGTGTTTAGCACAGTTATGTCATGTTCCCATATAAGAAATATGTCATCTATATAGCAGGGACAGGTAGAAAGAAGGCTTTGCTGGAGATGACTTCAGCTGTTCTAATTTCAAGTGTCCCTTACAGATGTTGGCACATGTTAGCACAAAAGGGTTTTCTATATGAGTGGCAAAATAGTGTAGGTAGTAGAACGAATCAAATTGAAAATAATTAAATGGCAGAACCTACAATATATGAGGCTGCAAATGTTTTATTTTTTCTTCAAAATACTCATAGTGTACTCTCAAATGAAATAAACAGACAATTATGAGCAAGAAAGCACAGGGGACATTATTTCTTGTTTTTGACTGAAGTGTTGCAAATTACGTGATTGCAATGAATTAAAAAGGGGAAAAATTTCCTTTAATGGGCACAACTTCTGAAAACATTCCCAAAGCTCTACCAATTGAGCAACGATGGAAGATGCTTCTCTGCCCACTTTGCTGGGCATTTGCAGATGTGCAAACACTGGAAGTGCCAGCCAGTGACATAAGTAAGCAAGGAGACTTTCGCCAGAGGGTGTCAGAAGGCATGTTATCTTTGCGTGATGTTGACGAGAGGTGAATCCTCATATGCCACCCTATAACATGAGGCCCTCCTCGTTGAGGAGGATAAGAGAAATTCCCTCCCAGGAGCTCGTTTCTTTCTGGTACACAAACATAGGCATACAACAATCATCATTATCATCAGCCTGACTACATCCACTGCAGGACAACGGCCTCTCCCATGCTCCGCCAGTCAACTCGGTCCTCTGCTTGCTGCTGCCAATTTATATCTGGAAACTTCGTAATCTCATCTGCCCACCTAACCTTCTGTGTCCCCCTAACCCGCTTGCCTTCTCTAGGAATCCAGTTGGTTATCATTATTGACCAGCGATTATCCTGTCTACGTGTTACATACCTTACTTTTGAGGGATAGTGGCAATCTACCTGGAATGATTTGAGAGTGCTTGCCAAATGTGCTCTACCCCATTCTTTTTCTTTTAGTTACTTAAGTCTCGTGGTTCAACTGCGCGGTTATTACCTGTCCTGAATAGACATAGTCTTTTACAACTTCAAGTGCACAATTACCTATCTCGAAGCACTATTCTCTTCCTAGGTTGTTGTAAATTACTTTAGTTTTCTGCAGATTAATTTGAGGGCCTATTTTTCTGCTCTCCTTGTATAACTCCGTAATCATGAGTTGCAATTCGTCTCCTGAGTCACTCAGCAAAGCAATGTCATCGGTGAAGCGCAGATTACTAAGGTACTCTCCATTAACTCTTAAGCCTAACTGTTTCCATTCAAGGCCTCTGAAAACCTCCTGTAAGCTAGCGGTAAATAGCATTGGGGAGATTGTACCTTCCTGCCTCACACCCTTCTTTACTGGTATTCTGCTGCTTTCTTTATGAAGCAATATGATAGCAGTTGATCCCCTGTAGATTTCTTCCAGGATGTTTATATATGCTTCATTGACGCCCCGATTCTGCAGTGTATGCATGACTGCTGATATTTCTACTGAATCAAACGCCTTCTCGTAATCTATGAAGGCTATGTACAGTGGTTGGCTGTATTCTGAGCATTTCTCTATTACCTGATTGATGGTATGAATGTGGTCAATTGTTGAGTAGCCTGTTCGAAATCCTGCTTGTTCCTTTGGTTGATTGAATTCTAATGTTGTCTTAATTCTGTAAGGAATTACCTTTGTAAATAGCTTGTATACTACGGAGAGCAAGCTGATCAGCCTGTAATTTTTCAAGTCCTTGTCATCTCCTTTCTTATGTATTAGGTTGATGCTAGAATTATTCCAAGATTCTGGTACTCTTCCCACCAGGAGACACCTCGTAAACAGGGTCGCTAGTTTTTATAACACAATCTGTCCTCCATCTTTCAGCAGATCTGATGTTACCTGATCCTCACCAGGAGCTTTGCCACTTTGCATGCTCTCTAAGGCTTTTCTGACTTCTTCTATCATTACTGGTAGGGTGTCATCTGGGTTACTGCTAGTTCTTATAGTATTAAGGTTGTGGTTGTCCTGGCTATTGTACAGATGTCTGTAAAGCTCCTCCGCTATTTTAACTATTCTCTCCATATTGGTAGTTACTTTGCTTTCTTTGTCCCTTTGTGCATACATCCGATTTTAGCCTATCCCAAATTTTCTCTTCACTGCTTTGATGCTACCTCTGTTCTCCAGAGCGTGTTCAATTTTCTCCATGTATGCATTTCTCCTTCTTGCATCGGATACCTGACGCATATTAATCACCTTCAAAAGCTCTACCAACTCTATTTTGTCTGTTGTACTTGAGGCTTTCATGCTTTGACGCTTCTTAATGCGATTCTTCGTTTCTTGAGACAGCTTGCCAGTGTCCTCTCTAACTATAGTACCCCCAACTTCCACCGCACCCTCCGTAATGATGTTCGTGATATTATGATTCATTGCGTCAACGCTAAGGCTGTTTTCCTCGATAAAATCTGAGTACCTGTTCTGAAGCGAGACTACGAATTTCTGTACTTTCCCTCTCAGTGCTAGCTCACTGATTGACTTCTCGCCTATCAGTTTCTCTTATTCCTTCTTCAAGTCTAGGCGAATTTGAGACTGTACCATTCTATGGTCACTGCGTCGTACCTTGCCAAGCACTTCCACATCCCGCAGGATGCCTGGGTGTGCACTCAGTGTAAAGTCTACTTCGTTCTTAATTTCAACACTAGGGCTTCTCCATGTCCACTTACGGTTCCTTCGCTTTCGGTAGAAGGTATTCAAAAACCATAAATTATTGCGTTCTGTGAATTCTACTAGTAGCTCCCTCCTGGAATTTCTAGTACGGATGCCATGATCTCCTTTTGCCTGGTCTCATTGCATACAACAATAGTAGGGGTCAAGGATAGCATAAAGGACAGAGGTGGCAAAATGTTATACCAAAAGAAGTGGACAGGGAAACGCCTTCTATCGTGGTTGGATTGGTATCGGACAAATAATTATAGGATTGTGAGTTCGGACAACACTGACAAAGATGGTTATGTCTTGTATATTTTATTCCAACCTATGTCATGACTACACCACAGTCAAAGGCAACAAATATGTCCCCTATGCTTTTGCTGGGCTAATTTTATGTTGTATTCATTTGCTTCTCGCTCAAAAGGTGATGAGGTCCCCTTACAAACCTTCCCTCCTTTTGTTGAATATACATGTGCACCTTGTAGCTGGCAATAAAGATAAGTAGTCCAGACTTGCCATCACGACTGTGAGTAGCACTGACTTACACTCCCGTGCTAGCATTGCACTCCCGTGCTAGCTCCCGTGCCCATTTGGTTACCTTATTCAAACCAAGCTGACCTTGCCGTACACATGTTGCGAGACTGCATGATTTGAAACCTATCCCCACACATCGTCGACGCATGTGCAGTAAAACATACTGTCATGACAGGAAATGTCTAACAGACTCTCGAAGTGAACGACTGTTTACTAAGCCACAGACGGCACTCACTTTTACGCTCTCTTCTTCTGCCACCAACAAAGCATGACATTACCCCCCCAAAAAAAAGAAAGGAAGAAAAAGATGCATCGTATGAATGCCTTGGCTCTGAAAAACAGTGGAAGGTAGCCAAAAAGTTTGTGGTTGTTGAGAAGCACAAGGCCGAGATAAAAAGGAACGAGAAAAAATGTACAACAGTCCTGAAGGCAAGTTCCACCTCACAAAGTTCGTGACTTGCAGTCAACGCAAGTCGTACAGCTTCATCCTGGACACTAGTGGCCATAATATTGGTGCGGTGTTTGCCCAGCGTCCATCCGGTCATGATAGAGTTCTTGCGTATGCTTGCCAGCTTCTTTCTCCTGCCGAACGCAATTACTCTATTACTCTATTACTGAGTGCCTGGCGCTTATATTGGCAGTTAGTGAATTCCACTTCTATTTATATGGCTGGCCTCTCCTCGTTACCACAGATTATTACACTCTATACTGGCTTTCAGCCCTCCAAGATCCAACAAGGCGCCTTGATCGTTGGACCCAGTGTCTCCAGGAATTAACGTACACAGTTTCAACAAATCCAGCCGCTTACAACAAGACACCGACTGCCTCTTTCGGTACCCGTCGATGTTCTAGATCTCGTGTAACGAACAACGCGTCCATCTGCCTTTTCTCACTCTCCGCTTTCGGCAACATGGGCAGTGAGCAAAGACCTGACGCGTCCCTACGAGATCTAACAATCGCCTGAATACTGGCTCAACGGGCAGTTTGCTTATAATGTTTGTCCTCATGGACAGCATCTTGTACCGCCAAACATGCACCCCGTGAACAAGAACTACTCCTCGTAGTACCCCTTTATCTGCACTTGACCTTACTTCAGCAACTACATGATGTACCAACGGTTGGCCACTTTGGTGTCACTAAACGTACGATCGTGTCCGCCAAAGCTTTTTCTGGCCCGGCCTCTATCCTTCCGTACAACGTTATGTTGCTTGTTGGTAGTTGTGCCAACGACGCAAAAGGCCAGCGGTACACCCCACTGGGCTCCTTCAACCTATCGACATTACTGCTGAGCCTTTCTTTCATGTCGGCGTCGACCTGCTCAACCCTTTCCCTCTTTCTAACAAGGGTAACAGGTGGGTGGCCGTCTCGACACGTTTCGCCATTACGAAACCTCTCCCAAGCAGCTGCGCTTCAGATGTGGCTGCCTTTTTGGTTGAAGACGTCATCTTACATCACGGTGCTCCTAGTCAACTGGTCCCCAAACACGGTCGCTACTTTATGTCTAAGATAATCGACGACCTATTTCGTTCTTGTGCACCCAAGCACAAGCTTACAACGGCCTATGAACGTTTAAATCGTATGCTCACTGGCATGATCGCCAAGTATGTCTCGACTGATCATCGCTACTGGGACATTGCACAACCCTTCGTCACTTTCGCTTACGATAGCTCGCGCAACGAAACTGCTGGATATTCTCCCTTTCAGCTTTTGTATGAAAAAAAACAGACATTGCCGTTCGACACGCTTGTACCCAAGCCTGCCCATCTCTCCTCAGCATATTCTCGCTGCGCTATTAGCACAGCCAAAAAGGCTCGTCAGATTGCCCATCGTCATCTTTCGGACTCGCAGCTCTGTCACAAACATAGTTATGACAGTCACCACCAGAACGTCCACTTTAATCTGCGTAGCCTCTTTCTTCTGTGGACTCCGTCATGGCATATTGACCTCGCCGAAAAGCTCCTACCCAAGTACTCCGGGCCTTACCGCTACGGCAGGTAACTGATGCTACCTATGGCATAGCCCCTCTAAACCCTCCTGTGCCTTTCAGATATTCATACGTCGTCCAAACGCTTACCTAAAGCTGTACCTTTCATCCAACACCTGCTAACAAACGCCCAGTTACCGCCGGAGGTCAATGTTCTGAGGTTGCGGCTATCTCTACGTGGGGTTGTGCGACAAAAAGGACGACATGCTCGTATTCGAAAAATACAACAGCCATCATCTTAACTGCTGAACTATTTTCCACTGTAAAGTAGTAAATACACCCACAAAAGTATGTTATCAGAGCTCTTTGGTGGGTGTTGTAGCGGCGAGCATCATGATTTTGCCACGATAAATTGTGAAAGCTGCCAGGCTTCTTCGGCACGCTTCACAAATACATCTGCATTCAGGGTCTGGTCAGTCATGTCCGACAGAGTCAGTTGCAGCATGGTGTCAAGCATTTGTCGCGAGCGCGCGGAGCGCGCTCGCGACCTTCGGCGTTATCGTAGCTCTGGCCGACTGGGCTGGCCCTACGTCACCTCCTGTCGCCGACGGTCTTCGACGACAGTGCGGCCCTGACCTACTGGACCTGCTCTACGCCATCTATGGACGCCGACAACCTCTCTCGCAAGTGTACCCCGTCCTCGGACTCCAGTGACCGTGCTTTCATTTTTCCTGTCTCTTCTATCCCCTCAGTTTGTTGTTGCTTCTTCTTCCTCTTTTCTATACCTTTACTTCTACCCTTTTTATCCCTCCTCACCCCCATCCCCTGTGAGCTCTGTGGCGGTGTCGCTCCTGAAGCAGACAATAACGGGGCTCACTTTTCTCTTCCTTTATCTTAAGAACCACTCGCACCACCCGAGGAGCATCCGTGGTGCAACGTCTTGGTGCAACGTAGCAGCACCGAGACGGTGCCTCCCCGGCGGCGAAGGCACCGTCTGGGTGCTCGGTGGGTCTGAGTGGTGTCGCTTCAGCCGAGAGGCGTGCACAACGTCAGAACACAAGCGGGCGCTAGTGCTGTGAAATGGTTCTATTTCATTGGTCACCTCGGTAAGTTGGCGCACGACACGATACAGACCCAAGTATCGCAAAGTCAGCTTTTCGCACAGGCCAACTTGCCGTGATGGCGTGCTGAGAAGGACCGTGTCACCACGCTGGAAGTTGACATGGTGGTGGCGGGTATTGTACAGCAGTCATTGGCGGTCTTGCGAATCACTAAGACGCAGGTGAGCAATTTTACGTGCCTGTAGAGCTCTAGAGATAACATCGCGGGCGTAGTGCGATGTCTGGATAATGGTAGCAATTAGCGTGTCAAAAGGTAGCGTGGGTTCTCGTCCTTATATGAGAAAAAGAGGCAACAAACCTGCAGTATCATACCAGGACGTATTATAGGCAAATGTCTGAAATAACAGGACCGCGTCCCAATCACAATGGTTGGTGGAAACGTACATGGCGAGCGTTTCTGTGATTATTCGAATTAGCTGTTTGGTGAGCCCATTGGTTTGAGGGTGATAGGCTGTTGTGCACTTGTGTCTTGTAGCGCAAGGATTCAATATGTCTTGTATAACCCGAGATAGGAAGTAGCGACCCCGATCGGTAAGTAGTTGTCGAGGGGCGCCGTGATGTAGTATGACGTCTTCTAGGAAAAAGTCGGTGACGTCTGTTGCACAACTGCCAAGAAGAGCCCGCGGTTGGCATACCGAGTGGCGTAGTACGTGGCGACTGCTATCCGCTTGAACCCACTGACCGATAAAAAGAAAGGTCCAAGTGGGTCAAGACCTACCCTATAAAATGGTTCCGATGGTATCTGAATGGGATTAAGGCGTCCTGCTAGAAGGGTCGTTGGCTTTTTGCGGTGTTGACAGGATTTACAAGAAGCTACGTAACGATGGACGCATCGGTACATACCAGGCCAGAAGAAGCGACGTCGAACACGGTCATAAGTTCATTAGACTCCTATGTGACCAGCCATAGGGATGTCATGTAACTGCGCGAGGACAGCCTGACGCATATGTTGGGGTATGACCAGTAGCAGCTCAGGTACATCAGGATGCATGCTGTAGCGATATAATAGGCCTTCTCGGAGCAAGAACATAAGGAGAGACGGAGGAGTTGTGGGACCAGTCAGCCGAAAGATGATATCTCTCAAGTGAGGATCATGACGTTGCTCATCTCCGATGTTGCCGAAGGCGGAAAGTGCCAGCACGCAAGTAGACTCGCCGCTCTCAGGAACGTCCGGTGGGTCGACTGGATGACGCGACAAGCAGTCGGCATCTTCATGATGGCGGCCCGATTTGTAACCGACTGTGTATGAATATTCTTGTAGCCGTAGATCCCACCGGCCGAGACGTCTATTAGGATCTTTTAAGGACGACAGCCAGCATAAGACGTGATGGTCAGTGACAACTGTGAGTGGCCGTCTATACAAATGTGGGCAAAATTTATCCACTGCCCAAACGAGCGCAAGACATTCATGTTCAGTGATTGAGTAATTTCGTTTCGCTGGCGATAAGAGACGGCTAGCATATGCAATGACGCGCTCGCAGCCATGCTGTCTTTGTACCAAAACTGCTCCGATTCCATGGCCACTTGCGTCGGTGCGCACTTTGGTTGGAGCGGACATATTAAAGTGGCCGAGAATCGATGGCATCGTAAATCTGGCGGTCAGCTCAGTGAAATCTCCGGCTTGTTCAGGTGCCCACACAAAAGTCACATCTTTCTTCAGTAGATCCGTTAGTGTGCGCGCGACGTGAGCGAAATTCCGCAAAAATCTGCGACAGTAGGAGCAGAGGCCCAGAAAGCTCCAAACGTCGTTCGCGGAGGTCGGCAAAGGGAAATATTTGACTGCGCGGATTTTCTCAGGGTCGGGACGAACACCAGAAGAATGAACAAGGTGACCGAGGACTGTGAGTTGGCGGCGGCCAAAGTGACATTTGGACGAGTTAAACTGAAGCCCTGCCTTCCGGAAATCAGAAAGAATAGTCGAGAGACGCTCGAGGTGTGTTTCAAAAGTCGGTGAGGAGAAAATGACGTCCTCTAGGTAACATGGGCAGATTGACCATTTAAAATTGTGAAGGAGAGCGTCCATCATTCGTTCGAATGTAGCTGAGGCATTGCATAACTCGAACGGCATTATATATATATATATATATATATATATATATATATATATATATATATATATATATATATATATATATATATATATATATATATATATATATATATATATATATATATATATATATATATATATACGTATGAATGTGGGAGATAGCGGCCAGATTCTGCACCAGGGTGGTCAATCCTTCTTTGGCGAGAGAGTGCGTTACTGGTGGTGATCACTGGTGAGGCCACAACCCAGCCTCTTAATGCAGTTCCATCGCCACGCGGACGTTTTTTTATCCGGTTGGTGCTGCGCGGCACCGGGATTCGAACCACTGACCTCTTGCTTGCGAGGCGGATGCTCTAACCACTACGGCATCGCCGCTTCCAATAAATGCGTTTAAGGCATGAAAAAAATACAGAATTATTATAGTTGTACAACGATATTGGCAGGCATTGTTTTTTGAAGCTTGAAATTGAAGGGCGCGTTGACTTCAACAATTTGTGTTAATGTCCTCCGTGGACGCCAAGGTGGTGTCGACATTCGGAAAGTCGTTGGGCGGTAATTTCCCCAAACTATGGACGAGGGATTGAGGTAAGCGAGGTGGTAATCTAATTATTTTGGCCCAAGCGCTTATGTTGGTATCTGATCCGAGTCGTTGAGACCGTTGTGAAAACCATTATATCGACCGAATTGGACGCTCTCCGCCCGTTTTGTGCCCATTACGTGGATATTTTCACGTCTTGGGCGTCGAACGAGCCTCGAAAAAGAGGACAAGAGAGGATGAGATGCTCTCTCTCATCCTACTGGTCCGTCTTTTTTCGTTCTGTGACAGAACGCTTACAAAATACCCCCCCCCCCCAACAGAGACATCAAGTTCAAAAGAGTAGCTACTTCTATTTACAGAAATTTGTCGCACGCTGTAATTTCTTCCTCTCTTCTCTCGTTCCGACGAATGTGCTCGAAACTAAGCAGCTAAGGGAGGGAAGGACACAGGAAAGAAGTTACGTCACGCGCGTGTGATGGCCTTGAGCACTTGTTTTTTTAATGAGTGCGGGCGCACGTGACAGCCTCCCACGGCGGGTCTAAGTTCATGGTGCTGAAATCAGGTAATAGCCATGAAATTGTGTACATGGTGCGTCATTTAGGTATACGGTATCGTCTGCATAGAAAGATGAGGGAACGATTTATACCCAACTTTGATGATTGATTGTAAACTCTAAGCTGCGTGCTACACTATAATGTCGGGCTTGCGTGTTTGCCAGAGCCTCGACTACTGATAGAGAGTTTTTTGATCATGGCGAAAAAGTGTTCCACGACCCTTAAAAGTAAGACACACAATGCCACCGCTATTACGGTACTATTAAAAAACTTGCCAGCATTTAACCAAAACAGCTGATCAATATTAACTAACAGCAAGCCAAAACTATCCAACACAAGCATTCAGCTAGCCACACTTGATCTCCAACACTAACCGACACTGCTTAATTCCGTCAGAACTAGCCAATATCACACCTAGTCAAACTATAGCTGGTAAAATGCCAGTAAACACGGCATACCAGTGCACCACCACACACATATCATGAACGGGAGAGAAGAACAGCATTCGTTTAGATATGTTCGCACACATACAATGTACCGAAGCGTAGTGGCACCAGCTCTGTGCCAGCGTGAAAGAAGACGTTGACGTTCGTGAGTGGCTCTTGTTTGCCGGGTTCCTGCCTGTACTAGCTTGTTGCGGCTAACGTTTCTCAAATAATAACCTGTGTTTTTGCGCAACCTTGCTCGTCGCATGTCATCATAAGTGTCAAGACTCCCAATACATTCGCCATGCAATAAGATAGCGGAACAAGGGAACGGATTGCACACGTACACGGCACTGGAACCATCGGCAAGTGTTATAACAGCAAACGGGACGACAAGGTTCCGGCGACGAGTGCATTCTTGTGACGGCATAAAGAGGGCAGTTGAATTGGAAACGGAGTTGCACAAAAGAGATACCGCGGCGACCGAAAAAGCAGAAATGACGACGTCAGCGGCGAAGATCACCTTTTTGGGTGGGCGAGGGAGATTTATTAATGTCGTGCTGAATGGAAACAAAACGAGTTGAGCAGGAGCGCAGTCGACAACCGCATGATTCGCGGAAAGAAAGTTCTATCCCAGGATGATTTCATGAGATGCATGCGGAAGGACGACAAATTCAACGATGTAAAGCACTCCTTGAATCACAACACGAACAGTGCATGTGGCAGAAGGTTGGAGGTGTTGAGAACTCGCTGTGCATAAAGAAATTTCCACCAGTGGAGTCGTCACTTTGTTCAGTTTGCAGCATAACACTTCATTGATTATACAAATAGTGGCACCTGTGTCGACAAGAGCAGTTGTGGCGAAACCGTCCACAAGCATGGCAATCTCGTTAGGGGGCGAAAGATGAGGCCTTGAAAATTTCGTCGGTGGCGCAGCTCTTGCCTCAGGAACTGCGACTGTTAGTTTTCCTCCTGGGCGTGGTTGGAAAGGTGAAGCATGGGGGAAAGAGACCAAAGACGAGGTGAAGAAGATCGACGTCGTCTGAAGTCTGGTCGACGTGAGCGGGGATCATGTGCATCAGGTGTCACATGCGATTCTGATTTCCAAGGTATGTTGCCGGAATGCTGAACATCATTAAAATAGAATCCACGGCGACGACAGTAGCGCGCGATATGTCCTGGAATACCGCGGTTGTAGCAGACGGGCCGTTTATCCAGAGTACGCCAAGAGTTTACAGGTCCTCGAGGTGGTGGTGAGGGCCGATTTACCGGATAAACCGAAACTGGTGACCTGTAGTTGCTGGTGGCTGGACTGTATGTAGGGAGCGGCGGTCTGGCAGGAGGTCGGCGGACGGCTTCTGCATAAGTCAGCGGTGCAGCAACTGATATTAGGCATGCGGGCGAAGGGAGAGCCTCGGCAACTTGCGTCTGAATAGCACGGCGAAATGAGTGGTCCAGTGTTGTGGGGGTCTCGTTGATGGCGGCGACAAGAGAGAGCTGTCGAGCAACTTCCTCCCGGATGTACTGTTGAATTTGAGGCATTAATACGCTGTAGTCTTGGTCACTGCTTTTGCACTCCAAAGCTGAAATATCAGCTTTTTGCGTATTAGCGCGACGTGTAGAAGTTTGTTGCTTGCGCAGCTCATCAAAACTTTGACATAGCTGACTCACGACCGTGACGGTCTGTGGGTCTTTGGCCACAGGCATATAAAAAGCGTCGTCATCAATGCCTTTCATTATATTCTTTATTCTGTCAGCCTCCGTCATCCTGGCATCAACTCGCCTACAGAGGCTGATCACATCCTCAATGTAGCTCATGAAGCTCTCACCATTTCGCTGAAATCGTCCCCGCAGTCCAAGTTCAGCACTAAGCTTACGCATGGCTGGACGACCGAAAAACGAGGTGATGGCCTCTTTGAAAACCGACCAGGTGGGGATGTCGGCTTGGTGGTTGGTGAACCATAGGTTGGCCAAATCAGTCAAGTAGAAGATCATGTGAGTCAGCTTCGCAGTGTCATCCCACTTGTTAATCGCGCTGGCACGCTCGTACTCTGCCAGCCAGTCCTCGACATCTTGATCTTCAGTGCCGATGTATACTGGTGGGTCACGCAGACGAAGTACACCAGGGCACATGACAGGCGGCAGCGTGCAAGAGCCTTGTGGGGGATCGGCGCGCTCGGTCATCGCGGACTGAGGTGTAGCTTACGGCGGCGGAGCTCCAGGACGTTACCCAGCACGTTTCGACCAAATGCAACGAGCAAGGTTGCGTAAAAACACAGGTTATTATTCGAGAAACGTTAGCCGCAACAAGCTGGTACAGGCAGGAACCCGGCAAGCATCAGCCACACACGGACGTCAACGTCTTCTTTCACGCTGGCACAGAGCTGGCGCCACTATGCTTCAGTACAACAAATACAAAAGTGCATTTTGGAAATCCCTGCAAAGCGTGCTTGGCTTGTCAGCCTGAGTAGCGGACACGTGGCGTTGGCGAGCCACAGGTAAACGAAGAAACAGTCACAGCGCTAAAAAAATCACACACATAGGTGCACGAAGGATAAGTCAAGCCCTATCTAGTAGGAAACACTACTCTGAAAATTACTCCATCGATTTGTACCACCAGAAAGCTCACACACACCAACTATTTCTTTGCTTTTTTTCTTTATCTTTCTTACTTTCACACACGTCTAAGAAAACGCAAGAAGAGACGACACCGTGACTAATAAAAAATGAACGAAACGATGGACTCTATATGTTGACGTCAGAACTAAAGCTAGTTCCGACTGTGGGGGGGGGGGGGCTGACAGCTCCTGTAGAGTTGTTTGCGCCGTGTGACCCACGTGTGACACCCAAAAGCCACTTTTCGGGTTACAACTACCGGGTAGATGGCGTTGATTACCACTGTCATAATCATCATTATGGTTGTGACAGTGGTAGCGCTGGTGGTGACCCCTGGCGGAAAGCAAGCCTTGGTGGCGGGCGAGAGTTGAGTGAGTCTCTTCTGTGTGTGGCTGGTGCCGCGAATGGTTGTCTCTAGCTAGGGTCCCCGGTGCGTGGCACCGCAGGCTGCGCCTCGGGGCCCTCGTGGTAAGTCAAGCGTTGGTGACGCCGCCTTGGGTATGTTATTGTGTTTTTCGTGTTATTGTGTGTTTGACGGATTATTGTGTTTGTCATGAAGTGTATGGTGATATTATGTAAGGATGTTCTAGCGCTTGATGAAACGTTTGATTTATCGATTCGGAAAACAATATCGTCGTTCTTATCAAGTGAAACAAATGTATGTTGTTTGGATTGTACCGACCGCGTCGGCTGTTCCGTTCACTCCAAGAGCGTGGCGCTCGCCAATTCGAGACCCCACACGACAAAGCACAAGGAAACAACAATAAGAGGGACGAAAGAAAAGATAAAGTTGGGTGCTTTTACCCATCAGGGAAATGGCGTGAGCTTGGCGTGAACGAAGTACCATCTGTCTTTCTTATTTGCTTACTTACTTTACTTGTTTATTTACTTAATTACTTACTTTTTTCATCCTATTGCGTTGAGCGATGCCCTCCCACAACTGCCTCCTTCCTCCGTGAAAGGAGGTTGCACGTTAAAGAACCCCAGGTGGTCGAAATGTGCGGTTTGTGGGCCTTCAAATTTGTAAACTGCTTATGATTGAAATATAGGGCTATTATTTTTTAATTGGTACCAGCTTTCTCAACGGCTTAATTTAAATAAAAAAATGTTTCATTTCTCACAAAAGCCAAGAGCGGTCAACGCAAAAGACGATGCGTCCAGATCCTTAAGTCAGAACTATGCAGCTGGCGGGTGGGAGCCTCGTGAAGGCTTGGACAGGTTCCCAAAAGATCGTAGAGCGTTGCCTCTGTGTCTGGGGCAATGCAAAAGGGGCATGCCATTACATCAAAATAAATATGACAGAGCATTAACACGCACGATTGAGAAATAGAAAAAAACATTTTACTAATTATATGAAAACAAAGCACGTGGGAGGGATCCCTATAGTCCGGGCTCCCTATGATGATCTCGGTGAAAACGCGGGCTAATTGAATCAAGGCCTAGCGCACTTCGGGAGGCCCTTCTCAGAGAGAATCGTCCCGCACCTGTTTGGTGCGGAAAAGGAGCAGGATAGCGAGAAGGGGAGGAAATAATCTTGCGGCGCCCTCCATCATGACATGAAATACTGTTGGAGAATAGCCACAGCGAGGGCAAGAGTACGCGTATTGGTCAGGGCAGAATTCATGCGCGCAGAGGAGGTTGGGGAAGGTATATGTTTGGAGTTGGCAGAGTGCCACCTGTTTACTCCAGAAAGAATGAAGGTAGGTGGCAGTTGCATGATGCAGCCTAGCTGTGGTGTAGTATGTCACTATGTCTTGAGATGTGAGTGGAGGGCCCACTTGATATGGACTCACAGCCTCGCCACGCTGGGCAGCTTAATGGGTAAGTTCTCGAGCGATCGAGCGAGTGCGGTCATTACCCGGCATGGAGGCGTGACCAGGAGTCCAGTGCGAGTGGATATATTGTGGGCTGGACAGGTCTGTTCAGTGTCTTGTGTAGGATGTGGTGAGCCAGGTTGGAGAAGCCGCATCCCCTTAGAAATGCTTAGGATACTTGCTGTAAACTTCTTAACACAATGCAGTTCACTTATAACGATACCACACATAACGATATATTGCTTATAATGATAGGCTGACTTACAGTGTTTCTAGCACATGAGTGAAACGAAATTCAATGGTTTTCAGGGACTTTCAAGGACTAAAAAAGTACTTTTCGAGGACCTAAAATAATCACTTGAAACCACGGAAAATGACAACGTCACTTCTTACAGCATAAAGATTTGTACGTTATTTTGTAGGGTTGGCACTATGAACGCACTACAGTGCATTAACAAATTAACAGAACATGGAAGAAGTGGGATGCAAGGAACTTGGAACTATTCAAAGTAATCAATGCTCGTCATTTGCTGTGCCGGCTAGCTTGCGGCTCCAAAGCCCATATCTTTCAGCAATACCTGGACTTTATTATGCCGCGAACACAAAGGAATGGTGGGCCTTGCTGCTGCCACCAGAAAAAAACAAAAAAAAAACCGCGGTCGTGATCGATTGAAAAGTGCGCCTGCAGAAAGTAAGACACTTTCACTGCAAGACAGCTTTGACATGCGGGCAGCATGTCGCCTGCTCCTCGATCCGTCAGCACGTCATGGTGCGACCACTCGCACATTCTCGCACTTACATTGCCGAGTAAAGGACCACAAAAATCTTTCGAATTCAACGGGATTTCGAAATTATCGAGTTTGAGTTAACGAGGTTCAACTGTATATACTGAAGAAGTTTTTTCGATGGGGCAAACGTACTTGGGAAGACAAGAAACACACCTTAGCAGTTGTCCTTAATTCAGACAGTTAGAGTATGCCGGGCTCGGGGATGCCGGGCGTCCCATGATAGCGGGATCGAAATGCGCATGAGCAGATACATACGTTACCCGTACCGCTTAACGTTCGTGTTCCATTTTTCAGATTAAGCGTTACTGCGTTAGCGTAGGTGTACGTAGTGTACGTGAACAAGCCGGCACTCTCGGACGCCTGCTTCGAAGTGATTTAGGTGTAGTTGTTGAAAGATGCCTTTTGTTCGCAGCAAATGACTGTTTAAGGTGGCTTTGCTTGCCCTCAGTTAGCTTTGATGAACAAGTATGACGGATAAGTAGGTGTAGTTTTTTGAGATAGCTTCCCATTTTGAACGTGTCTAGGCCTAACTACAAGATCGATGTAAACTAATCGTCAACATAAAGGTTTTCGCATTTGCTGCATGGTTCCTGTTTATTTACTTTTATTATTAGTAGAATAAACTTGTAACAATGTTTCGCATGATGACATAGGCAGACATTCTCGTTTTCTTTTCCTTTTCACTGTTCTTACTTCTCAAACCTCCAACAGGTGGCGCCACCAACCATCCCAGCTGGGGCACGCAAACCACGTAAACGCTATCCCGCTAAACTATAAGATATTGTCCACAACGAATGTTTGCTGCACAGTAACGCAATTCCCTTAACCTTCGCTATCACGGTAGCGCTAAACTATAACTGTCTTTTATTTCCAACGGTTCCGACCAGTGGACTGGTCTTCGTCAGAGTTTCACCTCCGCTATCACGGTAACGCTAAACTATAACTGTCTTTTATTTCCAACGGTTCCGACCGGTGGACTGGTCTTCGTCAGGGTTTGCGAACAAGTGCGACGCTGTACAAAGATTCTGCGTCGACATGATGGTTAAACAATGAAACAAGAGAGAGGAATAAAGTAATGATATCTTGCAGTGGTGCCATATACTGTACCAAACAGTTCTTCTCATCTCATACGTTGAAGCAAGCAAGAGACCCCGTTAAGAGTGGGGCACGTGTCCTATATTTAGACAAAATTCAAACAAATGAGTCAGCAGAATGAAAATAAACCAACCGAAAATGCAGAGAAGTAAAAAAGTTTCAAAGAAAAGGAAGAAGAGAGAATGAAAGAACAGGGGAATGGGGCAGCTTCCGCGATGGGCCCTTGAAGGTCACATAGGGACATCATTCGTGAGTTTGGGTGACAAGCAATTCATCATCAAAATCATCATCATTATCATCATCAGCCTGACTACGTCCACTGCAGGACAAAGGCATCTCCCATGTTCCGCCAGTTAACCCGGTCCTGTGCTTGCTGCTGCCAATTTAGAGCCTCAAACTTCTTAATCTCATCTGCCCACCAAACCTTCTGTCTCCCCCTAACCCGCTTGCCTTCTCTGGGAATCCAGTTAGTTACCCTTAACGACCAGTGGTTATCCTGTCTTCGCGCTACATGCCCGGCCCATGTCCATTTCTTCTTGATTTCAGCTATGATATCCTTAACCCCCGTTTGTTCCCTAATCCACTCTGCTCTCTTCTTGTCTCTTAAGGTTACACCTACCATTTTTTTCCATTGGTCGCTGCGTCGTCCTCAATTTGGGCTGAACCCCCTTTTAAGTCTCCAGGTTTCTGCTGCATAGCTAAGTACCGGCAAGATACAGCTGTTATTTACCTTCCTCTTGAGGGATAGAGGCAATCTACCTGTAATAATTTGAGAGTGCTTGCCAAATGTGCTCCACCCCATTCTTATTCTTCTAGTTACTTCAATTTCGTGGTTCGGCTCCGCAGTTATAACCTGCCCTAAGTAGATATAGTTCTTTACAACTTGAAGTGCATTATTACCTATCTCGAAGCGCTGCTCTTTCCCAAGGTTGTTGTACATTATTTTCATTTACTGCAGATCGTTTAAGACCCACCTTTCTGCTCTCCTTCTCTTCTCCGTAATCATGACTTGCAATTCGTTCCCTGAGTTACTCAGCAATGCAATGTCATCGGCGAAGCGTAGGTTACTAAGGTACTCTTCATTAACATTTATCCCTAACTGTTCCCATTCTTGGCTTCTGAAAACCTCCTGTAAGCACGCGGTAAATAGCATTGGGGAGATTGTGTTCTCCTGCCTTGCACCCTTCTTGATTGGTATTCTGCTGCTTTCTTTATGAAGCACTATGGTACCAGTTGATCCCCTGTAGATTTCTTCCAGGATGTTTATATATACTTCATCGACGCCCAGATTCGGCAGTGTCTGCATGACGGCTTATATTTCTACCGACTCAAACGCCTTCTCGTAATCTATGAAGGCTATGTACAGTGGTTGGCTGCATTCTGAGCATTTCTCTATTACCTGATTGATAGTATGAATGTGGTCGGTTGTTGAGTAGCCTGTTGAAATTCCTGCTTGTTCCTTGGTTTGATTGAATTCTAATGTTTTCTTTACTCTGTTAGCAATTACCTTTGTAAATAGCTTGTATACTACAGAGAGCAAGCTAATAAGCCTGTAATTCTTCAAGCCCTTGTCATCTCTTTTCTTATGTATTAAGATGATGTTAGCGTTCTTCCAAGACTCTGGTACTCTTCCCCGTCAGGAGACACCTCGTAAACAGGGTAGCTAGTTTTTCTAACACAATCGGTCCTCCATTTTTCAGCAGATCTGATGTGACCTGATCCTCACTAGCAGCTTTGCCTTTTTTGCATGTTCTCCAAAGCTTTTCTGACTTCTGCTATCATTGCCTCGCCACGGTGGTCTAGTGGCTAAGGTACTCGGCTGCTGACCCGCAGGTCGCGGGATCAAATCCTGGCAGTGGCAGCTGCATTTCCGAAGGAGGCGGAAATGTTGTAGGCCCGTGTACTCAGATTTGGGTGCACGTTAAAGAACCCCAGGTGGTCGAAATTTCTGGAGCCCTTCACTACGGCGTCTCTCATAATCAAATAGTGGTTTTGGGACGTTAAACCCCACAAATCAATCAACTTCTGCTTTCATTACTGGTGGGGTGTCATCTGGGTCACTGCTAGTTCTTATAGTATTAAACTCATGGTTGTTCCGGTGACTGTACAGATCTCTGTAAAACTCCTCCGCTATTTTAACTATCCTATCCATATTGGTAGTTATTTTGCCCTCTTTGTCCCTTATAGCATACATCCGATTTTTGCCTATCCCAAGTTTCCTCTTCACTGCTTTGACGCTTCCTCCATATTCTTTATTAGAAGACATACCACCCACACCTAAGTCCTTCTTGCGTGACACAAACCGTTTCCTTTGGGAAATATCGGACGTAAAAATTCCAGACGGTGCCTTTCTCGTAACATTGAGTGTTAGCTCACTCTACACAACTATCCCACATGATGATGGTGTAAGGGCACTTGTTGAATTGTATGGGCGCCACAACCCTGTAGCATAACCAAGCGAAAAAGTAATTTAAATCATAAACAAGACTTGTACTCGAATTGAACAGTTTTGAAGTTAACAACCAGTACTACCTTCAAATCAGCGGCATGGCATTGGGTACAAGAATGGCCGCAAAATAAGCTAACATATTAATACACCACATAGAGTCCAATTTTCTTTCATCTTGTGATATCAAACCATTATTCTATAAACGGTACCTAGATGATATATTCATAATTTTGGACATACTCGGAAAACGAGCTCCTCAAGTTCATACAGGCATTTAAACAAGTACACCTCAGCATTTATTTTACACACTCCTACTCTAACACTGAAATAAACTTCCTTGATGTACTCATTCGACTTGACGATGGTGCGTTGGTAACTAGCGTATACAGAAAACCTAAGGACAGGCAACAATACCTGCACTTCAAAAGCTGCCACCCGCGACATTGCCAGACCAGCATTCCCTGTTCCCAAGCACACAGATTCCGACGAATCTGCTCGCGCACCGAAGACTTCCACAAAAACAGCAGACATATGCGCGAAGTACTCCTTAATCCAAAATACCCGCCAGGTATCATCAATGACGCCATCAAAAAAGCTGAAAATCTGGCCCGCCAGATTCTTCTCAACCCCCAGAAAAACGCCGACCAACACCGCAACAAAAACTTGCTAATAACTTTCACGAGCAACCCACCCAACATAAACAAGGTCCTAAGAAAACACTTTAACATGTTGGAACAGAGCGTGCGACTTTCCAAAATTTTCACTTCTCCTCCTTGTGTGGCATACGGACGGCTGAAAAATATAAAGGATCATTTAAGAAATTCAAAGATAGGCGTGAAATCTCAACTAGGGTGTCACCCTTGCGGAAAAACAGATGCAAGGTATGCAAACACCTGCAGACAACGACAGTGACGAAAAGCACCCACTCGGATTTTAAGCACAGGATAAGAGGTGCACTAGACTTTGACTCAGACAACATCATATACCTCCTGGAATGTAGGGTATGTAATAAGTAATACAGGGGCCAGACAGACACTCCGTTTAGAATTAGATTCAACAACCATCGGGCACGTGTACGAATCCTGCCAGGCCTTCCACTTTCAAAACACAGCACATTAAAAGACCACAGCTTTGATGACATCAAGGTTACACTATTAGAAAACAACTTTTGAACAATCAGAGAACGGGAACAACGGGAATCTTATTTTATCTACAAATTTAACACGACAAAATACGAAATAAATGAGCACCCAGGCACTCTGTCAGCGTTGCGTCCACTAAAAGACGCAAACACTTCTCTCTAATCAGTCCGTTATCATTACAACAATACTATTACCCGCTAACGAAGCATTTAGCCTACGCATCTGACAATAGAGAAATGGTTTGCCTCTTCAAGCACAGCCGGAACGCACAGATAAGCATTCCCGGATGTCATACAGCCCCCCCCCCCTTTTTTTTAACGCACATTTTCTATTCCTTCACTGACATATAAAGAATATCATTGCATATAAAGAATATCGATGGCAGCGCCTCAATTACCGGCTTTTTCATTCCTCCCGACGCCACCAGCACGCACTCGAAGCGCTTGAGCTCCCCCCATCAATTTGTCCTAAACTTCAAAGAGGAACGAACCACCAGTGGATTGCACGGGAAGGTGAAATACAAGAACGGCGGCACACTGCCCACTTGGGGAAGAGTGGGTGCGGGGGAGGTATTGTTGACAATAATGGCATTGCTCGTCTACCTCCGCCCTACTCTGTTGAAATGCTGCCCCTTTCTATTTCCGCCGTGTCGGTCTTGTTTCTTCTCCTAGATTTTCTTTATTTCTTTAACAATTCTCCCCCCGTTTTGTTGTTTCTTTTTTCTTTTTACTTTTCTTTTGACCCCTTCCTTCCTGTCTCGAAAGGCTATAAGAAGACACCGAACATGTGTAAATAATATTATGCCTTGAAAAAGACGGGGCTTCAGTGGAAACGTAGGCAGAATAGACAGTTATGTGAAAGCACATCTACTTTCATATTTATAACCTTGTGGCAACCGAAGGTATTCTTCTGCATATAAGCCTCAATTCTAAATATATATATATATATATATATATATATATATATTGCAATGAATCTGAATAACGGACGCTCTGCTGGCAATGAAGAAGACGACGATAACGATTATCGGTGGCTGCAGTAGTAGTTCGCGAACGCCGCTCGCCATTAGCCAGACCTGCCTGATAAAGCACAATTTGCCTAGCTGCGTCTGAACCTTTCTCGACGTAGAAAACCTCTATTTTAAGTGGTGGAGGAGCCGGCGTTCCCATCAACTTGGAACTTCGCAATCGGACGCTACCCTCACCATTCACCATGACTGCTCCTGGCCCTTCTAAAGCTGCCTTACCAACGACAGTCTACTGTACTGGCGCGCCTCGGCAACGTGACCCACCAATTTTTCGTGGCAACGACGAACAAAACGTCGAGGACTGGCTCGTCGAGTACGAAATCGTAAGCGCTTCCAACGAGTGGAACGCCTGCGACCAGCTCACAAACGTGCGCTTTTACATCGCTGATGTGGCCAGCCTCTGGTTCAAGAACCACGAAGGCGAAATTACCAACTGGTCCGCCTTCAACACCACCATCGCCGCGGTCTTCAGTCGTCCTATCGTGCGCCGGCTTCGCGCGGAACAGTGTCTTCGTAGTCGAGTCCAGCGCAGGGACGAGACCTTTACGAGTTACATTGAAGATGTCTTGTCTCTTTGCAAGCGCGTCGATGAATCTCTAACCGAATGCGACAAAATCAAGCACATCATCAAAGGAACTGACGACGACACCTTCCAGATGCTCGTCGCTAGGAATCCACAGACCGTCACCGATGTTGTCCAGCTCGGTCAGGACTACGACGAGTTGCGTAAGCAGCGTGTCTCGACGCGCAGGGCCGCAGAAGATACGGCTGAAGTTTCCGCCCTCGTACACGACGTCGCTGCTGATCACACCGTCTTACTGCCCCAAATCAAACAATTCATTTGTGAGGAAGTGGCGCGTCAGCTTTCTCTTGTGGCCGAAGCATCCGCGCCAGTGACCTCGTTAGACCCACGTCTACGCCAGGTCATTGAAACACAGGTCACGCAGGCACTGCCTCTATTACCATCTGTCCCTACGCCGCTGACCTACGCTGCCGTCATTGCTAGACCCCCAGCCCCACCTGTCTCTGGCGCATACCGGGGCACCCGGTCCTCCTGCCCTACGACGCTGCCTATATACACGGCACCCCATCCCGTTTCGCCCCCTGCACCTTCTGTCGTTAACCCATGGCGCACCTTGGATAATCGACCCATCTGATTCACATGCGGTTTCGTGGGACATATAGCACGCTACTGTCACCGTTGCAACTTCCAGCCTCCAGACCATGGGAATTCTGCAAATTACCAGGCTGCCCAGAATCCCCAGCGACCATCTCCTATCACCGGCTCATTGTCCCCACGACGCCCCGTCGATTCTCGCCGGTCATTACCACCCTGCCGGTCATTACCAAGTCGGTTTTCGCTACCCACGGTACCTGACGGACTACGAGTCCTGGCGTCAGACGAACGAGGAACGACCACGATGGCCTCCCTGCAGTTGCCGGATTACGACGAAACGAAAGATAAGTGGAAGCCTTACCTCGTCAGAGCAGAAGCGTATTTCGAGGCGAACAGTGTAACGGACCCGGCTAAGAAGCGAGCACTACTAGTTTCGGCGTTGTCTAGCAAGACGGTCGAGGTGCTAGCCGGCAGAGTAGCCCCGCGTGCACCAAATGAACTGACATACAAGGAAGTCGTTCAGAGCTTGAATGAGTATTATGACCCTAAGAAGCACGAGATAACGGAAAGCTATAAGTTCTTCAATCGCTCACAACTTCCAGCGCATTTCTCGTTGCTATTCGCCGAATAGCAGACAACTGCAATTTCGGCACGTCTCTTGACCGCATGCTTCGGGATCGCATTGTCTGCGTATGCTGGCCGTGGCTGAGCGGCTAACTATGTAACAGTGGCGCCTGCACTGGGCGCCACTGTTAATTCGCAGTGCAGGCGAATTAACAGCTGCAAGGAGTGAACGCTGCCAGCTGCAAGGAGTGAACGAGCCTTGCGAACAACACCTCCTGTCTTGTCATTTTGTGTGATGACTATCAGGAGCGCCCTGTCACCGTATGCTTTCTTCAGGGTGTTCTTAGCCTTGTTGACAAACTCGCGGATGAGTCGCAGGGCATGAGAGGCCTGGTATGATTCCTCTGTGTAGCGATCCACGACATGACGCAGACCACTCAGCCGCAGCCACACCACGCTCGGAGCTGTGCCACCTTTGTTTGCCTGCCGAGACAGCTGCTCCAACATCAGCTTGGCAGTGTGCAGCTCAACAGCAAACTGGTCGTCTCCGGGCAGGGACACATTGAATGTGCCATCACGGAGCACCTTGGCCAGCTCGGCATCCTTGACAGCTTCCTTCAGGCGGCTGTCCACCTCTGGTGAGACGGTGAGCAGCAGTTCTGGATAGGCCATCTTGGCGCCGTACAGCTTTTCACCTGTCTTCATGTAGAGGACCACCGGTTCCTGCTCTGCAAACCTCTCCAGTGTTCTGACAGACAGCAACTCCAGCTGTTTCTGAAGGCTAACGTCATTTTCGAGCGGAAAGTTTTTGCCAGAGACATCCAGCGTCGTGTCGCCATCAAAGCCATCAAAGTCTAGCACGAGGGTTGTTTTGGGAACCTTGAAAGGGTTTACAGGTGCCAGGCTGTTCCAGGGATCAGACGGTCTAACGGTGAAACCGAGAATGCTCGAGAGGACATCGCCGATCTGCGACGACTTGATGGTCTCGCTGGACACGAATTTCACCGCCTGAGGAGCAAGCGGAACGAAGACCCTTTCGGTCGCACACACTGCGCCGACTAGACCTATGAATACTAGAGCTGAATGATGCATTTGAGCGACAACTACGCGATCAACAGCCGAGAATTATCCACTGGGCGCCTGCACTGCGAATTAACAGTGGCGCCTGCACTGGGCGCCACTGTTAACTCCACTGGGCGCCTGCACAACTAGAGTACAGATTCAAGGGTAAACATTCGTAGCAAGCTGCCTTGTTCTACGTGAATGCTCCCGTGACGTCATTCTGGGAGTTTATTTTCTACAGGAAAACGGAGCTATCATTGATCTGCAAGAGCGACGCGTCACGTTCTCAGCCCAGCGAGCAATCAACGTGCAGGATGACGGAATGCGTGTCGACGTACTCCGTATTTCTGAACAGAGCGTGACACTTCCTCCCCGAGCCAGTGTTCTAGTCGACGTAACATGCTGTGGTTTGAGCGATGGCGATGTGGTGGCCGAGACAAATTTAGAACGCCTCCTGCAGCAAGGCATATGTGTAGCGAGAAGTGTAATACACGTTCACGACGGCCGATCTCAATTGCTCGTTACCAACTTTAGCAACGAGCATCGACACCTTTTTCGTGACACTTCGATAGCGTTTGCCCACGAAGTAGCAAACGTAACCAACTGTCTCACGTCAGAAATAGTGGATAATGCAGACACGTCAATGAGCAACATTGACATCAATCCTGATCTGTCCACCGATAACTAAACTGCGCTGCGAGCGCTCTTGTTCGAGTACAGGTCTTGCTTCGCAAGTTGCTCAAAGATCCGCCAGACGTCCATCACTCAACACAGGATCATCACGTACGAAGACGCACGCCCAATACACCAGCACCCCTACCGCGTGTCAGCTAAAGAACGTGAAGCGATACGTACGCAAGTTCGCGAGATGCTTGACGATGGCGTTATCGAACCATCCAACAGCCCGTGGTCATCTCCAGTCGTGCTTGTCAAAAAGAGAACGGGTCGCTACGCTTCTGCGTCGATTACCGAAAGCTTAACAACGTGACCAAAAAGGATGTGTACCCGCTACCGCGTATCGACGATTCGCTGGATAGACTTCGTCGTGCCCATTATTTCACTTCTCTCGATCTCAAAAGCGGGTACTGGCAAATCGAGGTAGATCAGCGAGACCACAAAAAGACAGCCTTTGTGACTCCAGACGGCCTATACCAATTTCAAGTACTCCCTTTCAGCTTGTGTTCAGCGCCGGCAACTTTCCAGCGAATGATGGACACTGTCCTCACAGGGCTCAAGTGGCAGACTTGTCTTGTCTACCTTGACGATGTGGTGGTCTTCTCTGCCACGTTCGAGCAGCACCTACAGCGCCTGCGCAGCGTGCTGGAGGCTATCCGATCGGCAGACCTCACTCTAAAGCCACAGAAGTGCCACTTCGGCTATGAAGAACTAAAATTTCTTGGACATGTAGTTAGCGCTGAAGGAGTCCGGCCCGATCCAGACAAGCTTGCCGCTGTTGCCGAATTACCAGCTCCTGTCGATAAGAAAGCCGTCCGGCGCTTCCTTGGTTTGTGCGCCTACTATCGCCGGTTCATTCATGGCTTTTCACAGATAGCAGAACCTCTGACTCGTCTCACAAGGGACGAAACGCCGTTTGTCTGGGAAGACGAGCAACAGACGGCTTTTAATGAACTGCGACAGCGCATGCAATCAGCACCCGTTCTCGCTCATTTTGACGATGATGCTGACACGGAGGTCCATACTGACGCTAGTAACGTTGGGCTTGGTGCAGTGCTCGTTCAGCGTCAAGACGACATCGAAAGGGTGATAGCCTACGCCAGCCACTCTCTATCCCGTGCCGAGGCAAATTATTCCACTACGGAGAAAGAGTGCCTCGCAGTCGTGTGGGCAATCACCAAGTTTCGCCCGTACCTTTATGGTCGTCCCTTCAAGGTAGAGACGGACCACCATGCCCTCTGCTGGTTGGCAAGCCTGCGCGACCCTTCAGGACGGCTAGCACGGTGGAGCTTGCGGCTGCAGGAATTTGACGTCACCATCGTCCATAAGTCCGGCCGTAAGCATGAAGACGCTGACACACTGTCACGCGCACCCCTTCATGTCGTCAGTCAGGAAGCAGAGGAAGACGAAGGCTTCCTGGGCGCCATTAGCTCATCAGACTTGAGTAAACGGCAGCGGGATGACGCAGAGATTCGTCCGATCATCGATCATTTAGAGGGCCAGGGCACAATCATACCACGTCATTTATTCCGCTCGTTGCCGTCGTTCTGCCTTCGAGATGGTGTGCTGTACAAGAAGAACGCTCGTTCGAACAACCGTACCTACTTCCTGGTGGTTCCTCGAGACATGCGAGGCGACGTCCTTTTCGCTTGCCATAACGAACCCACATCCGGTCATCTGGGCTACTCACGGACACTTGCCAGAGTGAGCGAGAGGTACTATTGGCCAGGACTTTCGGCAAGCGTCAAGAAGTACGTCAAGAGCTGTCGGGAATGTCAGCGCCGAAAGCAACCATCTGTTAAGCCAGCTGGTTTGCTTCAGCCCATTGAAGCACCCTGCACGCCGTTCGACCAAGTCGGCATGGACATTCTCGGGCCATTCCCCCTATCTGCGGACAGCAACAAATAGGTGAACATCGCGACCGACTATTTGACACGCTACGCTGAGACGCAGGCGATCCCACGAGCCACGGCTTCTGAGGTAGCACAATTTTTCATGCGCCACATCGTGTTACGACACGGTGCTCCTTCCAGTATAATAACGGACAGAGGGACGGCATTCACGGCGCAGCTTATGGACGAGGTCTTCAAACTGAGCAACACCAGACACCGAAAGACAACTGCGTACCACCCGCAAACCAACGGACTTACCGAGCGACTGAATAAGACCATCGCAGACATGATCTCAATGTACATCGACGTACAGCACAAAACATGGGACCGGATCTTACCTTACGTGACCTTCGCGTATAATACCGCCGTGCAAGAGACCACGCGATTCACGCCATTTCGGCTTCTCTACGGCCGCGAAGTGCAGACCATGCTGGACTCTATGCTACCGTATCAAGACGAAGACGAGTTGGCAACTGACGCCGATGAATTCGCAGAGCGTGCTGAGGAAGCCCGGCAGCTCGCGCGACTACACATCGGCCAGCAACAGCAGGCAGACGCACGGCGCTATAACCACCGCCACAGTGAAGTATTTTACGACCCCGGAGATCAAGTTTGGGTGTGGACGCCCGTCCGCCGCCGTGGCCTTAGTGAAAAGTTACTGAGCCGGTACTTTGGCCCTTATAAAGTGTTACGTCGTGTCAGTGACGTCAACTACGAAGTAGTTCCGGACTCAACATCGCAGGCACGGAGTAGGACACGACCGAGGTCGGATGTCGTTCATGTGTTGCGCATGAAACCGTTTATTGCGCGTTGTTCATAACTTTTTTCTTGCCGTACACTGTTCTTCGTGTTATTTATTTATTTTTGTGAACTTGCTTCTTCGTTCACTGATTTTTCCTATATTGACACGCTCGTTAATTTCTGTTTTTACTTTATCCGAATTTCCAATTTCTTTTTTTCCACGTGCCTATGTCGCAACATCGTGGTGGTGCTATGTACTTATCCCCCCTTTTGGGACTTTTTTTTTCTTTTTGAAAGGGGGGATAATGTCACCCACACGTAGTGGGTCGACTGCAAGAGCGGCTCTACCATCTGGAGGAAAGAAAGAAGATTTGCGTGTCTTTTCTCGGCTCGAGAGCCAGCCACGACTGACGCATCGTCCTAGAGCTAGCTACCCGGTCGTTCAATATATCCCCCAATGCTAGTGACTCATCGTCACAATATATATATATATATATATATATATATATATATATATATATATATATATATATATATATATATATATATATATAAGTGTGATGCTATGATGAGTGCGAGGCGTGGCCTGGCTCATACGCCATGTTTATTCTATCAGCACTTCTTCCTCTTCCTCTACCATCAGTTACTGCCTTCCTACGTCACAGGATTCCCCCTCCCTCCGAAAGAAGTTGCGTCAGACGAACAGAAATTATAAACTGAGCATGCACAACTTTAAAGTGAACACAGTCAAAAATGGGAAGCAGGTGCCTGTGGATGGTCGGTTATAAGCGAATCTTTGTCGTAGTCGTCAATGTCTTCTTTAAACTAAATGATCATTTCTTGTTTCATATTTTCCCATGACTCATCGTTTTGAAATATGTGGGTGAGGTAGAATTTGAAGGCCTCACCGGAGAATTAGTCGGTAAAGCTGATGATCCTCTCCTGTTCCAACCATGATACAGCGGTTGCGTGGAGCTCGAACAGGTCGAACCAATGCTGTACAGGTTCATCATCCGCTGCTCTGGTGTACTTGGGGAAGGGAAAAGCAGTCGATGGTTCTAACATGGTGCTGGTCGCTGTTTGCGGCCAGGAGATGATCCCGTAGTCGATGTATGGTCAGGGCGTCTTGTGGAGAACTGTGTCGATGGTGAGACACTGATGAAGTGGCTGGGAGGTCTTCATCCCACCCATTCATCATAGCGTCACACGATCCTGTCAGCTCGTGTGATGCTATGATGAGTGGGAGACGTGGCCTGGCTCATACGCCATGTTTATTCTATCAGCACTTCTTCTTCCTCTTCCTCTACCATCAGTCACTGCCTTCCTGCGTCACACTTACACACACACACACATACATATAAGAATTATTTAATTATTTAATTAATTATATTTAATAATATTATATATATATATATATATATATATATATATAAATATATATATATATATATATATAGTTAAGTTACGAGGGGGACAGAAATTTAGATGATTAGTATCATTGTAAGCAGCAAAATAACTAAAATTTAATAGTAACATTTTACTGGATGCAGTATGTTGGCATGTTTATAATGAAAAAAAATGTAGGCACTGGTGTTTGTACACAGTTTCAGTTGAAATATTCTTCTGGCATGCCTGTGCTTTGAGATATCCAGCTCCAAAGTTTATTTGTCTTTCACATGATTATGCATTCAAAAGGATTAGGGTCAGCGCAAAGCTCCTCCCCAAAGTGATGCATTTGTTGGGTGCGCTGTTTAATGTGTGAAGAGAGTGGAAGTGTAGGCATAGGTAATAACAGTTAGCGAGTCTTGCCCTTTCGGCCGTTGAAACCAAAATGTGACAGTGCACTGCGTCATAAGCCTTACGCATTATGCTGATGAACACGATAACAGAAGACCATTTTTCGCAACGTTTTTCTGTGACATTACACGGAGACATCTTGCAAACACGTTACCTTGACCATCCTGTTCGAGGGTGCCCTCTGGTAGCACAGCGTTTCTGCATTGAAAGTCCACCAAGAAAATCCACGTAGAGTCTTTTTGAGCTAATATGGCTGCTTCCAACGTGAGGTATTCTACCAAAGATAAAGCAGACGTGGTGCTTGCAATGGCTGAAATGAGTGGCAACGCTTTATTAGCAATGGAGCTTTACGCGTTTGGCCACCCATGCGGTCTCCTTCCAAGAAGGCCTACTTTCATAAACCTATTTCGATGCTTTTGCACAACACGCTCTGTCTACCTTCCTTGGTGGATAACGAAAGCAATCTCCCATGAAGACTTTGAAATCGAAGTTGTCGTGTGCGTAATCTCGATGCCAGAGTTGAGCCTCCGACAGATTGCCGATCAGAGCTGTTCCAGCGTCGGAACAGTCACAAATGTTCCAAGAAAGCACAAGTTCCATTCAAAGCACGATGCCCCCACCAGTCTTACGTTGGATGCTTCTGGTGTGGCAGTTGGAGTTCTTCAGCAGTTCATTACGGCCTATTAAAAATCTCTTGTTTTTTTTCTCAAAAATGTTGTTCGGACACCAGACAGGCTACAGTGTTTTTGGCTACGAACTTTTTGCATGTTACCTCACCTTCGCTGCTTTCGCTGTTTCGCTGTTTTCTCGAAGGAAGTCATTTCACCTCATTTATCGACCACAAGCCTGACTTGTGCAGTGAACTCTACAGAAATTAACTACTTATCAAGAAAATCAAGGCAGTAGGCTTAATTTGCTGACTTTTCACTGCAGGTTGAGCACGTAAAGGGTGCGATGAATATTCCGGCCAATGCACTGAGTCGAGTCGAAGGAATAAAGCATGCACCGGTGATAGACGTACAGCTTGCATCAGCACAGTTGCAGGATGAAGAACTTCAGAGCATACGCACATGGACGAATTTGCAGTTAAAAAATCTCCCACTACCAGGCACTACTTTAATGCTAGCGTGTGGCATGTCGACCGGCTCGCCAAGGCCTTTTGTACCGCTTGCACTAAGGTGAAGACTATTCGAACATTTTCATTCTTTTTCCCAATCTGGCATTAAAGCAATGCAGAAACTCGTCAGTGAACGCTATGTGTGGCTCGGAATGAACAATGATCTGCGGAATTGGGCTCCGGCATGTCTGCCTTGTCAACGATGCAACATACAATGACATACCAGAAGTCATTTTTAAAAATTTTTACTTCCTGATGACTGTTTCCTCAAGGTACAGATAGAAATCGTCAGAACTCTTCTTTTTAAATTAAAAGATATCGTTACCTTCTCACAATCGTCAACAGGTAGAGAGAACCAGCACAAATCAGCAATATAGCAGCTGAAACTATAGCCAACGCTTTTGATAAGATCTAGTATCACAATTTAGAGTTTCAGAAGAAGTGGTTACTGACTGAGGCAGACAATTTGAATCTTCATTTTCCTAAACTTCTCACGGCTTTTGGGAATGCACCAGCAACGCATAACAGAATTTCATCCTAAGGCACCTCAAGCAAATGGCCTGGTGGAGCACTTTCACTGGCAACTGCTTCTGCGTTGATGGCTCATGGAGACACTGACTACTGAGTTTAATGCTTTGCTTCTGGTACTTCTTGGTATACAAGGTACATTTAAAGAAGATCTTCAATGTGCTGCAGGGCTGTTAGTCTACGGCCCTTCACTATGGCTGCCCGCTACGTTCACCTGCCAACAGTTTGCTCAGGAATGCAAGCTCAATACCCCATCTTATTTGACACGCTTGTAAGATGTTTACAACGCATGTCATCCAATGGCGTCACGGCATAAGTCGACACGCGAGCTGTTCCTATTCAAAGATTTATAAACCTCCACTGATGTTTTTCTTTGAACAGGCGCTACTCGCAAATTTCTGCAACAGGAATGGAAGCGGGCTTCAGTCTGTTCGAGCAGCTTCGGGAGCAGGAATTATGCGGTTTTGGAGCAGCTTTGGAGTAGTAAAAAGGGACTTTTTGGAGCAGTTCTGGAGCAACAATTGTGTTTTGGAGCATAAAAATTTAGTTTTGGAACATATTTCTAGGGTTTCACTAACTTTTAGTTAAACTTTTTGCTTTCTCATAAATACAAAACATTTCAGTGGTTTTTATTTAGCATGCAGTACTCATCAAGCGGCCAGACTAGTTCGAAATTCATATACATTAAACCTTAAAACATCAAAGGTGAGAAGGCAGCAACTCAAATAAAAACCATAAGCAGTGTCTGAACAGCTATTAAACCTCATTCGAAAAAAATATTTAAAAATATTGCGGCCTGCACAACATCCTGCACAAACCAGCTTTGGGTCGTCCGGTAAGCTGAAGACGCCGCCCTAGTCCAAAGACTTCGAGCGGTCACCCGAGGCACTGCCATCATAATCGACGGAGAGTGGGAAGGGACAGGGGTAAATCCTGTCCTCCCCCCCTTGCCCGGTGAACACTGCCGCACTTTAAATAAAGTTTATTCATTCATTCATAATTCATTCATTCATTCATTCAAAGTGTTGTAATGTTCAAAATGTGATTAAAACACCGCATCCAACATGCAGCAACTCAACGCTAGAGATGAGCTACTGTATAATAAAGGTCATGTTCATACTAAATCAGTGAGACTCTATAAAAAATGATGTAGAAAACCTAATTTCCAGTCATCGAAATGCCACAGGTGGCATGAGAACCCCGAGAAAATTCAAATGCGCTTGACGCCATTGCTCGGGAATTATGTGAGAAATGTTATATTACGATAGGAATTATACGGACACTGGATGAGTTTCGTGTAAACTATAATATGGTACCATTTCTCACGTATCGTACGTTCGACCCGCGCGTAAAGTTGCGCAAGCTGGGGTGATGCTCAAGCAGAGATTAAACAAGACGGTCGATGACTCAGACGGCGCACGCGTTAGCATCCCACTGCGAATTGCCATCGAATGCTCAAGCAGAAGGAGACACGCTATCCGTCTTGAACGAACATGAAAAGATGCCGGGAAGGAGGGGTCGTTCGAGCAGCAGCCGTGAACTTTGATTCCAATCAAGGGCATGGTTGCAATAGCTGGCACGTGAGATATCGCAAGCATCAGCGCACACCTCGTGAACCGTCGTGAAACGTGGTGCGCTCTCAGCGGGAAGAGATTGTGTGATAAGAGCATTTCTCGCGAAGCGGACGTACTTATCCTGTTACATCAGCATTTTGAAGTTGTGAGTGGCAGGATGTTGGATCCAAAAGAGTTAGCTGTCAGTCTTCGTATTGCCACGGGGTCGCAAAGTCGACGAAGGCAGCGGTCGCTGTTTTGGGCTAAGCTGTGCCCGAAAAACGAAACGTCACTCTACAAGCAATGCACGCTGTAGATTGATAGCGGTGAACAAAGAGTGTCAACCGTTGATAATCTGCCACACAGCAAAGTGTGGCGACATTTATACATGTGCTATCGAGGATTCCAGCGTTATCGCTATCGGCCGCTTAAATTACAGAAAAAACTGTATTGTACGCATTGTGGGCGTAATCTCTTCAAAAGGTTTTAAGATTATCTAGATAGTCCTCTGCCACTCGGGCCCAATTCGTGCTAGGCAGCATTACACGCATGATGGGGAGGTAACCAAAATAGAAAGAAAAAAGCGCGTGCAGCATCACCACTGCAACGCTACACATTGTTGCTATCACAATCACTGCTACGCCGGTCACACAGATAATTATTTTTCTTTAGTTTATTCCAAAAAACTCGCCACCCCGTTGCCGAGCAACCGCTGTGCACAGCAGGGGCTCGGCAATAATGCGGCGAGCTTTTTGCAACAGCAGTGCCGTCTTTATAGCTTCGCTAAACATACATAAAAACATACATCAAAACATACATAAGAGTCACATAATGAGGTATGCCCACAAATACCAACTTAACAAGAACCATGAATTGTGTTTACGTGGCGTAAGATTCATGTGTGATCTGAAATACGATGGTCGATATGCTGGCAGAGTTTTATATAGATGCGATTGTGTCCTTTGTGCAGCCCACATGTATTGCTCGGTCGATAATAAAAGTCTCGACTAAATTTGGCGTTACACGCTCATATGGCCATTTAGGCGTGGCTGGGTGCAGCAGGCCATATTGGCACATCATGGCGCAATTGGCGCAGCACTTCCACCCCATGTGCAACCATCGTACACTGGACTGCATTTGGTGATCGAGGGACAAGACAAGCATTTTAAAATTCGTCTGGGTGTCAGAGAAGAAAAAGTTCCAATCGACAGGCTCAAGCACGCCTATGTACAGACCTCAGGAATTGATACTATATTGGCTGTTTCTACACTTCCCCTTCAACCTGCACTACGCCACAACACTGAAAAATCAAGGGCACTGGTCTGATCAATACTCAGTCTATATGGCCAGGGGGCCCTGTCAAGTGCTGGCGTGCTGGGGCAGCGACGACGAGGTCAGCGGTGGTGCGAACAGTGCTGGCGCTTGGACTCTGAGATAAACCAGTTGGTTTTCGTGTTACAATGTAGCAGCATTATTCTTCCTATGCCTCTTCATTACAAACTATTGACCAGACATTGTGGTGTCGACAAATTAAGTGGAGCAGTTAACTTTTATGGCACAAAAAGCTATCGTTTCTTTAAATACAGCTTAATTGGCCAGCGAATGTATTATGCCATGAGAATCAGTCGAGGATTAGGGCCAACTACATTTGAACTGTTAGTATGTTTAGAATAGATATGCATTATTAAGGTTCAATGCAATACGTTTTTGCTTTAAAAGTACTAAGGGTTAAAACATAGGTGTAATGACAATTTCCAAACCGTGTCCCATAGAGCCTTTCAAGATCTGCGTAATCGGTTCTTCCTACACTACCCAGTCAGTGTGTACACAGTGTACCATGATAACTTTTTAGCCATTTTTGTATACTATTGCCCTAAACTAGATGAATTGCGCAAAAATTCATCGGTAAATGATTCTGACTTCTGTGCGATTGCAGCAACTCCTTCGATGGCAGCCATTAGGAAAGAATTAAAGCGAGGCGGTGTCCACCAACGAACGTGCCAGTACGACGTTTTGCCGACAACCTTATTGCAATAAGTTTTTTCAACTATGATTAGGCACACATGTAGCATAGCGCTACATTAGCTATATTGCATGCTTTTAGCGGCTGATCACTGCAACCTCGTTGTGTGGGACCACAGTGAAGCGCACAGTGCTTTGTAGAAGCAAAATAGCAGCTCATAGTAGCGGTGTTGAACATCTTGGGTCATTCACCTAGAAACCTCGCAGCATTGATGCTATCACGCACGTGTACAGTAAAGCAATCGTAGCACTGTTGTAACCATACTAGACACTTCTATTAGGAGACAACCAATACGTGCCTTCATCCACTTTCAAGCACACTGAAGCACTGAGGATTGCGCATCGCTTGCGGAAACCTAACATTGCAGTATGATACAGCATTGTCACTGATATTGATTTAGATTACGGTGGTTGTATCATTAGTAAACCCCCAGGGCAAGTCTACAAGATCGCAAACATCACGTAATATCTGCTCACGGTGCGCACTGTCAACATTACTTTTAGTTCCAAAACCACTTGGTGGCACGGCAAAGGCACAAATTAGACAAAAGAATAAAGACCTTTTTAGAGAAGTATAGTGCAGTGACTCCCAGTTGGCGCAGGTTGGCGCATGTTCCCCACCACTGCGCTACTTGCACATTCTAGAAATAAAGCCACCCTTGTCTAATACTCACGGTGACTGAGGCATTGTACAAGGCGTGGTAACTGTGGCGTCTCCCACTTTTGCGGGAGGAATTAATGAGCCTTATGAGCACTGGAATGTGTGCGATGGCATCAGCACGGTTCCAAAGCACGAGAATAAAAATGCATGCGGAACGGAGGCGCATTAGTCTCATGTCTTGGAGTAAAATTTAAAGAAGAAAACATGCACACATTCTATTTGTGTACCAATCCACTTGGAGTGTAAAAAAAAGACATAGCATAGTCAGTCAAAGGGCCACAGGATTTTGCCAAACACATTTTAGAATTTACAAAGTGCCCTTAAATTTTACTTTCCCGTATTGCATAATTGCCTAGTGCCCATAAAAATATCAGTGAGACTATTTTCATGACTCCAACACATCCTCCTTTTATAGACCTTTTTAATGTGGGCACCACCATAATGCTTAGCGGGCGGCGCTGTCCCTGGTCTGGCAACCAACTGGCAAGTCCGAAGCTCCACGTTTCTACGGAAGGTATTCGTATGATTGCAGTTGGTATAACGTTTTTTGATCTGGTGCACTCAATTTCCTCTCAAAATATGCAGTATAGGTAGAAAATGAGTCTGTGAGACGCCCTGCAAGGTTTTGATCTATTTGGAGTCAATTATAATAATATGCCACGGCGCATACGCGTCACAAGTGGTCTTTGTCATGTGTTTTCAGCACTCTTTCTGTTGGAAAAACGTAAGAATATTTCGACTTGTTCGAGCAGGTCAAGCAAGTGTTGGCACCCCTTGAAGATACAATCAATTCTTTTTCTGGACCGTAATATTTACGTTTCTTCTTTCACTACCAGTTTGCTTATGCTGTCGCAGTGACTACCACTTGTACATGCAGCCGTGCAGGATCAAGCAATTGCAATTTCTTAGAAATGATGGCATTTGTTTTTGATCACAAATTGTTGTCTATCTCATGCTTGACCTATAATGAACTCTTATTGCTCACTGGTTTATTGCCCTCCGGTGTGAAAAAAAAATAGAAGTAATGGTGCTGGCATACAAAAAGAGATGCTGAAGTTTACAACAGCACGCTTCTTTTTCTTTTTATAGTCGTGGTGTTAAATTAGATTGCGGTGGCAATAAAGTGAAAAAAGCTTTTTTCCGCCAATGAGGCACCAAGCACGCCTGGGCTTGAGCCTATGATCGGCATAAGAGCCATTTTCGTTTAGTTCTTAAAGTATTTTTGTCTACCAGTTGTATGGCTTTTGGAAAATCTTGGCTGTCGTTCGCGAAGCCAAGCAGCAAAACTGGTATACACACACACACACAGACAACCGTGACAACGTGGTTTAATTTTGCTTGGCTTTTAGATGATGAGAACTGTTTATATGTTGTATACATATTTGCGCGACTTGTCAGACACGGTTCTTGATTACGCAAAAAATTGTCTCCCTGAGGTAGTTATTACAAACATAAAATAAGAAAACCCCTCCTCCCCCGCTTCACTATTTGGCTCTTACATTGCACATCATGCACGATACATGCCACCATTTTACGTAAGTTGTACAATCACAAAAAGGATGCAGCCATGCCATTTTCATGTAAAATTCAGTGAATGCTCGGGTTGCACAAAGCCGGTGCGCAGCACAAGTTAAATGAGTCATGCCCTTTACCCCGTTAGAAAGTTAGGGGTTTCTCATCTGTGTTAATACAGCCACACCAACTACATTGATCACCATGTAAAACTGAGCTACGAGACTAATTGTTTTGACCAAACCCATCATACCGAAATGTAACAATAAAATAAAGCGAAAACAGCTCAGGTGGCTGCATGAGTGGTACTTAGATGCTTTGTAATAGAGAGGGCTGTACTTGACCGCTTATGTTTAGTCGTCCATCTAGCCATATCCAATTGTCATTTGACCAAATAAAACACTGGGAATTTCGGGTATACTGTGGTATTTGCCAATATAGAACTTGTCCCGTAACACAAACGATGTACTATGAAGCAACCACAAACGCTGCGCATTAGGTAATGCGTGCTGCATACATTTCAGATGGCAGTTTCCTTTTTTTTCTGTAGTTCTTAGAACAACCAAACATGCACAGTAGCGTCCCAGTGACCTTTCGTTGGATTACATCACCATAAAAGATAAGAAAACTCGCAGTTAAACCTAAAACATGCTTAACTATTCAACAATGCAACTAATCCAAGCACCAGCCAGAACACTCTGCACCGTCAGCATCCTTAAGGAAGGAGTAGTGTGGTCCTCCTTACGTTTATACTGCTCCTCCTCATCACCGAAGTGTTCAGACCACAACATGGGAGTAGTCGATGTCACGCACTACATTTTTGCTAACAAGTGGGAAAAATACCTTACCTATTAATTCTCTGAGTTATTAGTACAAATTTTAACTCACACTTATGCCTGCCTAACTCAATCCAGGCCTCGATGTCAATGTTTTTAGATATATAAAAATGCCCACGCAACTTAAAAGCATATCCAGAAGAAGCTCTAGACAAAATTTCTGTTTCTCATGCAAGCTTAGCTAGAATGATGAAGCCACTCTCACCAGAAGTGATTCGGTCACTAGCTCCCAACCGAGTGAAGATGCGGTCGACGAGGGTCAATTCACAGGCGTCTGCTGGCACACGAGCTCCTTGCAATAAAAATGTGTAAAAGCTGCTGCCTCAACTGATGAATAAAGTAGCACCACTGAACACATTTTAGCGAGCATAACTACGCTACACCTTTGGCATTTCATGAAAAAAGCCTGGTCATTACAATGAAGGTACTAGGCCCAACTAAGCACTTTACAATTGACACACACACACACACGCGCACACACACACACACACTCACCCCCCCCACACACACACATGCATGCACACAGCACATACAAATCATGTATGCAGGAATGAAAGAGTGCTAAGTTGCGTCTAGTTTTTTTTATTGTATGATGAGCCCAACAGCAAGTTTGATTGGGCTGGTCACGTGCCCATGCGGGGGAGCCACATCTATGAGATACAGTGCGTGTCACCACCCTTCAAAGAGCAATTTTTCTTTAAAAAATTTCTGTACTTAGGATAGGGCACCAACAGCAGTGCCAGCAAAGGACGAGGACTGGTGGTGCTCGTGATTGCTCCGATTCGGTCCGCTGATCACTTGACCTGTGCTTGCCCTTTAATAATTGTGTCATGTTCTCAACGCTAAACGCATACTATCAGTTCTACTTTTTTGGCAGTGCCTATTGATTGAAGACATTCTATAACAAAGAAACGTGTTTATCGTCTCACAATAAAGAATTGTCAGAATTGTTCTACCCTAACTCCAAACACATCTATAACAAAAGGTGATGGCACTTTTTTGTCAGCTCTAATATTTAAAGTAAGCATTTTAAATTCCACTAGTTTTGAATTCAATTCAGGGATAAGGTTTGTTGCAGTGTACCACAAATGTTAAAAATTGTATACTTAAGCTTACCAACATTTTTATTTGAGTTTCAGAATGCTGCGAATCAAGTTCATGGCAACACCAGAGGCACACTTGCCATTTTGAAGCTGGCAGGCATGAAATCTGGCTGCAATGCAACTAAACTATGCATGCGAAACCATTTCAGAAAGGCTTCAATTGTATCCAGTTGGGATTGTAAACTTATCCGTGCTATTGCTTAGCAATGATGCAACGAGCACATTGCTTTTCTTTATAGCAATAGCAGTTGTATGGACACTCTCGACAGGTTTTCGCAGTCACTGCCATGCTCCATGTAAAGTCCAAGTTGATAACATCCCCATGCATTTTATGTTCTACTCGCAAGTAAAAATGCGTGAGCTGGGGATACGATAACTGCTCAAGCAGAGAATAAATGAGCCGGCTAATCTCCGTCATTTGGAGGTCATATGCAGTAACATCTCGCTGCCTGCTATACCTGCCATAGAATGCTCACGCAGAAAGTAAATGCACCACCCGCATTGGATGAGCATGGAAAGATGCAAGGCAGGGGAGGGGGTTGCTTGAGCAGCAGCTGTGAACTTCGATTTTATGGGTGCGGTCACGAACACTGGTGCCCACTCCATCTCGGCAAGCATCAGAGCACAGCTCGTGTACCCTTCTACATGGTGCACTATCAAACAGAAGAGTCAATGTGAAATGAGAATTTCTCTTTAGAGTGGCCATACTCTCTTACACCAGCAGTTCAAAAAGTTATGTAATAGAGGATCCAAAAAAGTTAGCTGCCAGCCTTACTTCGTATAATGTTACAATTTCTCGCTGTTGATTCATTGTTTCACCCTTGTGGTGAAACTGTTCATTTTTTCTGTTTCAGTTTTCATTGTTTGACGGTCATGATTGTAGAACGCTTGCTGTTCTCAGCGGTTGCTTAGAAACAGTACCACGAGTTTTCTGAAAACCATTGCTGTCTTCATAGTTTGACTAACAGTTTCACTCTTAAAAAGTAGCCAGGTAATAAGGTCTGCAAACTAATGCCACCTTAGCAAGATTCATGCATTGTGTTCATGTGGTGCGAGATTCGTGCATGGGAATACGTTAACGCGTGGTGGTACCATTTTCTAACCAAACCATTACATCGCAAAACTAAACGGGATATAGATGCAGCTGTGTCCGTTGTGTACAGTCACGAATAATAGCCGGCAGCACAACAGAGGAGAACAAAGCGAACCGCATGAGGTGCAGCTTCTGGCAGACCAAGAAATACTACATTGGGGTGACTTCTCTTGTGTTCATGTGTGTCAATAAAGCCTTGCTGTTCTCGTCACAAGAAAGTCTTGTGTCTCAGAAAGCTTTGTAAAGTAGCGAGTAAAATGTTTTCTAGAGCTAGAAGTGCGAAGGTTAGGTTAGGTTGAGTTATGTTAGCTTAAGCTAGCGTCGTGAAACCAACGAAAACGACGTATTCTAACGAGATAGTGTTATTGTTGCGAGTACAAAACTGCGATAAGTGAAAGCACACAAAGCAGTGTGAACTAGCCAGATACTGCGTCTTGTACCGTTACAAGTGCGAAACTCTCATATTGTGATATTCTCGTGAAAGCGCATGCAAGCATCGTGAAACCTCAAAGAACGATTTCATTTTGCGAGATACAGCGTACTGTAATGTACTAATTCGGTGAAAAACTGTGAGGTCATGCAAATATCGTAAATGTGAACGAAACAGTGACACCGAGCATTTTGTTCATAAAAGTGCGAAGGTTAGGTTAGGTTAAGTTATAAAGCGTCATAAAACCGCGTGAAACAATATCAGCTATTAGGATGCAGTGTTTTTCACCATTACAAGTCGGAAACTGCGATATCTAATGTGAAAGCGCATGAAAGTGTCGTACTGTTGCAGAAAGCATTGTAAAGTAGCGAGTAAACCGTTTTCTAACGCTAGAAGTGCGAAGCTTGGGTAAGGTTGAGTTATGTTAGTTTAATCTAGGTAGCGTCGTGAAACTACCGAAAGCGACGTCATCTAACGAGATAGTGTTATTGTTGCGAGTGCGAAACTGCGATATGTGAAATATTGTGAAAGCGCACAAAACAGAGTGAACTAGCCAGTAACTGCGTCTTGTACCGTTACAAGTACCAAACTGCCATATTGAGATATTCTCGTGAAAGCACTTGCAAGCATCGTGAAACAAAGAACGATTTCATTTAGCGAAATACAGCGTTCTGTACTGTACTAAGTTGTTGAAATACTGTGAGGTCATGCAAACATCGTAAATGTAAACGAAACAGTGTTAACGAGCGTTTTGTAGATACAAGTGCGAAGGTTAGGTTAGGTTAAGTGATCAAGCGTTATAAAACCGCATGAAATAATGTCAGCTATTGAGATGCAGTGTTTTCCCATTACAAGTCGGAACTGCGATATCTAATGTGTAAGCGCATGAAAGCGTCGTACTGTTGCAGAAAGCTTTGAAAAGTAGCGAGTAAACCGTTTTCTAACGCTAGAAGTGCGAAGGTTAGGTAAGGTTGAGTTATGTTAGTTTAAGCTAGGTAGCGCCATGAAACCACTGAAAATGACGTCATCTATCGAGATAGTGTTATTGTGGCAAGTACGAAACTGCGATATCATGTGAAATATTGTGAAAGCACGCAAAATGGCGTGAACTAGCAAGATACTCCGTCTTGTACCGTTAACAAGTGCGAAACTCCTATATTGTGATATTCTCGTGAAAGTGCATGCAAGCATTGTGAAACCTTAAAGAACGATTTTATTTTGCGAGATATAGCGTTCTGTACTGTACTAAGTTGGTGAAAAACTGTGAGGTCATGCAAATATCGTAAATATGAACGAAAGGGTGTGACCGAGCGTTTTGTAGATACAAGTGCGAAGGTTACGTTAGGTTAAGTTAAGAAGCGTCATAAAACCGCGTGAAACAAGGTCAGCTATTGAGATGCAGTGTTTTTCACCATTACAAGTCGGAAACTGCGATGTCTAATGTGAAAGCGCTCGAAAGCGTCGTACTGTTGCAGAAAGCATTGTAAAGTAGTGAGTAAACCGTCTTCTAACGCTAGAAGTGCGAAGCTTGGGTAAGGTTGAGTTATGTTAGTTGAATCTAGGTAGCGTCGTGAAACTACCGAAAGCGACGTCATCTAACGAGATAGTGTTATTGTTGCGAGTACGAAACTGTGATATGTGAAATACTGTGAAAGCGCACAAAACAGAGTGAACTAGCCAGTAACTGCGTCTTGTACCGTTACAAGTACCAAACTGCCATATTGTGATATTCTCGTGAAAGCGCATGCAAGCATCGTGAAACCTTAAAGAACGATGCCATTTAGCGAGATACAGCGTTGTGTACTCTACTAAGTTGTTGAAATACTGTGAGGTCATGCAAACATCGTAAATGTGCGCGAAAGGGTGTGACCTAGCTTTTTGTAGATATAAGTGGGAAGGTTAGGTTAGCTTAAGTTATGAAGCGTCATGAAACCACAGGAAACAATGTTAGCTAATGAGATGCAGTGTTTGTCACCTATACAAGTCGGAAACTGCGATATCTAATGTGAAAGCGCATGAATGCATCGTACTGTTGCAGAAAGCATTGTAAAGTAGTGAGTAAACCGTTTTCTAACGCTAGAAGTGCGAAGCTTAGGTAAGGTTGAGTTATGTTAGTTTAATCTAGGTAGCGTCGTGAAACTACCGAAAGCGACGTCATCTAACGAGATAGTGTTATTGTTGCGAGTACGAAACTGCGATATGTGAAATATTGTGAAAGCGCACAAAACAGAGTGAACTAGCCAGTAACTGCGTCTTGTACCGTTACAAGTACGAAACTGCCATATTGAGATATTCTCGTGAAAGCACATGCAAGCGTTGTGAAACCTTAAAGAACGGTTTCATTTTGCGAGATACAGCGTACTGTACTGTACTAAGTCGGTGAAAAACTGTGAGGGCATGCAAATATTGTAAATGTGAACGAAACAGTGACACCGAGCATTTTGTTCATAAAAGTGCGAAGGTTAGGTTAGGTTAAGTTATAAAGCGTCATAAAACCGCGTGGAACAATATCAGCTATTAAGATGCAGTGTTTTTCACCATTACAAGTCGGAAACTGCGATGTCTAATGTGAAAGCGCTCGAAAGCGTCGTACTGTTGCAGAAAGCATTGAAAGTAGTGAGTAAACCGTCTTCTAACGCTAGAAGTGCGAAGCTTGGGTAAGGTTGAGTTATGTTAGTTTAATCTAGGTAGCGTCGTGAAACTACCGAAAGCGACGTCATCTAACGAGATAGTGTTATTGTTGCGAGTACGAAACTGCGATATGTGAAATATTGTGAAAGCGCACAAAACAGAGTGAACTAGCCAGTAACTGCGTCTTGTACCGTTACAAGTACCAAACTGCCATATTGAGATATTCTCGTGAAAGCACATGCAAGCATCGTGAAACAAAGAACGATTTCATTTAGCGAGATACAGCGTTCTGTACTGTACTAAGTTGTTGAAATACTGTGAGGTCATGCAAATATTGTAAATGTGAACGAAACAGTGTTACCGAGCGTTTTGTAGATATAAGTGCGAAGGTTAAGTTAGGTTAAGTTATGAAGCGTCATAAAACCACAGTAAACAATGTCAGCTATTGAGATGCAGTATTTTTTCACCATTACAAGTCGGAAACTGCGATATTTATTGTGTGAGCGCATTAAAGCGTCTTACTGTTGCAGAAAGCATTGTAAAGTAGCGAGTAAACGGTTTTCTAACGCTAGAAGTGCGAAGGTTAGGTAAGGTTGACTTATGTTAGTTTAGGCAAGGTAGCGTCGTGAATCTACCGAAAGCGACGTCATCTAACGAGATAATGTTATTGTTGCAAGCATGAAACTGCATTTTATGTGAAATATTGTGAAAGCACACAAAATGGCGTGAACTAGCCAGATACTGCGTCTTGTACCGTTACAAGTGCGAAACTCCTATATTGTCATATTCTCGTGAAAGCGCATGCAAGCATCGTGAAACCTTAAAGAACGATGCCATTTAGCGAGATACAGCGTTCTGTACTGTACTAAGTTGTTGAAATACTGTGAGGTCATGCAAACATCGTAAATGTAAACGAAACAGTGTTAACGAGTGTTTTGTAGATACAAGTGCGAAGGTTAGGTTAGGTTAAGTGATCAAGCGTTATAAAACCGCATGAAATAATGTCAGCTATTGAGATGCAGTGTTTTCCTATTACAAGTCGGAATTGCGATATCTAATGTGTAAGCGCATGAAAGCGTCGTACTGTTGCAGAAAGCTTTGTAAAGTAGCGAGTAAACCGTTTTCTAACGCTAGAAGTGCGAAGGTTAGGTAAGGTTGAGTTATGTTAGTTTAAGCTAGGTAGCGCCATGAAACCACTGAAATGACGTCATCTATCGAGATAGTGTTATTGTGGCAAGTACGAAACGGCGATATCATGTGAAAAATTGTGAAAGCACGCAAAATGGCGTGAACTAGCAAGATACTCCGTCTTGTAACGTTAACAAGTGCGAAACTCCTATATTGTCATATTCTCGTGAAAGCTCATGCAAGCATCGTGAAACCTCAAATAACCATGTCATTTAGCGAGATACAGCGTTCTGTACTGTACTAAGTTGGTGAAAAACTGTGAGGTCATGCAAACATCGTAAATGTGCGCGAAAGGGTGTGACCTAGCGTTTTGTAGATATAAGTGGAAAGGCTAGGTTAGGTTAAGTTTTGAAGCGTCATGAAACCACAGGAAACATTGTTAGCTAATGAGATGCAGTGTTTGTCACCATTACAAGTTGGAAACTGCGATATTTAATGTGAAAGCCCATGAATGCATCGTACTGTTGCAGAAGGCATGGTAAAGTAGCGAGTAAACCGTTTTTTAACGCTTGAAGTGCGAAGGTTAGGTAAGGTTGAGTTATGTTAGTTTATTCTAGATAGCGCCATTAAACCACCGAAAACGACGTCATCTAACGAGATAGTGGTAATATTGCAAGTACGAAACTGCGATATCATGTGAAATATTGTGAAAGCACACAAAATGGCGTGAACTAGCCAGATACTCCGTCTTGTACCGTAAAAGTGCAAAACTCCGATATTATGATATTATCGTGAAAGTGCATGCAAGCGTTGTGAAACCTTAAAGAACGATTTCATTTTGCGAGATACAGCGTACTGTACTGTACTAAGTTGGTGAAAAACTGTGAGGTCATGCAAATATCGTAAGTGTGAACGAAACAGTGACACCGAGAATTTTGTTCATAAAAGTGCGAAGGTTAGGTTAGGTTAAGTTATAAAGCGTCATAAAACCGCGTGAAACAATATCATCTATTGAGATGCAGTGTTTTTCACCATTACAAGTCGGAAACTGCGATATCTAATGTGAAAGCGCATGAAAGCGTCGTACTGTTGCAGAATGCATTGTAAAGTAGCGAGTAAACCGTTTTCTAACGCTAGAAGTGCGAAGCTTGGGTAAGGTTGAGTTATGTTAGTTTCATCTAGGTAGCGTCGTGAAACTACCGAAAGCGACGTCATCTAACGAGATAGTGTTATTGTTGCGAGTACGAAACTGCGATATGTGAAATATTGTGAAAGCGCACAAAAGAGAGTGAACTAGCCAGTAACTGCGTCTTGTACCGTTACAAGTACGAAACTGCCATATTGAGATATTCTCGTGAAAGCACATGCCAGCATCGTGAAACAAAGAACGATTTCATTTAGCGAGATACAGCGTTCTGTACTTTACTAAGTTGGTGAAAACTGTGAGGTCATGCAAATATTGTAAGTGTGAACGAAACAGCGTTACCGAGCGTTTTGTAGATAAAAGTGCAAAGGTTAGGTTAGGTTAAGTTATGAAGCGTCATAAAACCACAGGAAAATAAGTCAGCTATTAAGATGCAGTGTTTTTCACCATTACAGGTCGGAAACTGCGATATCCAATGTGAAAGCGCATTAAAGCGTCTTACTATTGCAGAAAGCATTGTAAAGTAGCGAGCAAACCGTTTTCTAACGCTAGAAGCGCGAAGGTTAGGTAAGGTTGACTTATGTTAGTTTAGGCAAGGTAGCGTCGTGAATCTACCGAAAGTGACGTCATTTAACGAGATAATGTTATTGTTGCAAGCACGAAACTGCGTTTTTATGTGAAATATTGTGAAAGCACACAAAATGGCGTGAACTAGCCAGATACTGCGTCTTGTGCCGTTACAAGTGCGAAACTCCTATATTGTGATATTCTCGTGAAAGCGCATGCAAGCATCGTGAAACCTTAAAGAACGATGCCATTTAGCGAGATACAGCGTTCTGTACTGTACTAAGTTGTTGAAATACTGTGAGGTCATGCAAACATCGTAAATGTAAACGAAACAGTGTTAACGAGTGTTTTGTAGATACAAGTGCGAAGGTTAGGTTAGGTTAAGTGATCAAGCGTTATAAAACCGCATGAAATAATGTCAGCTATTGAGATGCCGTGTTTTACCATTACAAGTCGGAATTGCGATATCTAATGTGTAAGCGCATGAAAGCGTCGTACTGTTGCAGAAAGCATTGTAAGGTAGCGAGTAAACCGTTTTCTAACACTAGAAGGCGAAGCTTGGGTAAGGTTGAGTTATGTTAGTTTAATCTAGGTAGCGTCGTGAAACTACCGAAAGCGACGTCATCTAACGAGATAGTATTATTGTTGCGAGTACGAAACTGCGATATGTGAAATATTGTGAAAGCGCACAAAACAGAGTGAACTAGCCAGTAACTGCGTCTTGTACCGTTACAAGTACAAAACTGCCATATTGAGATATTCTCGTGAAAGCACATGCAAGCATCGTGAAACAAAGAACGATTTCATTTAGCGAGATACAGCGTTCTGTACTTTACTAAGTTGGTGAAAAACTGTGAGGTCATGCAAATATCGTAAGTGTGAACGAAACAGGGTTACCGAGCGTTTTGTAGATAAAAGTGCGAAGGTTAGGTTAGGTTAAATTATGAAGCGTCATAAAACCACAGGAAAATAAGTCAGCTATTGAGATGCAGTGTTTTTCACCATTACAGGTGGGAAACTGTGATATCCAATGTGAAAGCGCATGAAAGCGTCCTACTGTTGCAGAAAGCATTGTAAGGTAGCGAGTAAACCGTTTTCTAACGCTAGAAGTGCGACGGTTAGGTAAGGTTGACTTAAGTTAGTTTAGGCTAGGTAGCGTCGTGAATCTTGGCAGCAGCGGGGGCAGCAGCGGGGGCAGCGAAAGCTTGTTCCTCATACGCCTGTGTTCGATTATTTCAGTTGACGGCTCAGCGGCTGATCATCGTCGGCACAACGTCACGTGCTGTGCTGCCACGCATCGCTGACTGCGTCACACGTTTCGGGAGGCAAGCCCTGACGAAGCAAGGAGCTACCGCCGTGGAGCAACACCAGGGGAACCGTCTTTAAAACCAGTGACAGCGGAGGCCTGAACTTCACTTGGCAGCAGCGGGGGCAGCGAAAGCTTGTTCCTCATACGCCTGTGTTCGATTATTTCAGTTGACGGCTCAGCGGCTGATCATCGTCGGCACAACGTCACGTGCTGTGCTGCCACGCATCGCTGACTGCGTCACATGTTTCGGGAGGCAAGCCCTGACGAAGCAAGGAGCTACCGCCGTGGAGCAACACCAGGGGAACCGTCTTTAAAACCAGTGACAGCGGAGGCCTGAACTTCACTTGGCAGCAGCGGGGGCAGCGAAAGCTTGTTCCTCATACGCCTGTGTTCGATTATTTCAGGTTTGCATTCATTTTTTTTACATACTAAACAACGATTATTCTTTTTTTGCTGCCTTTCTGCTGCCAAGGTGGTGATACATTTCTTGTGTGAAGTATTGCTGTAGTCATGAGTGATTTGACTAAGTTGCGAGAAGAAATAAGAAAGGAGATGATTGAATTCAAGTCGTCAATTGAAAGAGAGCTAAGAAAGGAAATTAGAGACCTGAAAAACAGTGTGAGTTTTTTGAACGACGAAGTTGAGAAAATGAAGAAAGAGAATGCGGATCTAGTGGGGGATAACAAGTCACTCAGAAGCGCTAATGAGCAGTTGAGAACCGAGTGCGAAGCTTTCAAGAAACAAATTTCTCAACAAGAGCAGAGGATAACTGCATCTGAGCAATACTCCCGCAAATGCAACCTTGAGATTAAGGGAATACCCAAACTTGCTGAGGAAGATCTTGGAAATACCCTTCACAGGATCGGTGGACTGCTGAATGTGCCTGTAACCAAAGATGATGTTGAAAAATGTCACCGTGTACCAGCAAAGAATGCCAGTTCAATACCGAACATAATAGTCCAATTCCGCAGCCGTTCAAAACGTGATTTGGTGCTAGAGAAAGCAAAGAAGACGCGCATCTCAACACAGGACCTCGGTCACGCCTCAAACACACCTGTGTTCATCAATGAACACTTATGCCCAGCCCTAAAACAGCTTCTTGGAGCGGCAATAGCTAAAAAGAAAGCAGCAAACTGGAGGTTCGTGTGGACGAATGATGGGCGTATTCTCGCGCGAAAAGATGAAGGCTCACATGTATTGCACATTCGCGACGCAAGCGACATTGAAAAGATTGCCTAAAAACGCTATCTGGAATAGCGGTGCAGCTTCTGTTTCGCCATGGCGGTATCACCTTGTGACGTCAATAATCTTGTAGGAAATCGGTGTAGCGATAGTCTGTGCTGCCTTCATCTAAACATTCGTTCAGCACGGAACAAGGAAGATGAGCTATCTATTTTTCTAGATACGTTTTCTTTTTCTTTCGACGTAATAATGATTACGGAAACTTGGTATACTTCAGACGACGAGATTTACAAGCGAGATGGTTATAATACCTTCTTTCTTAACCGAACAAAGAAAAAAGGCGGTGGCCTCATGGTTCTAGTGAAAAACTGTATAGACGCTCAAATAATACCACAATTTTCTTATGTCAGTGCTGACATTGAGTGCTTAACTTTGATTACACGTAATTACGTATATGCTGTCATGTACAGACCACCCGATTCATCTGTGAATAGATTTATTAGTAGCCTTGAAGAACTATTAAATTATGTAAATGACAACAATTTGAAACTTATTCTTGGCGGTGACCTTAATATTAACATACTGGAGTCGTCTGCTGCCGCCATTACATTTGTGTCTACGGTCGAGTCGAGTGGCTACGATATCGTAACGGAAACTCCCACACGTATCACACCTACCTCAGAAACGTTAATCGATCTATTTATCACTAACGTAAACAAAGATAACGTAGAGAATGGTGTAATATGTTGTGACATCAGCGACCACTTTGCACTCTACTTTGTTATGGAGAGTGCAATCAAGAAGTCCCAAACACTGCCCACTAGAACAGTTCAAAATATCACACCTCACACTTTAACAGCATTCAGCATAAGCCTTTCCCAAACAGACTGGAGTGCGGTGTACCACTCAGAAACTGCAGATTTAGCCTATGAAACATTCTTGATTATATTTAAAAAAGTTTATTTTAGACACTTTAAAGAAAAAGTTATACAGAAATGCCGTAGAAGTCGCAAACCATGGATCAATCGTGAGTGTTTAAGAATGATCGAAAAGAAATCAAAGTTATTCAGAAGGTTTTTAAAAACTAAGGATGCGTCAGACTTAATCACATTTAAAGAATACCGCAATAAGGTGAACTCCTTTATCAAGAAAGAAAAAAGAAATTACTTAAATCAACAATTTCATGCAGACAACTGCAAAGGGAGTGCAGAACTGTGGAGGAAACTTAACGCTTTGCTTCACAGGACACCGATCTCTCCTGGGGTTACTGAAATAAATATAAATGGTCGAGCGGTTACAGATTTAGAACTCGCAGAAAGATTTAATCATTTTCTCACAAACGTTGCACAGCCGACGCAAACAGCACAGACAGCTATAACTGACGCAATGACAAGACAGACAAAGAACATCTTTCTTCGACCAACCGATGAACAAGAAATAGTTTCAATTTTTTCCACGCTAAAACAGAGCAGCGCTCGTGACATAGATGGAATTCAGATTTCCCCGATCAAACATGCAATCAATATCATAGCTCCCGTGCTCTCTCACATTTATAACTTGTCCCTATCAACAGGCTGTTTCCCAAAACAAATGCAAACGTCCGTTGTCAGCGTGTTATATAAGAAAGGAGACAAGAATGATCTTACGAACTATCGGCCAATTTCTATATTACCCATATTCTCGAAAGGCTTGGAGAAAATTATTTTTAAAAGACTTATGAATTTTTGTATGAAGTTTAACATAATATCCCAATCTCAACATGGTTTTATGAAGGGCAGGTCGACGGAGACTGCTTTACTAGCTCAGAAAGAAATAATCCTTAAATCGTTTGAGGGTAAAGAACTTTGCATTGGTGTTTTCATAGATTTTTCTAAGGCTTTCGACCGTCTCTGTCATCATACTTTATTTGAAAAATTAGAAGTATATGGTGTTCGCGGCATTCCACTTTCCCTCTTGAAATCTTACTTCAAGTACCGCTCACAATGTGTAAAAATTAAGGATTCGTTTTCTTCTCTCCAGGCAATAACCACAGGGGTTCCGCAAGGTAGCATTCTAGGACCGCTGCTTTTTAACCTATACATAAATGACATTGTCAAGGTCAGTGACAAAGCTAAATACATAATATACGCGGATGACACCAGCATTTTCTTTACAGGTAATGACATGACTGCCATGACCACACTTATAAACACTACGCTAGAAAGCTTAAACACATGGAGTGAACGAAATTCATTACTTATTAATGCAACAAAGACAAAAGCTGTAGTTTTTCATTCGCGGAGACTGATTTCCTTAGACAATAGATTACGTATAGGTAGCGCGGCTGTTGAAATCGTAGAAACCGTTAAAACATTAGGAGTACTTTTTAATTGCACAATGTCGTGGGATCCTCAGATTAATAATCTAATTACCAACCTATCAAAATGTGTGGGCATACTTGCACGAATGCGTTATTTTCTTCCAGTTTCTGTTAAACTAACACTTTATAACAGCTTGTTTTTGTCGCATGTAAATTATTGTCTTTTGGTATGGGCAAGTACGACAGCAACCAACATAAATAAAATATACAGATTACAAAAGAAAGCGATCAGGTTTATAGCAAATGTTGACTACTATGCACACACAGATGAACTGTTTCAGCGTTATAATATTGTCCCAATTCACAAACTTTACGAGTATTCTCTAGCAATAAGATATAAGCAATCTCTTTTTCATAACAATCGTGCCTTCCTAGATATTTTTGAACTGGAAACGCATGCTAATCCGTACCCTACTCGTCACCAACAACATTGGAACCTTCCATTCTGTAGAACAAATTTTGGGCGACAAATGTTATGTTTTAGTGTTCCTTTGTTATTAAATAAATTGCTGGAGGCGAAAATATTCCTTGAGAAATGCAGTGCACGTGACATTAGGGAAGTGCTTTTATCGTGAAAATTGAGAAAATGGTGGTCCAGGCATTCATGGAACTCTCTATATATGTATGTGTGTATGTATATATATGTGCGTATATATGTATATGTGTGTATGTATGTGTATATATATGTGTCTGTATATGCATCTCCATATGTGTGTGTATATTTATGTGTATGTGTGTACACGCAATTTCTATGCATAGCATTGTTGTCATATATATAGTATTCTGAATTCCTTAATATTTTGCATTGTACTTCGGAATTTCTGCCGAACTACTTACGCATATTAGTCTCTGTATATAGCATTACTGTACGTGCATCTTCCGACTTGTACTGCGCTAAACATCTCATGGCTTATGTTCGTTGCCTATATGTTCATGGCTTATGTTTCTTTATTCATGTCCACGTTGCTTGCCATGTATTAGGGAGGCTCGGGTTCTCCTCAAGTGACAAAACGTCACTTTTCTCCCGAGCCTGCCCTCATCCTTGGGATGAAATAAAATTGAATTGAATTGAATAGTGTTATTGTTGCGAGTACGAAACTGCGATATGTGAAATATTGTGAAAGCGCAAAAAACAGAGTGAACTAGCCAGATACTGCGACTTGTACCGTTACAAGTGCGAGACTGCCATATTGAAATATTCTCGTGAAAGCACATGCAAGCATCGTGAAACCTTAAAGAACGATGTCATTAGTGAGATACAGCGTTCTGTACTATACTAAGTAGATGAAAAACTGTGATGTCATGCAAATATTGTAAATGTGAACGAAACAGTGTTACCGAGTGTTTTGTAGATATAAGTGTGAAGGTTAGGTTAGGTTAAGTTATGAAGCGTCATAAAACCACAGTAAACAATGTCAGCTATTGAGATGCAGTATTTTTTCACCATTACAAGTCGGAAACTGCGATATTTATTGTGTAAGCGCATGAATGCATCGTACTGTTGCAGAAAGCATTGTAAAGTAGCGAGTAAACCGTTTTCTAACGCTAGAAGTGCGAAGGTTAGGTAAGGTTGAGTTATGTTAGTTTATTCTAGATAGCGCCATGAAACCACCGAAAACGACGTCATCTATTGAGATAGTGTTAATATTGCAAGTACGAAACTGCGATATCAAGTGAAATATTGTGAAAGCACACGAAATGGCGTGAACTAGCCAGATACTCCGTCTTGTACCGTTAAAAGTGCAAAACTCCGATATTGTGATATTCTCGTGAAAGTGCATGCAAGCATTGTGAAACCTTAAAGAACGATTTTATATTGCGAGATAGAGCGTTCTGTACTGTACTAAGTTGGTGAAAAACTGTGAGGTCATGCAAATATCGTAAGTGTGAACGAAAGGGTGTGACCGAGCGTTTTGTAGATACAAGTGCGAAGGTTACGTTAGGTTAAGTTATGAAGCGTCATAAAACCGCGTGAAACGAGGTCAGCTATTGAGATGCAGTTTTTTTCACCATTACAAGTCAGGAATTGCGATATCTAATGTGTAAGCGCATGAAAGCGTCGTACTGTTGCAGAAAGCTTTGTAAAGTAGCGAGTAAACCGTTTTCTAACGCTAGAAGTGCAAAGGGTAGGTAAGGTTGAGTTATGTTAGTTTGAGCTAGGTAGCGCCATGAAACCACCGAAAACGACGTCGTCTAACGAGATAGTGTTAATATTGCAAGTACGAAACTGTGATATCATGTGACATATTGTGAAAGCACACAAAATGGCGTGAACTAGCCAGATACTCCGTCTTGTACCGTTAAAAGTGCAAAACTCCGATAATGTGATATTCTCGTGAAAGCGCATGCAAGCGTTGTGAAACCTTAAAGAACGATTTCATTTTGCGAGAGACAGCGTACTGTACTGTACTAAGTCGGTGAAAAACTGTGAGGTCATGCAAATATCGTAAATGTGAACGAAACAGTGACACCAAGCATTTTGTAGATAAAAGTGCGAAGTTTAGGTTAGGTTAAGTTAGGAAGCGTCATAAAACCACAGGAAACAATGTCAGCTATTGAGATGCAGTGTTTTTCACCATTACAGGTCGGAAACTGCGATATCTAATGTGAAAGCGCATGAAAGCGTCGTACTGTTGCAGAAAGCATTGTAAAGTAGCGAGTAAACCGTTTTATAACGCTAGAAGTGCGAAGCTTGGGTAAGGTTGAGTTATGTTAGTTTAATCTAGGTAGCGTCGTGAAACTACCGAAAGCGACGTCATCTAACGAGATAGTGTTATTGTTGCGAGTACGAAACTGCGATATGTGAAATATTGTGAAAGCGCACAAAACAGAGTGAACTAGCCAGTAACTGCGTCTTGTACCGTTACAAGTACGAAACTGCCATATTGAGATATTCTCGTGAAAGCACATGCAAGCATCGTGAAACAAAGAACGATTTCATTTAGCGAGATACAGCGTTCTGTACTGTACTAAGTTGTTGAAATACTGTGAGGTCATGCAAACATCGTAAATGTAAACGAAACAGTGTTAACGAGCGTTTTGTAGATACAAGTGCGAAGGTTAGGTTAGGTTAAGTTATCAAGCGTTATAAAACCGCATGAAATAATGTCAGCTATTGAGATGCAGTGTTTTCCCATTACAAGCCGGAATTGCGATATCTGATATGTAAGCGCATGAAAGCGTCGTACTGTTGCAGAAAGCTTAGAAAAGTAGCGAGTAAACCGTTTTCTAACGCTAGAAGTGCGAAGGTTAGGTAAGGTTGAGTTATGTTAGTTTAAGCTAGGTAGTGCCATGAAACCACTGAAAATGACGTTATCTATCGAGATAGTGTTATTGTGGCAAGTACGAAACTGCGATATCATGTGAAATATTGTGAAAGCACGCAAAATGGCGTGAACTAGCAAGATACTCCGTCTTGTACCGTTAACAAGTGCGAAACTCCTATATTGTGATATTCTCGTGAAAGTGCATGCAAGCATTGTGAAACCTTAAAGAACGATTTTATTTTGCGAGATATAGCGGTCTGTACTGTACTAAGTTGGTGAAAAACTGTGAGGTCATGCAAATATCGTAAATGTGAACGAAAGGGTGTGACCGAGCGTTTTGTAGATACAAGTGCGAAGGTTACGTTAGGTTAAGTTATGAAGCGTCATAAAACCGCGTGAAACAAGGTCAGCTATTGAGATGCAGTGTTTTTCACCATTACAAGTCGGAAACTGCGATATCTAATGTGAAAGCGCTCGAAAGCGTCATACTGTTGCAGAAAGCATTGTAAAGTAGTGAGTAAACCGTTTTCTAACGCTAGAAGTGCGAAGCTTAGGTAAGGTTGAGTTATGTTAGTTTAATCTAGGTAGCTTCGTGAAACTACCGAAAGCGACGTCATCTAACGAGATAGTGTTATTGTTGCGAGTACGAAACTGCGATATGTGAAATATTGTGAAAGCGCACAAAACAGAGTGAACTAGCCAGTAACTGCGTCTTGTACCGTTACAAGTACGAAACTGCCATATTGAGATATTCTCGTGAAAGCACATGCAAGCATCGTAAAACAAAGAACGATGTCATTTAGCGAGATACAGCGTTCTGTACTTTACTAAGTTGGTGAAAAACTGTGAGGTCATGCAAATATCGTAAGTGTGAACGAAACAGAGTTACCGAGCGTTTTGTTAATAAAATTGCGAAGGTTAGGTTAGGTTAAGTTATGAAGCGTCATAAAACCACAGGAAACAATGTCAGCTATTGAGATGCAGTGTTTTTCACCATTACAGGTCGGAAACTGCGATATCAATTGTGAAAGCGCATGAAAGCGTCCTACTGTTGCAGAAAGCATTGTAAGGTAGCGAGTAAACCGTTTTCTAACGCTAGAAGTGCGAAGCTTGGGTAAGGTTGAGTTATGTTAGTTGAATCTAGGTAGCGTCGTGAAACTACCGAAAGCGACGTCATCTAACGAGATAGTGTTATTGTTGCGAGTACGAAACTGTGATATGTGAAATACTGTGAAAGCGCACAAAACAGAGTGAACTAGCCAGTAACTGCGTCTTGTACCGTTACAAGTACCAAACTGCCATATTGAGATATTTTCGTGAAAGCACATGCAAGCATCGTGAAACCTTAAAGAATGATGTCAATTAGCGAGATACAGTGCTCTGTATTTTACTAAGTTGGTAAAAAACAGTGAGGTCATGCAAATATCTTAAATGTGAACGAAACGGTGTTACCGAGCGTTTTGTAGACACAAGTGTCAGGGTTAGGTTAGGTTAAGTTATGAAGCGTCATAAAACCGCATGAAACCATCTGAGTTATTGAGATGCAGTGTTTTTCACCCTTACAAGTCGGAAACTGCGATATTTATTGTGTAAGCGCATTAAAGCGTCTTACTGTTGCAGAAAGCATTGTAAAGTAGCGAGTAAACGGTTTTTCTAACGCTAGAAGTGCGAAGGTTAGGTAAGGTTGACTTATGTTAGTTTAGGCATGGTAGCGTCGTGAATGTACCCAAAGCGACGTCATCTAACGAGATAATGTTATTGTTGCAAGCACGAAACTGCGTTTTTATGTGAAATATTGTGAAAGCACACAAAATGGCGTGAACCAGCCAGAAAACTGCGTCTTGTACCGTTACAAGTGCGAAACTTTTATATTGTGATATTCTCAAGAAAGCGCATGCAAGCATCGTGAAACCTTAAAGAACAATGCCATTTAGCGAGATACAGCGTTCTGTACTGTACTAAGTTGTGGAAATACTGTGAGGTCATGCAAACATCGTAAATGTGCGCGAAAGGGTGTGACCTAGCGTTTGTAGATATAAGTGGGAAGGTTACGTTAGGTTAAGTTATAAAGCGTCATAAACCGCGTGAAACAATATCAGCTATTAAGATGCAGTGTTTTTGACCATTACAAGTCGGAAACTGCGATATCTAATGTGAAAGCGCATGAAAGCGTCGTACAGTCGCAGAAAGCATTGTAAAGTAGCGAGTAAACCGTTTCTAACGCTAGAAGTGCGAAGCTTGGGTAAGGTTGAGTTATGTTAGTTTAATCTAGGTAGCGTCGTGAAACTACCGAAAGCGACGTCATCTAACGAGATAGTGTTATTGTTGCGAGTACGAAACTGCGATATAAGAAATATTGTGAAAGCGCACAAAACAGAGTGAACTAGCCAGTCTCTGCGTCTTGTACCGTTACAAGTACGAAACTGCCATACTGAGATATTCTCGTGAAAGCACATGCAAGCCTCGTGAAACAAAGAACGATTTATTTAGCGAGATACAGCGTTCTGTACTGTACTAAGTTGTTGAAATACTGTGAGGTCATGCAAACTTCTTAAATGTAAACGAAACAGTGTTAACGAGCGTTTTGTAGATACAAGTGCGAAGGTTAGGTTAGGTTAAGTGATCAAGCGTTATAAAACCGCATGAAATAATGTCAGCTATTGAGATGCAGTGTTTTCTATTACAAGTCGGAATAGCGATATCTAATATGTAAGCGCATGAAAGCGTCGTACTGTTGAAGAAAGCTTAGAAAAGTAGCGAGTAAACCGTTTTCTAACGCTAGAAGTGCGAAGGTTAGGTAAGGTTGAGTTATGTTAGTTTAAGCTAGGTAGTCGCCATGAAACCACTGAAAATGACGTATCTATCGAGATAGTGTTATTGTGGCAAGTACGAAACTGCGATATCATGTGAAATATTGTGAAAGCACGCAAAATGGCGTGAACTAGCAAGATACTCCGTCTTGTACCGTTAACAAGTGCGAAACTCCTATATTGTGATATTCTCGTGAAAGTGCATGCAAGCATTGTGAAACCTTAAAGAACGATTTATTTTGCGAGATATAGCGTTCTGTACTGTACTAAGTTGGTGAAAAACTGTGAGGTCATGCAAATATCGTAAATGTGAAGCGAAAGGGTGTGACCGAGCGTTTTGTAGATACAAGTGCGAAGGTTACGTTAGGTTAAGTTATGAAGCGTCATAAAACCGCGTGAAACAAGGTCAGCTATTGAGATGCAGTGTTTTTCACCATTACAAGTCGGAAACTGCGATATCTATTGTGAAAGCGCTCGAAAGCGTCGTACTGTTGCAGAAAGCATTGTAAAGTAGTGAGTAAACCGTTTTCTAACGCTAGAAGTGCGAAGCTTAGGTAAGGTTGAGTTATGTTAGTTTAATCTAGGTAGCTGTCGTGAAACTACCGAAAGCGACGTCATCTAACGAGATAGTGTTATTGTTGCGAGTACGAAACTGCGATATGTGAAATATTGTTAAAGCGCACAAAACAGAGTGAACTAGCCAGTAACTGCGTCTTGTACCGTTACAAGTACCAAACTGCCATATTGAGATATTCTCGTGAAAGCACATGCAAGCATCGTGAAACAAAGAACGATGTACATTTAGCGAGATACAGCGTTCTGTACTTTACTAAGTTGGTGAAAAACTGTGAGGTCATGCAAATATCGTAAGTGTGAACGAAACAGAGTTACCTGAGCAGTTTTGTAGATAAAAGTGCGAAGGTTAGGTTAGGTTAAGTTATGAAGCGTCATAAAACCACAGGAAACAATGTCAGCTATTGAGATGCAGTGTTTTTCACCATTACAGGTCGGAAACTGCGATATCAATTGTGAAAGCGCATGAAAGCGTCCTACTGTTGCAGAAAGCATTGTAAGGTAGAGAGTAAACCGTTTTCTAACGCTAGAAGTGCGAAGCTTGGGTAAGGTTGAGTTATGTTAGTTTAATCTAGGTAGCGTCGTGAAACTACCGAAAGCGACGTCATCTAACGAGATAGTGTTATTGTTGCGAGTACGAAACTGCGATATGTGAAATATTGTTAAAGCGCAAAAAACAGAGTGAACCAGCCAGATACTGCGACTTGTACCGTTACAAGTGCGAGACTGCCATATTGAAATATTCTCGTGAAAGCACATGCAAGCATCGTGAAACCTTAAAGAACAATGTCATTAGTGAGATACAGCGTTCTGTACTATACTATGTAAATGAAAAACTGTGATGTCATGCAAATATCGTAATTGTGAACGAAACAGTGTTACCGAGCGTTTTGTAGATATAAGTGCGAAGGTTAAGTTAGGTTAAGTTATGAAGCGTCATAAAACCACAGTAAACAATGTCAGCTATTGAGATGCAGTATTTTTTCACCATTACAAGTCGGAAACTGCGATATTTATTGTGTAAGCGCATTAAAGCGTCTTACTGTTGCAGAAAGCATTGTAAAGTAGCGAGTAAACGGTTTTCTAACGCTAGAAGTGCGAAGGTTAGGTAAGGTTGACTTATGTTAGTTTAGGCAAGGTAGCGTTGTGAATCTACCGAAAGCGACGTCATCTAACGAGATAATGTTATTGTTGCAAGCACGAAACTGAGTTTTTATGTGAAATATTGTGAAAGCATACAAAATGTCGTGAACTAGCCAGATACTGCGTCTTGTACCGTTACAAGTGCGAAACTCCTATATTGTGATATTCTCGTGAAAGCGCATGCAAGCATCGGGAAACCTTAAAGAACGATGCCATATAGCGAGATAAAGCGTTCTGTACTGTACTAAGTTGTTGAAATACTGTGAGGTCATGCAAACATCGTAAATGTGCGCGAAAGGGTGTGACCAAGCGTTTTGTAGATATAAGTGGAAAGGTTAGGTTAGGTTAAGTTATGAAGCGTCATGAAACCACAGGAAACAATGTTAGCTAATGAGATGCAGTGTTTGTCACCATTACAAGTCGGAAACTGCGATATCTAATGTGAAAGCGCATGAATGAATCGTACTGTTGCAGAAAGCATTGTAAAGTAGCGAGTGAACCGTTTTCTAACGCTAGAAGTGCGAAGGTTAGGTAAGGTTGAGTTATGTTAGTTTATTCTAGATAGCGCCATGAAACCACCGAAAACGACGTCATCTATTGAGATAGTGTTTATATTGCAAGTACGAAACTGCAATATCATGTGAAATATTGTGAAAGCACACAAAATGGCGTGAACTAGCCAGATACTCCGTCTTGTACCGTTAAAAGTGCAAAACTCCGATATTGTGATATTCTCGTGAAAGTGCATGCAAGCATTGTGAAACCTTAAAGAACGATTTTATTTTGCGAGATACAGCGTTCTGTACTGTACTAAGTTGGTGAAAAACTGTGAGGTCATGCAAATATCGTAAATGTGAACGAAAGGGTGTGACCGAGCGTTTTGTAGATTCAAGGGCGAAGGTTACGTTAGGTTAAGTTATGAAGCGTCACAAAACCGCGTGAAACAAGGTCAGCTATTGAGATGCAGTTTTTTTCACCATTACAAGTCGGAAACTGCGATATCTAATGTGAAAGCGCTCGAAAGCGTCGTACTGTTGCAGAAAGCATTGTAAAGTAGTGAGTAAACCGTTTTCTAACGCTAGAAGTGCGAAGCTTAGGTAAGGTTGAGTTATGTTAGTTTAATCTAGGTAGCATCGTGAAACTACCGAAAGAGGCGTCATCTAACGAGATAGTGTTATTGTTGCGAGTACGAAAGAGCGATATGTGAAATATTGTGAAAGCGCACAAAACAGAGTGAACTAGCCAGTAACTGCGTCTTGTACCGTTACAAGTACCAAACTGCCATATTGAGATATTCTCGTGAAAGCACATGCAATCATCGTGAAACAAAGAACGATGTCATTTAGCGAGATACAGCGTTCTGTACTTTACTAAGTTGGTGAAAAACTGTGAGGTCATGCAAATATCGTAAGTGTGAACAAAACAGAGTTACCGAGCGTTTTGTAGATAAAAGTGCGAAGGTTAGGTTAGGTTAAGTTATGAAGCGTCATAAAACCACAGGAAACAATTTCAGCTATTGAGATGCAGTGTTTTTCACCATTACAAGTCGGTAACTGCGGTATCTAATGTGAAAGCGCTCGAAAGCGTCGTACTGTTGCAGAAAGCATTGTAAAGTAGTGAGTAAACCATTTTCTAACGCTAGAAGTGCGAAGCTTAGGTAAGGTTGAGTTATGTTATTTTAATCTAGGTAGCGTCGTGAAACTACCGAAAGCGACGCCATGTAACGAGATAGTGTTATTGTTGCGAGTACGAAACTGCGATATGTGAAATATTGTGAAAGCGCACAAAACAGAGTGAACTAGCCAGTAACTGCGTCTTGTACCGTTACAAGTACCAAACTGCCATATTGAGATATTCTCGTGAAAGCACATGCAAGCATCGTGAAACAAAGAACGATGTCATTTAGCGAGATGCAGCGTTCTGTACTTTACTAAGTTAGTGAAAAACTGTGAGGTCATGCAAATATCGTAAGTCTGAACGAAACAGAGTTACCGAGCGTTTTGTAGATAAAAGTGCGAAGGTTAGGTTAGGTTAAGTTATGAAGCGTCATAAAACCACAGGAAAATAAGTCAGCTATTGAGATGCAGTGTTTTTCACCATTACAGGTCGGAAACTGCGATATCCAATGTGAAAGCGCATGAAAGCGTCCTACTGTTGCAGAAAGCATTGTAAGGTAGCGAGTGAACCGTTTTCTAACGCTAGAAGTGCGACGGTTAGGTAAGGTTGACTTAAGTTAGTTTAGGCTAGGTAGCGTCGTGAATCTACCGAAAGCGACGTCATCTAACGAGATAGTGTTATTGTTGCGAGTACGAAACTGCGATATGTGAAATATTGTGAAAGCGCAAAACCAGAGTGAACTAGCCAGATACTACCACTTGTACCGTTACAAGTGCGAGACTGCCATATTGAAATATTCTCGTGAAAGCACATGCAAGCATCGTGAAACCTTAAAGAACGATGTCATTAGTGAGATACAGCGTTCTGTACTATACTAAGTAGTTGAAAAACTGTGATGTAATGCAAATATCGTAAATGTGAACGAAACAGTGTTACCGAGCGTTTTGTAGATATAAGTGCGAAGGTTAAGTTAGGGTAAGTTATGAAGCGTCATAAAACCACAGTAAACAATGTCAGCTATTGAGATGCAGTATTTTTTTCACCATTACACGTCGGAAACTGCGATATTTATTGTGTAAGCGCATTAAAGCGTCTTACTGTTGCAGAAAGCATTGTAAAGTAGCGAGTAAACGGTTTTCTAACGCTAGAAGTGCGAAGGTTAGGTAAGGTTGACTTATGTTAGTTTAGGCAAGGTAGCGTCGTGAATCTACCGAAAGCGACGTCATCTAACGAAATAATGTTATTGTTGCAAGCACGAAACTGCGTTTTTATGTGAAATATTGTGAAAGCATACAAAATGGCGTGAAGTAGCCAGATACTGCGTCTTGTACCGTTACAAGTGCGAAACTCCTATATTGTGATATTCTCGTGAAAGCGCATGCAAGCATCGGGAAACCTTAAAGAACGATGCCATTTAGCGAAATACAGCGTTCTGTACTGTACTAAGTTGTTGAAATACTGTGAGGTCATGCAAACATCGTAAATGTGCGCGAAAGAATGTGACCTAGCGTTTTGTAGATATAAGTGGGATGGTTAGGTTAGGTTAAGTTATGAAGCGTCATGAAACCACAGGAAACAATGTTAGCTAATGAGATGCAGTGTTTGTCATCATTACAAGTCGGAAACTGCGATATCTAATGTGAAAGCGCATGAATGCATCGTACTGTTGCAGAAAGCATTGTAAACCCAGGCAGCACAGAAGGTTGGCCCAATATTGGGGATAGATCGGCATTGCCTGGCCCATGAACGGCCCAGTTTTCACAACGTACCGCCAAGATTGGCTGTGCCAGCCAAATAGAACGGCGACGTTGGACCAGCGTTCACAACGTACCCCCAATATTTGTTCTGCCAGCCGAATAGAACGGCTATGTTGGACCAGCATTAACAACATTCCGCCAATGATGGCTGTGCCAGTCTATTAGATTGGTTATATTGGGCCAGCTTTCAGAGCTTCTTCCGCCCATATAGGCTGTGCCGGCTGATTAGAACGGACACATTGGGCCAGGTTGTACAAGTAGCAGCCAATATGGGCGGAGCCATCCAATAAGACCGGCATTATTGGCCCGCCGTTTGACCGTCATTGCCGGCGTCAGCTGAAAAGTCAACATCGCGATGTCATAATATTAGAATATGAGCCAATTTCTGCGGCTGCTGCTTTTTGGCGCTGTTCTGGCCCCAATTCACGCACCGATTTTTCAAGTTAGAGAGAGAGTAATATATGTGCCGGGCACAATATTAGAACTATCTTTTCGTCATTAAACCATGCCCCGCCACGGCGGTCTAGTGGCTAAAGTATTGGGCTGCTGACCCGCAGGTCGCGGTTTCGAATCACGGTTGCGGCGGCTGCATTTCCGATGGAGGCGGAAATGTTGTAGGCCCGTGTGCTCAGATTTGGGTGCACGTTAAAGAACCCCAGGTGGTCGAAATTTCCGGAGCCCTCCACTAAGGCGTCTCTCATAATCATATGGTGGTATTGGGACGTTAAACCCCACATATCAATCAATCAATCAATAAACCATGCACAGTTGGTTGAAATGCATAATCGTTGGTTGAAGTTGTGCAAGGTAGACTTTTTAAGTGATAAAAAATTACCGATCAAGTTTCTCTGTCAGACGTGACGTACGATGCGGTGCTATCCGTACGTATGACGAAGCTGCTGCGGATACCGCTGTCTTACGCGTGCATGTAGACATCGAATATCTGACGCAAATCTTATCGTATCATGTGTCGGGCTAGCTATCAACGCGACCTATTCGAATCTGTTTTGCATTCACAGCACAGTACGTGTTAACGGCACTTGCTGCTGCTTGACGTGTGGGAAGAGCGGGGGTCGTCAGTTGCGTTATGGTGACTGAATCATACAACATATGCAGTTGCCGTGATCTAACTCACAGACGCGCGTGTGCACGCACGCACGCGCTATATTCATGCAACGACCACACGAATTCCCAACAACATCGCAGCGAACGGTTGGTAAGGTGTTGCGGAGTGTGTGGGCGTCGTAGCCAGCTCGTTGCGAACGTGAATTTCGGCGTGGAACGCTTCTTTTTATGTATTTTTTTACGTGTGCCCAAAACGGTAGGCTGCGCGATACGAGCAGTACGACACACACAAAAAAAAGAAGAAACGTGAATGCATAGGGCAAATCGTTAATAACAAAAAAAAACACGCACGCTCACGCCACTGCAGTGGCGTGAGCGTGCGTGTTTTTTGTTATTAACGAAGCACATGTGCTTCCATGAAACATGACAGCCAAGAATGATGAAGTATTCATTTACATACAAATTACTATGAGTTGCTGAAACTCACGCAAAAGACCATAATTTTCTTCCTTGGATATTGATCGAGTGTCTTGGAATTATGCTATGTGAATTTGACACATCAACAGTGCATTATGATTCCCACCATAAGGGGCCAGAATCTTGACAAGTAATAGAAGTACTCTTCCCACCTGATGTGCACCTAACGTAAAGAGGCCTTGTTTCTCAAGTTATTAATATATATATATGGAGCACATCACCACTGGAAAAATATACCAGGTGTAACCAGAAAAAGGCGCACCTGCAGTTTTAAAGTTTAAAAAAAGCAATGACATGCCAACCATCCAAAATAGAATGCCCGAGAAAGGAGCATCAATCAGTATTACAGCAGCTAAAAGCCTGCTAACAGCTGAAGGTAGTCATGCTGCTCTTCCATTCAAGTATAGTGTACACTGAGAAAAGATACTGAAGATACACCATCAGCAAATGACAAAAACCAATACAGACAGAGTTTTCTCTTATAATACAAAAAGTCTTTAGCTGAGGAGGCAATAAGTCATTGGCACACAATAAGTGCACAAAAAAAGCTGTCGCACGAGGCTCTCAGTGCTTAGACAACACAGGCAAAAATACAGTAGACTGAAGAAGAGAAAGCCCATAGCAAAAGTTACCATACTCCTGAGTTCTTGCTTTGCGTGCAAATGAAGCTAGCGTGAAGATGAACACTAGATTAAAGCACCACAATCAATATATGGAAGTCAATGCTTTAGGAATAATACAAAGTACTGAAGAAGCATGCAAAGAGCATTCCTGTGAAGGCAAATATAAAAAAAAGACTTAAAGCTCTGTGGCCCTGAACAAGACAACACCACAACCAATCGAAGAGCCGTTCGGACACACCAGCAGTTCTGGCCAACACTAAAAAGTCACAAAAACATACCTTTAATGCCTTTTTTGCAAGAGAACTTCAAAAGAAATGTGCATACACCAATGCCAGAAGTATCGATAGAAGCTATTACTCCTATTCAGCTCTTCATTGAAACACTGACAGAAGATACTTGTACCTGAATGCTTAATTACTTTGGTACAACTCAAGAGCGCCGACGCCAAGTGGCAAAAAAATTATGATGGAAGACTACAATGTGATCAAATGCACACGTCAACCACCAACCAAGGTCCTATGCTAGAGTGAATATCGCAAAAAATCTTGAACGCCTAATGTCACTGGCTCATACTCAGCGTTCTCAATCAAAATCTTGACCTCCCACACAGCATATTATTTCAACAACCTGCCACCTCTCACCATGTCATGAAACAAGCTCGAGTATACACAAACCCTCCTCACCGTTATGTAGTTAGATAGCTCCACTAGTGCTTCACTCTCGGAACACATAGACCAGGGCCGTAACTAGACGGGTAGTGAGGAGGTTCTGAGCCCCTGAAGTATTTTCGGGCTCTGACTTTTCATCAACAATAGCATAATCTGGGCAAGTTGGTTCATCGTGGTTGTGTTCTAGTAACAGTGAGAGAAGTTCAGGAAAAGACAAAAAGGACAGGAAAGAGCGCTGACTGCCAACTAAATTTTATTGAAGGTACTACGCCCACTTTTATACAGAGTACAAGAACAGTGCTCATGCACAACGACACATGTGAGACCATGATAATATAATCTTAACTGAGAAAAGAATACTCTCTCTCCGAATGGATGAGTGAAGGTATACTGATGCACTGATTCATGGCCTTCCTGACAAGAAAAAGCTTTCACAGTCTCTCTTTCATTTCTTGTTCTTGCTTTTTTCAAAAACAGTGTTTTATGAAACATAGAACTGCACTTACATTCTTTATAGTGTATGGCCATGCGACTAGCATAGCCATTCTTAACATTTTAAGCATGCTGTCTTGCTCAAACATTGGGGCACTGCCCAGTTTGTCTTATGTTTACGTTTCCACATGTCAATAGTATCTCATACACAACATTATATTGGCATTCAGTATACCTATTCTCGTGACGAATGGTGAAATCATGGCTATTCCTGTTGCTTTTTAGTACACACACTTTTGAAAACTTGCAAGGGATGGCAAATAACAAGATAAAATCATATCGGCTCGCTATTTTCTTTATATTGTGAAACACCTTATGTACGTACGGTATAGCATGCAAAGATCTTTGGTCATTTTGTTTTTATTTTGGTCCTGTTTTGTTTAACTTGACTTCTGCAGGAGGGTTGAGCACACGGGTGTGGTGGTGCTGTTGGGATATCCAGCATCCTTTAGTCTTTTAATCTGGTTTTTAAGGCTTACCTCATCCTTGTGCTCACATGACTTCTGAAGGGTGGCCTCAATGCACGTGGTAGCAATTCCTCTGCGTAAATTGTGTAAATGTGTAATTATGTGTTATGATGTACTAAAAAGATGTCCCAAGAATCAGAATAAGTGACAGTAGTCAAAGTTTTTGTCACTGCCTTTATACAAATACCAGTTTATTGTTGCCTCCCTGCAGTATTTTAGGGCCTCTTATATAGATAGGATGTTTTCTCACTTTTATTACATTTTTGTATTGATGATGCCATATGCTCAGGAGGTAGAATGTCATTATGTTCTTTCTGATAACTTCTAGCTTCTGAGCAAAGATAATGTTTCAGAAAATGAAAAAAGGCTAGCATAATATTAAGACATGGGAAGAAAGCAGAGTTTATCAAAAAATCAATGCATTAGTTGGGAATGAGAAAAAAAGATGGATGACAGGTCAGTAATGTCAATTAATTTATATTAGGACACATGAAATGTAGCAGAGGGTGGCAGGTGATTAGTTCAAATGAGATCGAGAAATTATCAGCCATAATATGAAATTGGCTCATACAGGACAGGGAACATTGATTGGGCTTCCTCCCTGCAGTGGACATAATATAGGCTTAACGCTAACAATGAGCAAAGCCTGTGAAATTAATGCTCCATGAAATGAGCAGTACTGCACAGATTGCTGTGCTAGACTTCCCATTTTGCATGTTTTTACCAGCTTATCCTGCTCGCTGTGCAGACACAAAGCTTCACCAGAAAAACAATGTTATACTTGGGAGGATAATGCCAGTGAATGCAGTGTTTTATCTACACCTTTCCTTGCTTAAGTCCTCCTCCAAACTATACGATTTTTCTTGGAAATGTTCTGCTTACAGCACACCAACCGATCAAGTGAAACAACTTTATAGGAGTCCTGCAGGACGTGCCCTAGTATGCAATCATCATTCCACTTCACGTTACAACATACTGGTGGTAAAATATTCTCTGGCAGAGTACAGAAGTGCATGCACTGAGCTAGCTTGTGCAACGCGGTCTATTCCAGAAAGCTGAACCTATGTTTGGTACAGAATTTTGTAACCACACGATGCTTGTACAGATTAAATGTGGCCACAGATAGCAACTTCTGAGCTTTTTTATGAAATGATCTCGCAGTATCTGAAAACATTTGTTTTTTTGTTTACTTCATAGTTCTCAGTGAAATATTTCTCTTCTTCCTCTCATTGAATAATGGCATTTGGTGCGGCTAAGGTGTTCCTAATGCCTCACTATGAGATCAGAAAACGATTCTCCTTGAAATTGCTTCACAAGCATTTTCTAAGATATTGAATGACACTGCTTCCACATGTACAAACATTTGCTAGTTTTATTGAGGGTTCATGATAAAGGAAATCAGTTGGTGCATCCAAGCCGTACAGAGATTGACTGGCCCTGAAAAGGGCGGTTTAGTTATATATCTTGCAGCTTGTTCCAGGTAGACAGGGCTTCATTCTGTAGAAATGGTAACTCATCACACTGGTTCCCCAGCATGAAGAACATAACTTGATGCTAACACTGACTCAGATGTTCTGAAATGTCATAGAGGGTACATGAAGGCTGGGTACATGAAGGTTGCAGTTATACTAACTGTACAGTCAGCATGCTTGTGTGATATGTGCATAGCTGCATCAAAGTCACGTGTGAGAATTGCGTGAACAGCTGAAAATCTCAATGGCAGCATAGCTTAAGAAGTCTGTCATCCCTTTTTTGCCAGTTTCCAATATCATCCTTCTCTTTTCATGCATCCTCTTTCAATATATCTGGGGTTTTAGTTCCCAAAACCACGATATCATAATGAGAAGCAAATTTTGAACATCTGGTGTTCTTTACCATCTTCACTTGTTTGCAGCGCAACACCAGAAACACAGGACAGGGAAGGAGCAAAAGAGAAAGAAAAGATGGCGCCGACTCCGAAAAGACGGCACTGACATCCTGACACGCACATGTCGTGATGTAAGCTGCCCAAAGAGTGGCCTCCCATGAGAATAGTGAAGAATTGGGAATAGGATCTACCAGTAAGGGCTTTGTGTGCAATTCACAAAACAGTGAAAAAGATCCACCAGGGGTGAACCACATGTACATGGTGCACTCCGGTTGAGAGAGAGCAGAGTAGAACAGATGTGCCAGACAGGAGATTATAAATGGTTTTGTCTGGAGCTGGTGCCAGACCGAGCTCTGATTAAGCGTAAGAGAGTATTGAGCGCCAGGCCAATCTGATCCCATTCCTGTGATGGGGTGCAATGTGATGACAGGTGCGAATTCTATTTCTTTTTTTTCCATGGGTTTAGGGAAATAATTTTTCAGGGATCAGATGGAAAATACCTCCGACATACATACTAACATGCTTATTCTTTGGCGTGTCATGCCTAGCCACCAGATGGGGAGAAAAAAGGAATGTTTCCCAAAATGTGCGATAAAGTGTTTGGTGCTACGCCTTGACGGAAGTATTGATAGGTGCTTTGGAAATTGGTACGCCATTTCTGTAATCGTTAAATATGCAACTGCATGTGCCACTGCTAGGGATAGCGTGACACTCCCAGCCATTTCGGGGTAAGCCGTTTTAATCTACATGAAGATGTTAATGAGCCCGTTCTCCATCACAGCAGTAGCTTTGGCCATTCCTTCAACTAGGCCTACTGCAGCGCCAACTAAACGTCTGCATGAATTTAGCACTAGTACCGTACATAATAATCAGCATGTGCCTTGGGTTCACTTCGATGGTGTTTTGAATTCATCTTGCGTGACAATGGTTTAAGTTGCACGCGTGCCTTAACCATTACTGCAATAGGAGACCATGATTTATCGTCACGCATGGTGTTGCTTAGCTCGGCCCTCAGTGTTCGAAGCAGGTTCCGCCTTGTGAGTGCCTGAGAGAGGCACAAGAGTTGATTTCTGCTCTGTGTTTCTATAATTCCCTAGCCTGTATTATACAGGAAGCGGATAGTGCTGGTGTGCGTCAGCTGCCTCAGTGCGCTCTCAGCCGCCTGCCTGGTAAGACTGATAGCTCATTCTATTAGCGCATTGTCGTACTCCCTCCTCACACTGCGACATGTCCTCCACTTGGAGGACATGATGACGGAACAAGATCATACGAAGCCCAAAACCGCAATGTTTGCAAGCCACAACCCGAGCAAACAATTCAACGGTGAGGCCAGAAAATCTACCTGACTAGGCCTGGAGCAACAAGCCAGAGGCCAGAGAGCATATTCTTGGCTGGATAGATGGATGGATGTGGCTGTACCCTTTAGATCGGGGCGGCGGCTAACGCCACATAGCCGTAATGCTTAGTGAACTAACCACTAGATTTATTTTCCCCCTTTAAATAGTAAAGTTGGATGGGTACTTTGAAGTGAAGGGTTTAATTTTCAATCGTGTCTTTACTTTAGCCACCAATGAGATAACCTCCTTCTAGTTAAGTCTACCCGCTTAAAGTCTATTTTGCCCTCCCTGTCCCTAAACACCAGTGCTTTGAAAAACTCTGCGCCATCATCTTGAACTATAAGGTGAAGTCCTTTACAGAGCATTGTCAAGTGTTCGGCAGTTTTTTCTTTCTCTTCACACGCACTGCATACTGTGTCTACCCCTTCGTATTTGGGCCCGATATGTCTTGGTTCGCAATACTCCCGTCCTGGCCTCAAACAGTAGAGAACTACCCTGAGTATTATCATAGATCCTTTCTTTGGCAATTTCCTGCTTAAAAGTTCGATAGATCTCTAGTGCAGACTTCTTAATCATGCCAATTCTCCCCATGTCAGTCTCCGTTTCCTGCAGTTCCTTTTTAACCGATAGTTCTTTCTGGTTTGGCCACCTGCTGTTTTCTAAGTATTTACCAGTCAATTTCCTGGTTCGCTTCCTCCATTTTGTTTTGACATTCTTCATGTACAACCAACTGAAAACCTTCATAGCCCAACGCTCCTCCCCCATTTCTCTCAATCGCTTCTCAAATTTTATCTTGCTGCTAGCTTCCCTGCCTTCAAATGATGTCCATCCCATATCACCTTGTACTCCCTGATTTGGCGTATTCTCGTGAGCTCCTAAAGCCAGCCTACCGATTCCACGTTGCTTAATTTCTAATCTTGCTTGAACTTCTGATCTCATGCACAAGACTGCATTGCTAAACGTCAGCCCAGGAACCATGACCCCTTTCCATATTCCTCTCACAACATCACACCTACTGTAATTCCACAGTACCCTATTTTTCATCACTGCTGCATTCCTGTTATCTTTAGTCGTCACGCATATTTCGTGTTCCCTCAGGTACTCGGTCCCATTGCATATCCATACGCCCAGTTATTTGTATTTATCTGTTATCTCTAGCGTGACTTCCTGTATTCTAAGCTCACTACCTTTGTTATCATTGAAAAACATGACTACTGATTTTTCCTAACTGAATCTAAAATCTAACCTATCTCCCTCATTACCGCAGATGTCCATCAACCTCTGCAAATCTTCCTTGTTGTCGGCCATTAGCACTATATCATCTGCGTAGAATGCTGGTAGTGCCTGATCAATGAGTTTTCCTTGTTTGACTAAAGAGAGGTTGAAGCCAAGTTTACTTGCCTCTAATTTGGCCTCTAATCCTTGTAGGTACATCATGAACAAGAAGGGTGACAGTGGGCACCCTGCCTAAGTCCCGTTTCACCACTGTGGGCTTGGATACCTGTTTTTCCCACTTTTTAAATACCTTGTTAGTTTTATAGATTTCCTTTAAACGATTAGTGACTCCATCTTTTACACCCAGTGTGTCTAGTATTCCCCCACAAGTCCTCTTGAACCACGCTATCGTACGCTCCCTTGAATTTCTGCAGGCCGGTAGGAACTTCACAGCGCAGCGCCTGATCTTGTGAAACGCGCAGCCATGCAGGCCAGGGCATTCAATTCCCTCCCTATTTTTTGTATACTACTGTCCTTCTGTACATCGTAGAACACATAACAGTAATGATAGCAAACAGATCATTGATTCGGGTAGGCTTGGTGTTTTTATTTAAAATGGAACAACGAGGAAGCTGCTGAAGCTCGTGCCTGTATACAGCTGCTTTATATGGAGATGAAACTTTAACGAAAAAAAACGTAATGATAACAGTAGGCTCATAACAAACAACATTTCTCTGAGGGTGCATGGAATATTGTGTCCATGCAGGCTATGCATTGCAGTCCTTACTGCATTAATTATGTACACGTACTGCAGGGCATGCAAGTGTATGCAGACACACGCTGACGAAATGACATTTTTTGCTACATACAAACGTGCACCGCACCAAATAAGACGCACGGTGTTTGTATAGTCAGGGAACACTCGTGAATATTGAATGAAATCACACAGCTGGCTTACAGTATAAACAAACACAATTGCGAACAATAAATGCGACGCTGTTTAAAGAGGCGGACCCAGGTTACGAGAATTATCAGTATGGCATACACACCACGTGTCAAGCTTTTGCAAACATCTAAAGAGACTAAATATGGAAAGTTGCCTTTGTAAGTTAACATGACAGTACCAAACGAAGAAGCCACACGAGAACAATTCATCGTGGGCTAAGAATGTGTTTTTAAATATTATACACAGCTTTTTGCAAGATAATATCGACGAGTTTTACTCGTCTAGGTGTGGAGGGTGTAGGCCTGATAAATGCGATGTTTGCTTCGAGCCTTCCGTTCGTATATTGCAATTATTATTCAACTCTTTCAAACGCGGC